>NW_010584799.1:93328-120405 GCF_000705375.1 Tinamus guttatus | reverse complement strand
AGCCCATATTCATTGTAACTAGCAGAGTCCTTCACGAAGAACGACATTACCATTTGCAGAGATAAGGTTCATAGTATTTAACTTATTTTCCCATGTGCTCATCACTATTCAGGTTCTCAGTACAGCCTAATGCCTTGAGTTTTGGGCCACTAACCTTGCGATGTTGCTTCTAGATGGAAACTGACTCATTTGCAATTGCATCACAAGGTGAGCAGCTAAAATTCTGATCTCTTTGAAGGTGTTAAATACCCATAGTTAACATCCTATTCTTATCCTCCATTTAGTTTAAATTAGTTCATATTCATACAATTCCAGCTTATTTCCTAGGACAAATTATTTCATGGTATTTTCTTTATTTATCTGAACCAACAATAAGCTAAAAGTCTCTTTGGTTGTTCTAATGGCTATCTATGAAAGACATCTCTATGAATTTTAAGCATATGAGCTCTCCTCAGTAGCTCTCCAGTCCTTAACAGTTTTGACCTCCTGCAGTGACATTTCATATTTTTTCTTCCTTCCATGAGTCTGGAGGCTTTGAGTCATCTCTATACCTAATTGTAGAAAATCTTTTACATCCCTGATAAAGCAATTTTGACATATTTTTTATCTGATTTATTTCTTCATAACACTCACTATCAGTACTATGCCACCAGTATAATCATCACTTCCATATCTTCTGAAAAGGGTGTCCTCTCCCACACACCACCCTATCAATCATTATTGGTATTTTGCCACGCTGCTTCACCAGTCACAGCTCTGCCTAAGCCCAGATACCTATCTCAGCAAGTAAAGAATGATAATCAGGTATTTCTTGTATCAGACATAACACCAGGCATTAATTATAAAGTGCATTTCAAACCAGATATAGCCAGTCACGGTTTTATAATTTTAAAACCTGCAAATTACATTTTTTTCTTTTTAATATCTTTATAATAATTTCAATACTTGTCTGAATATAGTGATATCTAGGTTGAGAAGGAATTTTTCTGTTTCCATTGTACCTAACAGAGTGGATATTTTTCTGTAAATAACTGAAAATTTAGGACAAATTCTCGTTCCCTAATTTGCTTCTTCAGTGTTAGGCATTGTAATTCCTGAAGGTCAAGCATAGTGACTTTGAGCTCTCTCTCATTTTAGTATGACTATCTGCTACACAAACAGTGTTAACATGCAAATGTTGACTGCTCTAATCCTATGATAATAATAATAACAATAACAATAACAATAACAATAATAAAACAGTTTCTGAAAATAGGTTGGTTGGTTTGTTTTTCCCAACAGATTCTTGCTAATTTTTAGACATGCACAGCAGTAAAAGGCAGCCCAGGAAAACCTAGTTCAACACCAGAAAAATGGTTCTGGAAAGCTCTGCACAGACTAAATGAAGCACTGTGATGGAACATTTTAGTCAACAGAGAAACACAAAAACAGGAAATGTGCAATCCAGGGCACCACAGCAAGGGTATTGAATATCAAATATTGGAAAACGCAAATTTAAAAACATGGTCCTTGTCTGTTCTTACATGAAACTCAGAAAACCTTTCTTTATGGTTAGGTGGCATAATTCTGTTAATAAACTGGCCCACAGTGAATGGCTATGGCTGCTCAGAGAGCGTATTTAAAAGTTCAGTTGAAAAATCCCAAGCTTTAGATGGAGGGAAGCAAAAATCACACCACTGTTGTTCCCCAACCCTAAGGTGATTCACAAACTTTCACCAAGGTCTTGGTTTAAACCGCTTCAATATTTTCCCAGGCATTATTTGGCAGTTAATTCATAAAGCATTCATCTTTGTAGGAGATATTTTTCCATCTCATTCACTTTCTAATTTTAAAACAAGCATTTAAAACAATGCTTCTAATGCATTCTTTCTGTTGCCTTTTTAATAGTAATTTTTTTATTACCTAATTTTTTTAATGCTGAGTCACAAATAATATATGGATCAATAATTATGCAACAACAGTAATAGCTATTGTAAGTTCTTGATTGAAACAATAATGTTTTTACTAAAGAAAATGATGAATTCTCAAGATATTAATGCATGTCCTTCTTCCAACTTAGGCTTATTCCATCAAGCTAATGGACTGAGAAGCAGAAGACTCTCACGACTGAATAATTTGTGTATCCTGTCTTCACATAAAGAGAGTTAAAAAGGCGAGTGGAAAGATCAGAATGAGAGATCTGAGCACTGGCAAAATTTTGGATGCCTCTCAGTATCTGGTGCTAAAATATGATCCAACCTCTACTGTTTAACACAAGACACGAATCAAAATATCACCCTGTCAAAACATAAAGATTGCGTTTTTAAAAACTAGATCCAAAATCTTCAGGCCAATTTCTATTTGAGTCACAATAATTTTAAGATTCTAATGAAATTAATTCACTGATGGAATGTAGTTAATTGGATATATTTTCTCTACTACTGATATCTTGTCTGTGTGCTTATTTCTTCCACAGCATAGCCAGCAGGGAATTCAGGGTAAACAGTCATTATCCAGTGCAAAGTGCCAAGACAAACTGAGAAAATAATTAGCAACAGGAAAAACTCAGACAATCTGTAGACCCTGAACATTCAAAGAACAGCCTCCAGCTTTGCGCACCTTATTTCAGGATTAAAGCTTGTCTAATAGAAATAAAGAAAACAAGAAGGAAGGAGGTTATGAGTCCCTACAGAGAATCAACACCTGCTCCTGAATTTTGCAGTATGAGAAACAGGAAAGTAATGTTTATTTAAATCACTATAGTGAAACTGAATTGTGGCCGAGCTTCTAAATGTTATTCAAATAGTTTAATAAGGTTCTGTTCATCACTCTGGCTGAAGAAGGAGCTGACTTATGTGCAGAAATAATACATGCAGTATTTGGATCTCAAAACAGTGAAAAGTCTGGAACGCAGAGAAACTGGCTCAGCTCCACTGCACCAAGCAGTGAAATGGATGGAAGATGGTTCACACCGACCCCCTCTCCCTGAAGCACTATGTATTTCATATAGCTGTGCTCTGTGGGAGCAGCCTGTAAAGTACTTGATTGTAACTGCATGGTAACTGCATGGCCACATAAACACCACGAACAACAGACCTCCCTATCCGAGAAGGTAGAGTTCAGCCTGTAGCCAACTTTCTATTACAGTCTATGAATGTTGATTAAAAGTTATCCAGTTATCTTGAGAGGGCCAATTCCTAACAGCCTAAAAAATATATCAGGAACAAACAACTTCACAAAATTTTCTATAGTCTTTACAAATTTTACTGAGACGTTTTCCTCTATGTACCACCAGATCATTACTTTTGGCGCTGTTTCCTGCAGAATTAGTTCTTTTTTGTAGTTTCCAAAAGATGGGCGTAAAGATAAGGTGCTTTAAAGCAATAAACACGTGCCTTTTTGGCTCCCAGTCATGACAGAAACACTCACTTTCACTGTGATTTCTGGATCAATAGCCAACCTTTGTGGAAGCTGACTCCAGTAATTTTCTCCAGGAGATACCCAGGTCCTTTTATTAGACTGCAGATATTACAACACAATAACTTAACCTAACATGTGACTTCCTAAATTTCAAGAGAGAGATTGTTTTTCACCGTCTAAGCATCTTTTTATTTTCATATTGGTTCTACTATTCTTTAAGAAGCCTGTCTGCCTAATTAAAAATTAGCAAGAAAATACTACAGTCTTGGACAATCACCATGAACTGAAATAAAAGCATTCCTTATTTCATACTTCTGCATTTCTCCACAAAATCACACATTCTTGCTAAAGAGCTATATGTGGAATAATTAAAAGAAAATGAATGAATGAATAAATACATAAATAAATGCACTTTTTCACACAGCTTTAAAAAATACCTGTGAATCTTTACAAAGATTCCTTTACTCTATTTCATAGGGCCCAGACATAGGATAGAAAAAAATGGAAAACTGAAACAGAGAGTGATTCGGCTTACCTAAAGTCCCAGTCTCTTTGCATCAAAGATACAACTGAGTTCACAGGGAAGTGTCCAAGACAGCAGTAATAACATAATACAGATTACTTCATGCTAGGAATTTAATAGATGATGAGTCTCCTAAATAGAAATATTGCTCCCCTCAGGAAACATATATTAAAACTAATGAAAATTCAGGCTCTGGCACCTGTTTGTAACAGGATTATGTAGGACACATCAAAGCCATTGGGTAAGGACAGAACCACATCTGTTTTGTCTGACTATGAGTTATTCACATACAAGCTGGCAAAACACAGGGGTTAAGCCTAAGCAGGAGGGATGGCTGTCAGGAGTGGCCATCTGTCCCTCAGCTGTTCAGAAATGGAGACAAAGAATGAGCTGAGTTAATAACACATGGACATTGGAGGTGTCCAACTACAACCCCACTCAAAACTTCCCATTCCTGATGCTTCTGCTTTAGCTACTGCTGCTGAGATGTGCAAGGTGACATTAGCTTTGTTTATTCTTTCATCTAGCAACCTTGCACTTTGATTTACTATTCTTTCGCACACCATCAGTTTTTCATGACAAGATACCATCAGTTTCTCATGCCCAGATACCATTCCCTTCACATACCCTTAAAAACCAATCTCTGCATCAAAATCTCTGCCTTTGACTGGAACTCATCTTGCTTTCCTGGGAGACTGAAATTCTAGATTGAGAGCAGAGTTGGAGAAAGAAGGAAGTTTTGGTGCTTTATGATTCCCAAGATTACAAGAAGCAAAACTACAAATGTGACTGGGCTGCCTCCTAGCCAGCAAGATACTCATGGCTTTGGACAAGACACTCACAAGTCCACATGCATCAAGCAGTTTTGGTGACTATGGAAAAGAAACATACAAAAAAGCTGGACTAGTTTTGTTAGGTGAACATATGTCTTTAGTCCCCCCAGTTATCTTTTACATATTTCATAGCGCTTACGTCTTCTGCCAGTCTTCTCTTCCCTAGACTAAACAATATTACTGTTTAATTTTTTTTCTATTTTCCCACATATTTAGGCTCCCATTCTCTGATCTTCTCAGGAGTCCCCAGTTTGTTCACGTATTTTTCTGGTAAAAAAAAGTCCAATTGGGAACGTAGCTCTCTGTTCTGAAACAGCTCCATATTCTCACCAGCTTTATAATAAAGGCTAAAATGTTTTTGAAGGGCTAGATGACACATGTCTGTGGCTTCATGTGATTGGCTTTGCCAGCACAGTCACTTGATTCAGTGGTATTCTGGCTTAAGTTCTGATGGCCATTTATGTATTTCCATTTTGAAATAAGTAACTCTTATACAGAGATCCACAACTTCACCATACAATGTAATTGGAAGAGTTGTTAAAAATCTGCTAAAAGACAGTTCAATAACCTGTTTTGCAGTATCTCACCTTCTGGCAGCATTTGTTGTCTGGGTGCTAGTGAATGCTCTAATTACTTTTTAATATGTATAGATGGTCAAAGATTCAGTGAAACTTCTTTTTTTTTTTTCCCTGTAGGAAAGCACGGTTTTACCAAAAAATGAAACATTTCTCTGGAGCAAACTGATTGATGCTTTTGATGAAACCATACCACAATAATATTGCTGTTTCCATATAGGAAAATATATTAGTCTGACAACATAAGTATTTTAAGTTGACTATTGATTACTATTTATATTACCTTATTACTGCTAAAAAAATAATGGCATATATTCAACTCATCTGAACAACGAATACAAACTGATTTTATCCTGATGAATCTTCATGGTTCAGTATCGCCATCAGCAGTTTATAAATTTGATACTCCCAAAATCAAATATTCCATGAGTCATAAATTTTAATGTTGGAAGGTTTTGCTTCACTGCAATTGATATTGGAACAAACACTTTTGTAGTGTCTGAATTTATCCACAAAATGGAAAATTCCATAAAATGGAAATTCTAGTTTCTAGTCACCTTGAGTTCTAAGCTTTCATGAGAAAGCATCTCATTACAGATCCTCTACACTGCATCTTGAATGTTTCGTGTCAAATACAGGGCATGCTATACCTTCCTCTACAACTTCTCTGTAGAATTATTAATTCGATGCAAATCTAAATAAATTTCTATTTAATGATATCCAATCTTTTCTCCCTGCAGATGGTTGTGGTGCTATGAGTATTTGTAAGACCACACGTTTTGTCACTGAAGCTATTACTACTACAGAGCAGTTAAAGCCAAGCTAAGCCTGGGCTACCACATGGTCACACCCTCCCCATGTGCCAGGGACAGCATTCATGCAGTTGCAAGTCAAGCTAAGGCGTTGATTTGATTCCTTCTTTATAGTTGCTAGGCTACTTTTCAGCCACTTGAACTACCTGAACAAGCTGACTGTGCAGTTGAATGAGAATACAACTGATACTAGTACTTGTGTGACTGTTTCCCATACCTAACATGCACATTCAGTCTTGCATATAACCTCAGTGGAACAAGTGAGCCAACGCCCCACATATCAACTGTGTCCTAAATACCAGGGTAGCTAAGTCAAGTTTTATTCTTATTAAAATCTGCAGAAAAATTTATTATAGTACAGAAATACAGTTATAAATATGCTTTCCTTTTCAGCACAGTTTTTCTAAACAAAATACAGATAAAAGGTAACTTGTCTGCTAAAGAGGAGTACAACATAGCTTTGCCACAATCAGGCTGCAGTAAAACCAAGTGAGACCTCATTTAATCAGTTTTGATTCTCTAGCATTAGCCTCTCTAGCATCAGCAATCTCCTTATTCTCAAGCTTTTACTATCAAGCAGCTGAGCTATTTTTCTAATTACATCCTTTTTTTTTTTTTTTTCTTTTGTTTAATCTGTTCCAGGAGAGGCTCTCGGTTTGTTTCCTTTCCCATCAGTCTGGATATTTGCACTTTGTTATATATATGTAAGTTTCATATATTCATCTCTCAGCCTTTCCACATTGACAATTTGTACTTTGCATCACATGGATGCACTGATACACGTCCTGGTCCCTCCATAACATCCATCCCTTACCAGATCAGAGCAACATTCAGTCCTACTCTACAACAGCCAAGCCTCAATTGCTTGATTTTTTTTTCCTGATTATTACTGTCCATCTGCATAACTTTTATTTAAGATTTTATTGTCTGACCTCTGGGTACTTAGCTCTCCAGGACAGTTAAGCTGAAGTCAGTGAGTTTTCTTCTCAGCTTAACTGTAAGCATGTGGCTGAAACAAGTCTGGAGAGCTCAGCAGCTCTCAGGATAGCACCTGCAACACTTGCCTTAATATCAAATATGCCTGTTCCATGATAGGAGATAGGGAGGGAAGAAAATGAAGGAGTTCTTCCTTACAGTCCTTAAGTACCAAACTTCACATTAAAGCTATTGCAGGGCTTTCCTGATTGCCTAATCAGGCAAGGTGGCACAATATCGGAAACCATCATACCAACATTTCAAAATATTCTATCAGCCCCTTGTGATTAGTCAACATTTTTTTTATATATAGCACCACAGAAAACCTGCTTCTTTGCGCCATACATGAAGGCAAAATGATGGAACATTTCTTACAGCAATTTATATCAGTGGTGTATATATTTAAACCAATAAAATCTCCTGCCAAACAGTCCTCCAAAGCCAAAGTACTGCTGGTGAGGAGTGATAAAAGACGGTACTATATATATTTATAATACATGCTTTAAACAAAGCCTCTCTTGAAGAATCCAGATATTTCTTTTGATGTTATATAATGCCTGAGAATTAATTATGATGCTAGCTTTGTCAGTGAGATACCTGACTTAAGGGGCTTCAGTAATTAATTCCCTTACTGAGAACTTCTAATTTGACTGTGTTTACATTGGATCAGAGCCTGACACCAGAGACACCAGAGCCTGATATCAGCTCACATGTAAAGAACTTGTTTGGGTTTGGTGGAAGAAGAATGGAGGCGGAAGCATTTCTTTAAAACAGACTGTGGAATCTCTACCTTGGACTTATTCAATACATAATTCCAACAAATATTTAGACAGTGCTAACAAAATATTCCAACAATAATTTGTTCTATGTTGATCATAAGTAAATCCATTTTGTAAGGACAGTATATGCTGATAGACTTTATTAAACATGCCTTTCCTTGAGGAAGGAGCAGATAAGTCTATTTTTCTAGTAACACACCTGTAAACACAGAACCTATCATCTATAACTCCATTTTTGAGGAGACAGGCTACAACTTTCCTTGAATAGACAGAGCTTCTTACTGGAAGCTGGCAAGCTCTTACTGAAGTATATCACAAGTGCCATAATGTAACAAGGATGTGATGCAAACTAGAATAAAGGAGGAAGGGTCTCTGAGAACCAGGAAGGGTCATCATCTAGTCAGAGAAAGATGCCAGATTGCTTTACTCTTTAACATACCTACACAAAATCTTCATGTCCTTGCAATAATCCCATAGTAGTCATAAACTCTAGGCAGAACAGACCAAGTAGGGGAAAATATTTTCATGAAAGGATGAGCCATGCAGCTGCAATTTTTTATTAATAATTTCACTGCCCATCAACATTATGTAATCTGCCCAGACTCAGGTCACCCAGCTTCTTTCCATTTGTGAACTGATTTTATCAAAGCAGTAAAGACAGCAATGTTATAGAAGGAGGTACACAGAGATTACAGTGGTTACTTAATGGATTATAATAAACAATTTGGTCCTTAAGAGAGCAAAATCACCACTGATTTATTACCAACTGGTTGGCACATTTGCATGTTTCAATGATTGTTTTGCTTCTTTAATGACAACAGTACTCTTGTACTGAACTCTTGCTTCCAGTCAGGTCTGGACTTAAGTTTACTGAAAAAAAAAAGAGCTTTAGAGCTTTAGAGCATTTTCAGAAAAATAATTGAAAAGACAAGAAACTACCTTCAAAATACAGCTTTATACAAGACCTGGAAACTAATAACTTGTACTCCGGTTTTATTTTGATCACAATCACTGCCAAATGGAAAGCTCAGAATGTCTTTAGGTGAACATGGTAATGCGCTCATATTTTCTTCCAGATTGCTTCTTTAAATTGTCCCTTAGGGCACAACTGTTGCTAAAAAAAGACATCTGACATTTATCAGTTTATCTATGCATAATATCATTCCAAACCCTGAAATTATTCTAAGCTATGAGGCAAAATTTTAGTGCTGTCTTGATAAATGGTATACAACAACATCCTAGTCTGCAAGTTGGAACATATAATGTACAAAGGAATTTATATAGTAAGTAGGCTATATATAAACTACTGTATTCAAGAATTATTTATTTCTTGTTCCTTTTGGTAAAGAATTAGGCTAACTATGGGCTCCAAAGACATTGCAGAAATGACAGAACATCATAAAATCTAAACAAAGCGTTCCTAAATCCATCCAGTGCTGGATGCCAAAGACCCTACACATAATTGTAACTTCCCTTTCATGAGCTTGAACTTAGACAAGTTAACAGAAGCAGTCCCAGCTTTCAGCTTTTAAGGTCTTGATCCGAATGTGCTTCTGGACATACAAGAGTTGTTCTTATTGCTCTTTTCTAAGGGCAAAGGAAACATATTCCAGCTTTGTCCCATGGAATCTCTCTGCAGTGTGTGAGACACCAACTCCTAACATCACCTTTGCATATTAGCTTCTCTTTTCCTGGGCAGTGGGGTGGATTGACAATGGGAAGTAGGGAACCACACTCCTGTACATCCTCTAATGTTTGTAGATACTGTTTTCCATGTCTGCCCTCCTAATGTAAAGGCTAGCATCAAACTTCAAATATTACCTTTTATAAGTTGATTAGATGCTAAGACAAAACAGAAGAAACCTACAACAAATCAGAATGTTTCAGAATATTATGTATATTTTCTGATCATAGTTACTGAGATGCCCACAAGAAGTGATATGAAGATGATATATATAAAGTGTTCATCTTCTACTATGTGGGGTCCTGTTCTAGGAACAATATGGAGATATCTTCAGAATGCCTATTTCACCTTCTGTGGTATATGGTAACATTTCCTATCAGTTTTACTGCTATCCTTTTTCCTTTACAGCTTAATGAAGAAATCTTTCAGGGTACTACAGCACACACAATACATTAACACTTCCTCTGCATGGAGACCAGTTTTGTGAGACACTACTAGAGGAACAACATCTTTACCATTCCCTGAAAACAAATTACATGGTTGTATCCTTTACAGTGGGTTATAAGGAAAAGGGTGTGTTATGCTATGAAAATGAACGGGAACTCCATAAAACCATCGCCGGAACCTGCTCTGGGAGATGGCAGAAGATGATCCTCTTGTGTAATTTGCTCTTATCCTACATTTTGGTAGAACAAAGTCTATAAAATGTAGGGTCCCTCTGGATAAAGGCCTTTAGGCTCTGGACTCTAGCAGGTTCTCCCACCCACGCAACAGAAGAGTGCTCTGCAGCGGCTGGGAAAGGAGCTCACATAACTCACGGCCTGTACAGTCTTCTCTCCAGCCACCCTCTTAAAGCAGAGCATACCATACGACACACATAATACTGCTGTAATCTATCACATATATCAGAGAAAATTATCTTTTCATAGCTTATATATTTTACTTATGCCCTTTTACTTTCAATTCTCTGGGAATCTATACTGATTCATATATGCCTCAGGAGCAACATTACACATTCAATTCCCAAATGTCTTGCTTTACTTAGTAGTAAAATTTCTTTCTATTGTCTTGAATCAAGCAGAGATTTTCCACTATTTTCTCATGCTTGCCTGAAATGACTTCATTTTTATCTCCTAATCAGAGGTATAAATTGGGCACAGCAGAAGACAAGATTTGAAAACTACTTTCAATCTTAATTTATGTAGAATGGTGTGTAAGGTCATTGTCTTTGAGCCAAAATGCATTTCCCTGATAGAGTGTAATTTATTGTGTTGTTAAGATCTAATGAAAGAACTGTTTTGAAAAAGTCAAAGGTTACTTTTAATGCCTATTTTCTCAGTATATACATAGCATATATGAAGTCTTACACATTAAACTTTTTGTTTTAAATAATATTTGTATGAAACTTGGTAGTGGTGAGATGATGGTGAAAAACTGTTTCTAAAAAGCGGTACCAATGAAAATATCAGGTTTTTTTATCCTGTCTTTTTTGTGGACATAACTGCAACTGTGTTAAGCCTGCAGCACTGTACAGATATAGCCATGAAGAATATTGGCTAAGATACACATACTAAACTGGTTTATTCATATTTTGCTTGGAAGTTTTAGTCTTAAATGAATGACTTTCCATTCTCACCTCAAAGCATCTTGCATCTTTATCAAAATGCTCTAAACATATACAACACCTCTGGAAGACATTTAAAACTGGGTATATTCGGCAGTCCCGCCAAATACCTTTGAATGGAGTGGAGAAGTGATGTGGCTATCAGTTTCTCCATGTCGGGTCAATGGGAAGTCACCAAATCATCTGGAAGCAGTTTGGGACAGTAGGTACTCAGATCTACTTGACTCACTTAATAAAGACATTTGAATCTCTATTACCTATATGCAGGAAATGAAGGGATCCTCTTTTTACCTGGTCCTACAAATTAGACTCTGTACATATTGCACTGGCTATATAGAGAGTCATAGAGTCACAGAATCCTTAAGGTTGCATGGGCCGTCTAGGGATCATCTAGTCCAACCCCCCTGCACACGCAGGGTGACCTAGAGCACGTGGCACAGGACTGCGTCCAAGCAGCCCTTGAAGATCTCCAGAGACGGAGACTCCGCAACCTCTGTACATCTCTTCACTACTCCCACATACGAACGTTCATGCTCTACTCTGTGATGTGTCTTCTCTCTAAGTGTTCAGGGAATGTTTATTTGAAAGATTGAGGTAAAACATACCTGTGACTTAGCTGGTGGTAGACCACAAAACAGGAAAAAGGCAAAATGATGGCAAAAAGAGTCACTTTCCATGTCTGGAAGCTTTTTAAAATATGAAATCAGGAGATTTGTGTATTTCTTCCCAGAGTTTTCCAAAGCATGGAAGCAAAAGTGATAGCTTGCTAAATTAGTCAAATGTCTTTTTGTTTAAAAGGTAGGACATTCTATGGTAAACCATTTTAATTTCTCACTACCTGAATGTTTACTTTGCAGATCTTAGGAGCAAACATAAAATCCCAAGGAAGTGTTTCAGTTCTTTGACATTCTCATCTGATAGAAATACATTTGAAGTACTCAATGATAAATATAGCCAGTTCATGCATCTTTTTGTTTTAGAAGTTTTTTAAATAATTCAATACGGTGTAAGGGTGCTACATCTGTAATATATCTTTTCATGTTTTTTATAGTAAATTGCAGTCAATTATTTTTTAGAGATTAGCAAATTTATATAGGAGATTTAGAGATTATAGATTTCCATTAGAAACTTTCTGAAATTAAAAGGCAATATAATACTCTCCAACAACATAATTTATGTTCCTTTTATTTTTATATGAGAAAACCTGAATTTCTGAATTTCAAACCATGCCTAATTGACTCAGACCTGCGTGATATAGGCAATGGATTACCTGGATGCATCTCTCAGCAAAGTAAATTTATTTTCAAGTACTGCCAAGAGATCATTTACCTTAGCTGTCTGTCTACAGACAGCCAGAACAGGACAGCCACATTTTGGCATGCAAGTGTTGGTATTCAGAAATGCAACTTCCATTATCTTTGTGCAATCTGAAAGCTCTTAGCACTTTGCATTTTCAGTACACTTACTGAAGTGCCAAAAGAGAGAAGATAATATATGTATCTAACTTTAGAACCTTGCATATGCAATTTTGGCCTCAGTTTAGCAGAAAGCTTGAAGCGGTTTTAGATGGTATCACCATTTACATTTCAGTTCCTCTCCTTAAAATAAAATAAAAGGCCAACGCCTTTTTGAGGTTCATGTGTGATAAAAAAGACTAATAAAAGAATGCATTTCAATAACCCCGCCAACGCAGAAAGATTTCCCTCCATCATGGCAATTTGTATTTCCATATATAAAGCCAAGTCCTGCTATTTTTAATCTACTGCTAGGAAGTCATCCTAGGCATTAAGCAAGCAAGCACCCTGACTCTGTGAGCCAGATTTTTCACGTTACCGTGGATCTGTCAAAACAACACCAAATCTACTCCTCCAACAGAAACGCCCTTCCAAAACATGTCCCAAGGAAGGTTGCAATTTAGTGTTTGATTGCTCTTTGGCAAACTTATCCTGCTTCCTGAGAATGTCATAATACGCTACTTCATTGTGAGAGATAAAAGGAAAACTATTGAATTATGGAGCAACAGCCAATTTGCCAAAAATGATTCCAAGCTGGTTCAGGGCATGTTAGAATATATCATCACAAGTGTATATAATAAGTGTGTCTAACATTGCACTTCTTATTTTCTGTTTCTTCTTTTTCCTGCAGTGCTTACCTGTCACCTGTTTTAGCACCGTGCTCAGCCTGCTTTAGTTTGTAATTTTGTATAGGAATATGAACTTTAAGAATATTTTCCTAGCTATGCCTGGTTTGGGGATAATTAGAAATACTGTTCAAGATTAAATTCTGCCTATATAAGAGTTTGACCTTGCTTCATTGTGCACCCTGGGACATCATTGTCTTGAAGGCAAAATATGCTATGTGTTTGAGTCAATGCAGAGCTCTGAATGTGAGGACAGGGATTTAAGGACTGCATTCCTGTAATACAGCAAGCCAGTACGGACAGCTGCAAGGGAAAACATTCTTGACTGTAAGTCTCACTGACGAGACTCCTTGCTGTGTTGTGAACTGTTTCATTTGACTTCCAGGCACCAGGAGTTGCAGTGTGCTAGTCAGAGGTTACCACTGACTGGACTCAGAATCACAGACAGAACACGAACCGAATAGGATGCACCTTGTGAGTGATGAGTGGCTGCTACATAAATACAACCTTTTTCATCTGACTCTTTGGGGATCTTGTAGGATTCCACATTTTTTTCTAAAATGTGGCTAAATTTGAGTACAGAAACTTTAAGCAAAGGGAGGAGTTATCTAGGAAACATATTTTTCAAAGCTTTTCCTATTACCTAGGTAGGTAAATCCATATAGGTTGCTGTGGAACACAGCCAAGAGGGATACTCGTGCTGGTCCTGCTTGTGCCTAGAACTGCTGGAAGGGTACACATCAAAAATCCCTTGGTCCTTTCCGAGAAATATCTTACCCATTCCAGTACTCTTTTGTCACTCCTTAGTCTTTTCAGACACTGGGCTTCAGGACAGCTATATTGTTAATGATTCTTCTCATTCTTGATTAGATTTGTGACTCTGAACAAAACTTCTGCTTTTCCTCTCTCCCTTTCATGCTGTTAAAAAAAAAAAAAAAAAAAGGAAATCATGGGACAGGCTTTATTTGCATATATTGACTTCTGCAGTTAGATTTCTGTGGTTGAAAAATCTGTGAATAGACTTACTCAGAAATAGACTTATTGAGAAAACTCAGTAAGAAAACTCTGAGAAAACTGAGAAAACTCAGAAATTCTTGAGGTTCTGATATTGAAACTATCAAACTATATTATACGCAATACCAGTATCGTTATTTGGCAAAATATCTATGTTTAATAGACTTGAATAGATTGAACAATGTAATTAAATTAAGACTTGTCATGGAAAAGTGCTCCACAGAGCAACAACTCAGCGGAAGTGAATGATTGTTTTGAAAAACTCAGTCAGCAATGAGAAAACCCTTTTGCATACTCTTCACTTAGCCTTGGCCCATATCACATTGAAACTGTGACCTTTAGTGAGGTGGTTCAAAATTTGTGCTTAAGAATAGTGAAGCAGGGTCATAGGTTATGAGTTGTAATGCCCACATTCCTTCTATTGCATGTGATCCATTCTGCAATGCCATCAAAATGTACTGAGACATGCTGCATGGCTCTGCATGACTAGTTCTGATACTTTCCTTTGGCATTTGACTTCTCTGTGGGCTTTATTGGGCTAGTGCTCAGCCTCAAAGAGTTGACAGACTTAGAGATTTTTAATTTCTTAAAACAAAACAAAACAAATACTAGTTTCTTTCCAGACAGATTTTTTGACATTAAGTTCTCACAGCTCTAATTTTAAATACTGTGATGTTTCCCCACAGAACTGTTATGGATTATTCTATTAAACTAAGCCACAAATGATGACAGATGTTGCACTGTGCAACCATCCTTACCACTCTAGGGTGAATCTGCCATCAACTATCTCCCTTCTGCAATGACTCGAGCTCCAGCATGCTGTACTAGGGACTGAATCCCCTGGTGTCTCTCCTTCTTCTGTACTCGGAAAGTCATGCAGAGCTGTTAGCCTTTCCAACACATACAGCAGATAGGAACGCATGCTTTACATCACGTATACTGCCCAACATTATGGCAGTCCATCCTATTGTCCTACACAGAAGCCTTTGTTACGGCAACAGCAGCCTCTCTGAAACTGAAACCGAGGCGTAAACCACTTGGCTTAAGCCTAATGAACATATTAATCTGGTTCCAGAATTATCCAAATCCAAAAGTAAAGAGTTTATTTGTCCAAGCAGTGTGGAGGTCAAAGGGAGAGTAACTCTTGGAGAACTAACTGCTAAAAAAACTTCTACTGTTTTTTAATTTTCTCTATCCCTCCAAAAACAAAAACAAAAAAATCACACACAGAAAGAAAATCCCCCAAAACACATGGGCTCTGTCTACAGAAGGACAGCCTCCTAAAACATTCTGTGTCTGAACAGTCAGTGGGTGAATTCTCAAAAACTATGGCAGAATAATATTTGTTTGTGTTGTTACTGTGGCCTCACAGCACAGTGGCTTCTTCACAAAAAATAAAACAACAACTTCAATAGCAGTAAATGCAAAACAGGGCCATGGGAAAGTTTAACTGCCTGGAAAGTGGACAAACTAAACTCATTGAGGCCAATCAAATCCTCATTAAAAAAAAAAAAAAAAAGTAAAAGCCCTTTATAGTACAAAAACAACTCTTACCAGCCTGGGAAGCATATTAAAAGCAGTGGTCCCTTCTCCCACTCTCTCATTTCCTAGGAATAGACATCATGCTCTACTTTAAACCAGAGATAAAGAAGAAAGCTCCTTCCCATTCCGTTCTCCCCAGCAAGGGTGCCAAAAGAACAGTAGATCTGCTTTATGGAGAGAGCAGATCTGAGGACTGGGAGCATCATTTCAGTCACTATTCTGCAAACAACTCCTCATAGTGACAGTGTGGTTTTCTTTTAGGGAGACTCCTATTTTCTCGCTAGAGATTCAAATGTTTTCTTTCTAAGTGAAAAGCACTACAAGGTATAAAACTAACTGAACGTAAATGGCACAATCTGAAAAGCAGACTGCAGAGTATCAGAGGCATCCAGGTGTATCTATGACATGGACCTTGAGAGAATGATAAACACTATTCACAATGGCCTTTCCCAGACATCTTGTAATGAAGAACAGACTGCACTCCACATACACTATGAGCATGGCTAGAGTTTAAATGTATTCATTAATTTGTTCATTACTGATTAGCTGGATTTCAAAGATCAAGATAGAACAATTTAAATCCAATTTTGAAATAAGTACTGCCTTCCTGAAGGAATTCTTGATACTATATACCCATATATTTTTATGTTTGTACATATATATGGGCAGAATATGCCCACACACAAAATATCCCATACTCCTATCTTTAACCTGAAGTGGTGCCAAAAGTGAAGTCTTCGAAATTAACTGGGAGAAAGCCAGAATTTCTTGGGACTGGTTGGAATGGAGCTACAAGCATAGGCGTAGGCAGAGGAAATCCATAATCTTTACATTAAAGAATCTGGAAAAAAATTCTAAAACTAACACCATGCTTTCCAAAGTTGGCACCAACCAGAGCTCTGGTAAAAAAAAAATAATAATAATTAGCATCAGGCAGTCAGCCTTTATTTTTATTCAGCTAGTTAGGATATCAGCTAGTTAGCTAACGATTCCATTTTTAAATGCTTAATCAAGACCTTTGTATACAAACAGTACAATTTGGCTACCTTAAAAGAAGTTTCAACTCAAGATTGAGCATCACAGACAGAGGATCCTTATGTTGCCACTGCCATGTTTCAGGCCTCCCAGTGGCTCCAAGATAGTTATAGGTAGATATTATAAGGCAAATTGATGCCTTTCTTAAGCTTTTTCACTACTACAAAGAGAAATGCTACCAGACATCCATTCTTACAAAAAATACATCTGATCACCAAGATAGGAGGGACCATTTTTACCACTGTTTTGGTAAGCAGATATCATCTTTAACCATAATACCCCATACAAGCAACTAGCACATGAATCTTAGTTTTAAGTGGTGCAGATAGAGAGGGTTGGAAGCTGCTATATAACTTAAATACCAGCTTAATTTCTTGGCCATGACAGTGTGGTATATGTTGGGAAGAAGGGTTTTTTGTTTGTTTTTTGCTGGCAATTGAACAGGCAGTTAAACCGGTTGCCATTTTGAAACATGTTACTGATTCTGCAGGGAATATTCTCAAAGTTAGCAGATGGCTACCCATTCATACAATTTTCATAAAACTATCATCTCCCTGATTCTGAATATTATGCAGTTTTGGAATAATCTGAGCATTTTGCAAATATTCCCAAAAGTGCTATGCAACACGAAGCATGGTTCTGCAGCTGGGCATCTATGTTCTTAGTTGAATTCTGTTGATATCATACTGATACTTCAAAATATTACAGTTCTTTAGGAGTTTGATTGATGTTGTGGTAAAGTGTATACTTTGGTCTTGATTTTATGTCTATTTCCTCTATAAACTGGAAACAGACAGTAATACCTGACCACTATTTGAAAACCACGACTGTGAAGTGATTGGCTTGATCAAACAATTTTAACATGAGTTTTTAAAAATTTCATATACAACCCATAATGTAGGTCTAAATACTTCTTTTGTTACTAATGTGCTGTATTGAACAGCAAGAAATCATTATAAAAAGAGAAAGAAAATAATAAACCATGCTTTGGAAAATCTCTTTTTTAAGCAGGTCAGGAATCCCCACAGTAACACCCTTTTCATAGCCCTAACAGTGGCATTTTACATAGCTCCTTGTCTCTCCCATCATCAGTCTCACAGTCCAGTAGTTTCCTCATCCCTCTAATTTCATCATTCCCTCTAGTCTATCCTTCACTAGTTTGTCTCATGGAGGAGCTTGCCTCCTTATGCACATGGTTGTATATTCAGACACATCCAATTGGTTTGGGGTGTTGATTATAGCCCTATAGCGCTGTGATCTAGCAGCTTTCTAGACACCTGACTGATCAAATCAAATGCTCATCACATACACACAGAGCAACTCTACACTGCATATGCTGCAATGTTGAGTGAGACCCATATCGGACATGCTCTCTCCAGCAGAGAAGATCCCACTTACATACTCAGGCATCTGTTATTCTGGAATAGCGAAATGAATACTTTTTTAGAGCACCTCCCAATAAAGATGACTAAAAAACCAGAGAAAAAGAAATGGAAAATTCCACATGTGTTTTTGTTGAAGTTTCATTTTTCAACTAATCCTTCAAAATGTAGTAAAAAAGTATAATTGGACAGGCACAGTATATCTAAATATACCAACCAATTCAGAACAGGTTTTCACAGGACTGGTACTTGCCTTATAGTTGGCAGGAATTATTTCTATTCTAAGTGTGCTTTTATCCATTTTGTTCATGAGAAATAAGTAAAAACAGTTACCAAAGACAGTTTGTAAAAACAAAATAGATCGTATTAGTCCTACACCTAACTCTTCAGGTACAGAGATTTTTTTTTCTCTTCTTTACCCTGTAGAAGTTAATCAAGTTCCCTCTCCAGTACTAGCTCATTAGGGGCCTATGTTGTGCTGGTTCTTAGACACTTCCTAACAACAATAATTACCTTTGTGACTCGATCTAATCTACAAGATCTTGATTATGTAGGTGAAGCTTTATAAGGACATTTAAAAAACAAAGAATGTAGTTTATTATGTAAGAACTTACACACTCATTATATAAGAGCTTATAAACCCTTTAACTAGAACTCTATCTGGAAATTTAGGGTTCATTTTAACTATAGACAATAACATAGTATGGTGTTATCAAAGCCAGCAAAAAAATGAGAGCAAAAGCAACCTAATTTCAGCAACGGATTCCACTAGAGCATGGTTATAAATGAGTCAGCACTGATCTCCATATTCTCACAGTGAGATTGCTTGATTTACAAATATCTGTCATAGAACTTCCTAAATGCAATACATTGCAATTAGCCGAGATTGTTTTAATATAAACAAATTTTACACATCCAAGATTTCCTCCCACATCACTTCTTTTCTCCCATGTCTCCATTTTCAACACTATCGAAGAATGAAAGTAAGAAATATTTTCGCTGGTGTAAAAATGGATAGTCACTGATACTTTCTAGCACAGTAATGTTCTCCTTTCAAGAGCCCCAGATTAGAAGACCTGTATTTTCTAGTGGAAGATGTCCAGACACTTTCCCATTCAATAAAACATGCTTCAGCAAAGACTGGAGCACAGCCCAAGCCAGCTTCCCATCAGTTTTGCCCGTAATTGTTTAAGAAATTATCATGTGGTAAACATTAAGCATCCACTTTTGCTCTTAAAATCATAGCAAATCATCTTGAAGACATTTTCTTGGCTCAGGACAGTTTAGGCCACCAAGTGTGTCTGGGTTAGAAGCACAGACTATAAAATGGCCTTTAATTTGGCAGGGATGCTAAAGGCCAGCACCATTAAACAGTACAGTCCATTAAACATTTTTCTTGTATTAATTCTCTGGCGAAAAAGCAATGGTATGACTCAGAACTCATCTAATCCTGTGTTTGCTAATTAAGCTTGGTTTCAAAATCAAGTACATATTCATAGTCAAACTTAATTGAAGAACTAAATTTGAGAGAAACATTTACGCATATATTATCCACGATAAATGAAAAATACACGGGAATAACATACCTGGGAAAATGTGATTTTAATCATCTGTTTGTAAATTTGCAGGTTTTTTGTTGTTGTTTTTTTTTTGGGGGGGAAGCAGAATTAAGGGATGAATAAACAACAATAACAAAAATAGAGTAATGATTAGGCACAAACTAGAACTGAGTCTCTCAATTGAAAACCACAAGATCTCTGGTAAGAAAAGGGGAAGTAAGTACTCTGTGAGCAGTTTTTATGCCAGAGCCGTTGTTCTGTGTAAAGTACCAAAAGTTTTGACCCAGTGAGAGGGTAGCAATTTAGTCCTGTTGACTGGCTCATTTGTGTCAAAAGTAGTACAACAATTCTTCATCCAGAGAAAAGGAACAGCTTCAACAAGAAGCACAGACTTTACCCTTATTTTCCTATCCTTTTGCTACAAGTCAGGCTCCCCGATGGTCAGAGATGTAGGTATATATATAGAGAGAGAGCAAAGAGCAGGGTAAGGAATTCCAGCGTCAGCACTTCTGAACAAAATTAAATAAATCTTGACCTCCTTCACTTTCTTATTGGAAGCTGTATCTTTTTTAATAATTGTTTAAAGATGATGTGTTGTTTGGCAGCTTTACTTTTTTTTTTTTTTTGTAGCTTTCTGACTATGGAATTAGTATTATCTCCAGAATACTTGACAGATTGTTGTCACAGTGAAAAGGACTCAAAAAAGTAAAAGAGGGCCACTATAGCAACAAGCATGGATCATTAAAACAGGTGGCAAAGCCACATAAACAAACACAAAACAAATGTTCATATGTTTGACAATCATTTTTTTATAAAAGAGTCAAAGTAATATTTGGGTGATAATTTTAAAACTTTTATCTGAAATCTTGGTTTCTTGTGTGGACAAGGACATACTGTAAATAATTCCCAGCCTCAACATGGCCAACCTTGTCAGAAGAATCCTGTCACTCAGAATTTCATATAGATCAAATTATAAGAAAAATATTTTTTCAAATCATTTTGGATTATTTTTTAGTTCAAGAATCATTTTTTCATAAACATTTTCAAAAAATCCTATTAAAAGAATGAAACTGAGGCATTAAGTCAACATCACTCTCTCAAAAAGCTGCAACTCAGCCTGATTTTTAAGCTCCTGTCCTACACGGCCCTCTGTGTTGTTGTTTAACTGCCATTTTAAGCAACTTCTTGCTTTGGCACTTCTGTGCCAAATCAATGGTCCATTTAAGTTGATTGTTGTATCTCCAGGAGTGATGATAAAAGATGCCATATAGGAAGAGCACTTGTGTACTGTGTGACACTGCCAGTGATACATTCCCTTATGCTTCTCCAGAAGTATGATCAGGAATGTTAGAGGGAACAAACATTTCGGACATCTTGCTCATGATTTAGTCTAACTCCTTTCTAGACATTTTTAAGGCATGTGCCTTAAAAAGAGCTGCCTTGAGACCATCTTATATAAATATATATGTATATGCCATATATGATGAAATAATCTCCATAGTACCTATGTAGCAGTGAAAGACATATTGGAAAAATAAGTCTTTTTTTGGCGCTGGTTAATTGTTAGTACCATACTTTTTAAAACAGAGACTGCAGATGATGTTTAAAAGGTGCATAACATTTCACAGGTACTGCTGCCTCCAGCAAGATATCAATCACTTTTAGGATAATAAAAGGGCATGTGTCACAACTGGCAGTTCCTCATTTGAATGTCTTTGAAATGAGATCTGAAACCGTGCTGCTTCAGTGGTTGCAATTCCCAACTTGACAAGACAGCTGAAAATAAACCCTCAAAGAGCAAGGCCCAGTTCAGACTCTCCTTTTATCAACACATTTTCAGGGTTATTCAAACATTTGCAAGTATGTTTTCCTTCTTTCTCAAAGTGAAAAGTTAGTCACCAAACGTAACCTCCAAATTTAGAAGATCCCTTATAAAGAAAAATATAAAACACTAAGTGATGAACTAAGGTAGAAGTATAGTTTTTATATCTGACAGATTTTTTTGCCTGAAAGCATGTCAAATCTATTACTAATTTTCTCTTACTTTGCATGAATAGTCTTGTTTCAAAATGAAGAGCTGTCTTGGCACTATAATACCTTTTCTTTATTCACCTAGTTAGTACACAAATCCTTTTCTTTTTTTTTTTTTTTTTTTGGTTCCAGCAGAGCTTTCTTTTAGCATGGACAACCACTACAAACTAGAAGCAAATTTGTCTTGGAATATTTTTAGTACTTTTACACCTATACAACTACCAAGAAAGCTGTCTATAGAAAAGATACCAAAGAAAAAGCCATCCTCACTATAGAAAAACTGTTATAGAAAAACTGTGCAGGAGATCTACCAGAAGATCCACTGATCCACAAACAGGCAGAAAAAGCCACAGAAGGCTCATGAAAAATGAGAACATTCAGAACACTCCCAGAGTCCTGAATTACCAAATTCTTATTACCAGAAGGCATCAAAGATTTATTAATCTTTCCACTTTGTTTAAGCCAGGCGATTGATGTTTCTCAAGAAGACACTTACAGCTGAATCTAGCAGTTAACTGCATACAAAATCAGAAAGATTGTTTCTTTCCTTCTTTGTCTCTCTAGTTGAAGCCAAATGTTTCTGCTCTGACTCTTACACCCACTCTTGCACTTTTCAGTTCAGGTCACTAATGTATCAGAAAACTAGTCCATTGGTGACTGAATCCAAGACTGAATAGTTTTCTCCAGTATTAACAAGCTAAATGAGTATCAAAATCACTGCAAAGAAAGGGAAAGTGCAGCACAGCAGGAAAGAGGGGAAAGGGAAAAAGGGAAGGGCTTTTGCCTCTTGTCAGCCGCGAGCAATGAGATTACCCTCGCTGTGGCGCCTAAACACCTCACCAGGGGTTTTAACTTGAAGTTGCAGATTTCAGCATGGCCAACTCAGAATATTTCAGTGAGGCCATCTGAAGCATCTGAAAGTCATATATCACTGCTTCTACCATGACCTAAAATCACAATCTAGTCTAAAAAATAAAGAGATTTTAAAATCATGAGTTTATTGGCCTTCTGAGAATGTGCTTTTCATTCTACCAGTTGTTGGTTTCCTACCATCATCAGGAACAACCTAATAAAAACACGAAACAAAACAAAGGCAAGTTTTTCACATGCCTTGAGAAACCAGAGATTTTTTTTTCTTAAAGACTATGCTAAATATCAAGAGAAATGATAAAATGAATAGTTTACAAGAATGCTCTTTCCATTCCATATTGTTTTTCATCAGGAGAAGCAATCCAAATGATTTCTGGTGTTGGCCTTACCCGGTTATACTAAGCTAAAAAAGCTATACCTCTTATTTGGCCAGACCAGTTTAGAAGAGGATCATTATGAGCCCCCACCATCACATTTTTTTTTCTATTTCCTGCTTTTCCTTTTTCCTCTCTTCTTCTGGTCCAATTATCCTCATACAAGTCACATTAGTATACAAGTATATGTTAATTAATATCACAACTGTGATGAGTATATGGTAGAATTGTTCTCAATTTATATCAAACAAATGAAAATGAAGGGTACACATTTTAGGGGAAACCAAGTATCAGGGTTTTTCTTTTTATATTAGCATTTTTATAGCCTGATCTCCAGATGGTGAACAATTGTTTGTGAGGCTCAACTGATGCTAGACAACAGCGCTACTTTTTAATTACATCTTTGAATACCCAGTGTATTGAACTGGAGGAAATGAGTTAAAGCTAAAGATTATTTATTGGATGAAACATTTAGTATGAGACTGCAGACAATTATAAGAATGTCTGCTTCTAGACTGAAATGCAGAATTGCTCCATTAGCTCCCTGACAGAGATTGTCTGAGAAGGCATAGAGCAGCAGCAGTCTCTCACAGCATGCTCTCCTCTTTAATTAGTGAGATATCAAGCACAATTCAAGTGTATTTTATCAGTGACTTTACCCTAAATGAACCCTTGGTATGACCAGTTTAACTTTACCACAGAACACAATGCATTTTGCATTGCCATTTATTAAAATGAAAACATATTTTGTGACTAAGAGTTTAAAAAACTTGGATTTTCTAGATTGCATTTTGCAAAGACACCAAGTCAGTTACTGAAATTGAAAGTTGTTTTTAGTCTCATGGTATTTTTATGATATTCTGCATGCAAAATGCACTTCTTCAAATGCTTTCTCAATTCACAGTTTTTCTATAGTTGCTAAAGAACCACCTAAAAATTGGTAAAGAGCTTGTCCCCACTTTTCTGTAGAAGGCTATTTTAGAAGTGATTTTAAAACCATTTTTATTTTCTACCACATTACTCACAGCCAGTTCATAGGTCAAGTCATGCAATTTAAGATTGTTTATTAGGCTTGCTGTCCCAATTTTTTTTATATAATAGATGAAGATACAGAAGCAGGTAAAGAAAATTTCAATAGCATTCTAGGCAAAAGCTTAAATGACCTAAGTTAGTCCTTAAAGAAAATATACAATAGATATTAAAGAATCAGTAGACAGATACAGGATAGGAACACAGGCAGAACTGGTATGGTTGATCTGAGGAAGAGATTTTTCTGTAAGAATCCTATGAGTCATAAATTTTATTTGCCTCTAATTGTAATTTTAGAAATGACTGCATGTTAATTATTAGGTGAACCTCTTCCAATTATTTTAAATGTTAGAAAATCAATTGTCTTACAGAAAAATAAAGTTCTGAAAACTTTTCTAGATTTATTTTAGATGATGTATACATAGGGAGGTTTGAAACAGAAAATGTCATTGGAATCCTTAAAAATGTCAGAGAGGGCAAGAGAGCATTTGTGTAGAGCGATGGGTTTGTAGGCACCCTCACGTCTAATTAGTTCACACAGTATATTTATTTTCTTGTGCAATGCAGACCAGGCACTGTAGCCAGCTCAGGGAACTGATATTCATATCGACTGGACTTTGGCCAACTTCTCCCAGTTCTGTTTCAGAGCAGATCAGCAGAGAAAAGATTTAGAATTGGCTTACCATAATGAACTGGAAGTAGTATATCACTCCCTAAGTCAGCAGTGATTAAGTGGCTCTCCTAACCTTGCCATAGACAAACGATCTTATCAGCCCCGCGTCATATACTCCCAGGGCATTGCCCATGCCAGCATCACGGGGACTCCAGGGACTGTCATTCTCCCATTTCCCTCGGGAACTGAGTCATGGACTCTTTTTAACATCAGACTTTCTCTGCTATCCAGCTGCTTGGGGAAGGAGAAAAATTCTCCCTTTGAAGTGTTCCTCACATCCTCATCAACCAGGGCCTAAAGTCATGATGGGCACTTGATTTTCTTGCTTCCCCTCCCTTGCTCAGAAAGGCACTGAGAAGACCCAGCTCTCTGCTCTTCAGGGCACCTCTAGAGCTACACTTCCCTTTCTGCTCACTGTGTCTTTGAGAGGAAGAGGAAAGTTTACAAGCAGGGCTGCAGAGCTTTACATGATGGTAAATAACTGAAAAGCAAGCAAAAAGCATACTAATTATATACATATATATATATATAGTATTTCTTATGTACTGGCACTGCTCTGTTTGTCCAGCTCTACTGATGATCTTGCATTTTAGAGACTATTTGTAGACTTAAGGAAATGAAGAGGAGGTAGAAATGGAATTTCCGTTTTTAAAAGGTCATAAATCATCTAATTATAGAAGCTACCATTTGAGCAATGGAACTCCACCTTCCAGAACGACTTTATAATACACATCTAAATTTCAACTTTAAGCTGCCCTAAAAAATTAACTTCACTACCTTTTAACTTACTTTAACAGTTTTGTCTGATTAGGTATTTCTTCTTTCACATACCCACATGCTGGTGAAAATTCTCCAGGGATAAATACATAGTTGCAGCAGGTCTGCTTAGGAAAGGGTATTAGAGGTATGAAGCAATATAAAGCAAAGAAAGGAGCTAACCAACACTGCTTGGTATTGAGGCAGCCCTTTCACATACTGCTACTCGTAGCCCAACTCCTACTAACTCCAGGACGGAAAACCTGGGTCTAATCCCTCTGCTATTCTCTGGAAACTATGGGGATTCCCTAAGCAGTACGCAGCACTCCTTCATGAAAGCACAGCAGAAGTGATTGGAGCTATCAATAGAAGATTTGAGAATTTTACTTCCAAATAATACATCTCTAACAGATCTGAAAGTTACTGTCTGGTAGCTATGTCTGCACCAGTATGTCTGTGCCAGATGCTGAAAAATAATAATTCACATCACAAAGAATCATAAGTCAGCTTCAAAATTATATATCAAAAATAGTGCACTTTGAAAACATTTTATTGGCCGTTTGTGTCATGTAAATATGAATTCAATTTTTGTTTGATAATCATAGATGCAAACAACTTCCATTACTACAAATAAATGTGGGGTTCCTTACAAAACAAAACAAAACAAAAACTTCCATGACTCTGGAAACGGAGCTTTAAAAAAATTCATACTGACCTTCAATAAACTTGTGTGTGGTGGCCACACAACTAAAGTGACTCTCCAGGGAAATATTGCTGGGAAAAGTCACAGTTTTCATGCTGGCAAGCTACAATACACTACTTTCTCACTCAGTCTATCTGAAAGTAACATGGAAAAGATATTCTGAGACTCTGACGAAAACATGTGTGGAGATTGCTAAATGTCAGTAGTGTACTTGGCACATCCTACAGAAATAAAGGCCGTGTAACCTTCCACGGTGGACTTGCAATCTAACTGAGATGCAAGAGAACACAGTCTATCAACCTATGGAGGTCTCAGTAATCCTGAATATACCAGATATAAAGCATGCCTTTAAAAAAAAAAATGAAGGAATAAGTTAAGTAAGCTGTATGCTACATGAACCAGGATTATTAAAAATAATTTTAAACACAACAAAAATGCTTTCTCCTGTTCCAGTTTCAGCTGGGAAGATGGAGTGTCTGCAAACAGCCTTGTGGACATACCCATTGATATCATGACTGTGGTGAGGTCAAATGAGGATAGAAGACAATTTTTCCATTCTTCTGAGTTTCTATACTGAAAAAAAAAACCTATGAAAACTATGTATTTTTGCATACCCTGGTGAATAGACTTTGACCTTACTCAAGCAATTTCTTATTGATATTTGGGTAAACTTTCCTGTGACAAATATAAATGTGGTTAATGAGAGTTTAAAACACGTGTTTCTGAGCTGCTCTTTTAATTACATTACACTGACTTTGACAGTGA
>NW_010584799.1:54605-93308 GCF_000705375.1 Tinamus guttatus | reverse complement strand
TTCCCTACTGAATGCTTCTTTTATAATTACTTAAGACCCATGAGCTACTATTTATAAAGACAAAATTTTATGTTAAAAGTTAGGGGCTAAGATGAGGTAAGGAAAGTGGAAATTTAGCACAGGTCCTTATTAAAAAAGAATACAAAGTCTCATACCACATAGATTCTGCAACCAGACCCAGTGGTCATTTCTCTCATTAACATTTAGAAACACCTTTAGTCTGAGCCTTAGAGTCCTATTAGTCTCAGTGATATTTGAAACCGATGGATAAAAGTTGAATTTAATATGGAAACACATATCATCTGTGTTGGATTATCCTTTGATGATGTGTTGACTTCAACGAAATACCCGTGCTGGGTTTATTCCTCCCACGAGTGCTTTGTGAAAGACCTTGCCTTAGCAATTGCATAAACAAATTTTATTGAACAACTTGTATAGATCATCATCATTCAAATTCACTGACAGTGGAATATTGAAAGTGGCCTAAAAAAGTAAAGTCTTTCAAAGATAGTTCATTCAATCTCATAGACTTCACTTCATTAAAAATAGCAGGGATGATGGAACACAAAAGTTTATGTCTTCGCAAAAATGCTTGGTAAAATAAACAGATGGAGAAAATTAAGTTGAATAAACTGAGCAGAAGTGAATCCCTCATTAAGGCCGGACTCAGAAACAAAATTGACAATATTTGCCTTGTCAGTCAAAAAGTCCTCAGCCAAGCCATGGAAAAAGATTGTATGATTGCTCATGCACTTCAAGGAAAAGACAGGTTGAAATAGTTTTGCTTAGTCGGGACTTTTGCAGGTCTTATGGACATATTTTGCATTCTATACCAGCAGACTCACATATTTCCTTACCTTGAAGTGAAGATTCATTGCTCTTAGAGTCTGCTCTGTACAGTACATATAATTTGGTAGTGCGTATGGTGCCTACAGAAAGTTACTACTTCCTCCCCTAACTTCTGTAAGGGTGAACATTCTAGAGGAATGACTTAGGAAGTTTTTTTTAAAATTTTACTATTTTCTAACAGCTAATTTCCATAATGATTGTAATAGAATTAGTATTTTTTCTTGATTCCTATTTCTTCCTGACTGTTTTTTGTTCTAAAATGGCATAAATTGATAGGACTCATCATGGTTAAAGTGCATGGCTCCACAATACTTTTCACAATAAGATTGTATCAGTATAAATTTCTATCATATTTTCAATACGATAGAAGGAAGATAGGAAGTGAGGATATATATTAAGATCTTCACCAGCTAGTAAAGCCAAATTCTAGTTTGTTCAATCTGTCTATTACCCCTCAATGTGGTGATGAAAATGACCACATCTATTGCAGAAAATTGTCAAACTTTAAAAGGTATTTACTTGATTTAGCTATCTTTTCTTGGGTGCCTTTGGATCTAAGGAATAAGATACTTAAACACTAGACATATTCCGATGTCTCTTTATAACACTTACTTTCTAGTGTAGCTATCATATGCAGAAGACTGATGATTTGCATACCTAATTACTGAAAAGCCTTTTCATTCTTCAATTTTTTTTTATTCAGAGGCTATGCTATTGTTTGACATAAAACTCAATGGTCATATGATTTATACTACTTCAGCAAAGGATCAAAGCTTTTTATCTGGCTTATAATTAACCAATTCCAAGCTAAGGAAAAAAAAAAAGGTACTGTAAATATCAGAATTTAGGAGCAAGCCAACTTTTTATTGAAAATAGCTCACTTATTTTGCAATAAATGACACTGTCTCTAGAAAATGATGTTTCATTTCTGTAGTATCAGAGCACTTTTTGCTTAGAGTGGATGTAGCTGAGTTTTTCTGTCCTGAAAAGCATTTTGAACTTCCATAATATGGGGTCTTCCTCTTTTGTTTGCATGGTGAAACTGAGATTTTTGTATTTTCATGAACATGACAGAGAAGGAGCACATCAGGCCAAAGGAGACAACAGTTCCTTTAGACAATAACCTGGCCATGAGTGCGCTTGATCCCCCGCGTCAAATTTAAGAAAAAACTTCCAAGGCAGCCCACAATAGACCAGCTGTGTCTACTTCAGCAGTTCACATTGGACAGTTAACTATTCCCAAACCCAGAAAAGCAATGATTTATTATGCCAGCATGAATTTTCCTGCAGTGAAGAACAAGATTTCTGTTCTAAGAAAGGCCTAATTATTTTAATGCAGCAGAAATGAAAGAAAAATGCTGTCATAGTTTCATAGCTTAGTGCATTAACCTCCCAGTGGAAAAGATGAAATTTGATGTTTCTATGCCAAATAAAAGATAGACTTTTATTTCTGTCACTCACAGTCTAAATTAATGTTGCAAGTGCTAGGGTATCTGTGCAAGGCAAGGGGCACTGCAACTTTGACCAGAAATGTCACTCTAGAGTAGAGAGTTTTCCAAGAAAGTTCAGTGAGTTCAAAGGCATCCATTTCAAGGATTTCTCATCTTCTGAAAAACAAGTCATTTTATTACAGCTTCCAGCTGCCTCAGGAAGTTTAGCTTGAATTTCTGCTTCCAGCAGATGCTCTGCTTAGATTACTAGGAAGGAGGCGACTCACCAGGCTGGCCCACCCAGCAAAAGCAGGGCAGCCACAGAGGTTATCTTCAAAAAGGATCACTCACCTAGGCCATATAAAGGGTGGATCTGGCAGAGTAGACTTATGAGCAGCCAGAACATACCCTCTGGAGGCTGGTGTGCTGGCAGCCACACCAAGGCAGGCTGTCCCTCAGGTCGCCTGTTGCTCAGATAGCAGATGAGAGGCACAGCTGTGCTCTGCATCCTTTGAAGAGTGGCCTTAGAGAGAAACAGAGACACAGCCAATCTCCTCACTGATGCTAAAATCAAAAACTGTTCCACCCCAAGAAAAGAATTTCAGTATGGCAAATTCTTTCAAAAATAAAACGATTCTATACGAAAATCCAGAGAATCTCCCTAGTACAATGAGTCTCAACACCAATGTGCGTCCACACTAGAAGGTGCAATCTGGCCTTTTGATGTTTAATTAAGTGTTGCATGTGACTGTGTATGTCAGCTTTAGACATATCTTTCTGTTATGTTCATCACTGCAGTACCAACCTGTGTGACACAAGTGCTGGTACATGCCCCTTCTGGTAGATTAGGCATCTTTGTATAGATGTTCAAATGGGTTGTTGATGGAGCAGGGCTGTATTTATTTTCATGTCAGTTTCCTATAATGAAGAAATACCCTCAAGGTCTTTGCTTTGCTTTTCTTTTTCTTTTTCTTTTTTTTTTTTTTTTTTTTGCATTGTAAGCAATACGTATTTAGTCATTTTATCAGTACATCTATTTCCCTGTCCTTTTGAGAGCTCAGGCTGTATTATATCTCTCAATATTGGCAGGTCAGCTGTGCACTGGTTTCATGAAAACGCTTTTTCCACTGCAATAATCCACAACAGAAGGAGAACAAAAAACATAGGTAAAGCAGATTTACCTTTAGATAAGCCTGGGAAATTGTGCTTCTAACAGCACCAAAGATTCTCCTTCAGTCTACCACAAATACCACTGCAAAGCATATGCCCAAGTCGATATGGCAGCAATCTTTCCATACGAGCATCTTTGTATCAGCCACAAGTAAAATAGAAATACACCTGTTGCAGAGTAAACTGTGGCCAGATGCAAAGGTAGGCCTGGGAGCACCTTTCCAAATGTATCTTACTTCTTTGGAAACGTGGAAGTTTGGATGTGATTATATGAAAAATTACCTGAACTGCTCGCACACACCAGGGCCATGAGTGACCAAGCCAACGTGCCAGCCTGTCTGCCTGGGTCCTGCTGAGCCTCTCTTATAAACCCTGAGCTGCTCCATCCCTGGGAGCTGGGGCTCTGCCACCTCCCATTCCAAAAGAGATGAACTTAAATTCCACTGGCATCTATAAGGAGAACCGATTTTTCCTTTCTTTTAGGCAACTGTACTGAGGACCATTTTCACTATGAGAACCAAGCCTCTCCCTTGAGCTTTGGCAACCAGAAGGCTATTCTAGGTTTCAGACAGATAAAATGGGAATAGCATAGACAGTTTGATTGGGAGGAGTGGGAATAGATTTAAAACAAGATTACAGACTAGATGGACACAATCTCTGTCCTTCTTTCACAAGTCCTATTGCTGACTAGCTCAGCAGTGGTGCCAAAGCACGCTGCCAAACTGCTTTCCGTTCCCCAGTTTTAGCTGTTTCCACTGTCTCAGACATCTCTGCTGAGCTGTGGAGAGGTCCCAGTTCTGCTTCAGCAGCAAAGAAACATCCCATATGCAACCAAGTGTCAGATTCTTCCTTAATGGTCTGCAGTCAGCTAACATCAGGGATATATTTGTTCCTCTTTCTGCCCAGACTGCTTTTTTTGTTGTTCTGATATTTCTTTTATAACGTTGCTGATGAACACTTCTAGCTGTTACATAGCAAACTCTATTTTCCATCATTAAAAAGCCAATTTAAAAAGCACAACAAATTTCCTCCATGGATATATTGTAACACAAACCTACAATTTTATTTTTCAAAAACTAAGAAAGAAACTCCTTCCTAAACTACCACCCACCTTTTAGTAAAGTTATGGTCTTAACTAAGATTCATCAAAGCAAAGGAAATTGTAATATTCTGAAAAAGGGGACAGCATGTCTGTGAGATGGGTAGTTTCTTACGCACAGGTTTGTGAAAACACAGGCTGCAACCAGAGAAGGCAAAACATATTCTAAACATGTCAAGTTAGTGAAATGCATCATTAATAGGAATAGCACAAGAATTGCAGGCAAAACTCGATATAAAATGGAGGTTCTTGGGAAATCCCAGCTCTGAAGAGCTCCTGGCTCTTCAGAGTGCTCTCCTGTTTTGAAGCACTGCATGCACTAGGACAGTGGTCAAATGTCACTCTGCGAGAATTAGAGTGTGCTAGTGCTAAAATACTGGTTGTTTGTATTAGAGGGTACAACTAGACAGAAAAATGCAGTCACATACCACCCTTTGTTTGAAACCAGACAGTTATGGCCCAAATTGCTCTGTTCAGGTAGATATGGTCCCATTCTTGAAGAGCCATGTTAGCGCACTGGTTAGAAGCTCTCTGCTTATGCCTAAAATAAATCTATGGTAAATCTTCACACACAGGGATCTGAAGCATTTACTTGCAAGTTTTCCCATTGGAAAAGATACATGCTTTCCACAGTTTTTGTTTTTTTTTTTGACTTAGAAAAATTACTGCCTTCTTTTATACCCGCAGCACAGAAGTCCTCAGTATGGTCAGTGCAAATTAGCTCCCTTTCAAATCAAGAACTTCTGTTACAGATTTAATTTTGTTTATCTTTCCAGAAACCAACTCATGATCCAAGACCAGACTCTACAGGTTGCTGTTCTAACCTATCACTAGTCATCTGAACCAATGTGAATACATTAATGTAATGATGAAGTTACCAGAGGATTCAGGAGAGAACAAGAACATAGCTGAGGTTCCTTTGCAGTGATGCCATAGTTTCTAGTGGCAGTTTTTTTCTCTCAAATACTACTCCACCATACTAATAGATTTTTCTTTCTTTCCTGGCCTGCAGAGCTCAAAGCTCATGTTCCATCCACAGTTACTGTCACCACTAGACTATAACAACTTTGGTGCCTTTTCAGAGTCCTGCCTGGTTGAATCAAGTTCCTTCACTTCGTTACTTAGACTCCTAGCATTAATGAACAAACATTTCAATTCCTACTGACCACAGCCAACTTTCTATTCCCATTTGTTAGGAATATTTCTCTCAATTTTTTTCCAGCACATGTGATATTAGCAGTTCTTCTTTGCTGTTCATTCTGCTTTTTGTTATATTCCTCTATCTCATGCCAAATCTTTTACTCAGACTTCACTCCCTATATTCTATAGCCACAGGCAAACATTATGGAAGCAATCTACTTGTTTTCACCATTTCTTTTAAAACTATCCTCACCTGTCATTCAGTCCAAAAAGACTAGATGTTGGGCAGTATTTTTCTTGGACTCCTTAGTTCTTTACCATAAGGAGTTCTGCCTTACAGAACAAATTCCTGGAGAAATTTTGTTTAAGTGGAGTGAAACAACTGTGGAGATACAGGACTGAACAGTAAACTAATGTATGGAAGGGAAAAGATTACCATGTTGTGAAATATTCCAGTTCAGATTAGATATGGAAATAGATAACATATCTTCTTTAAAGGTATAATATAAGACTTGACAGATTGTTAGGTGTCTTTTCCTTTTGTACGACTACAGAAAGTTTCTTGATTTGAACTCAATACAAACAAAAAACACAGAAAAAAAAATAAAAGTTCTGCAGTGAGAGGCAAAGTTGAAAAAAATTGCTGTCCATAATTTAAATTCTGCATACTCATAATACACTGTCACTGGACAGTGCAGGTCTATATAGTATGGTCATTACTCTTCTTCCTTTGATCAGAATAAAAATAAGGAGATTTCAAACATGATTCTACTTCAGCATCAATACTAACACAACATGAACTATTTGCTCTTTTCCTCTTTCTCTTCAGACAGTCTGCAGATCTGTGCATCTGTTCAGCTTTAGCTCATGTTCTGAATATCTTCACAATACGGGTGAAAGATATTTCCCAGCCATTCCGCATTCCTGTTTTTTTTGCTGAAATCTGCTGTATACTAGATGTCATGGACCCTCTCTACAGATCCACTAAATCAACCTCTGTCTATCGTGAGTCACTTTCTCTTCTGTTTTCTCAGCACACAAATATTTTGTCCCACGACTGCTTGTACAAATCAGAGCGTTTGCTCAGGCAGTTACGTAAAAGGAATTGCCTGTCATTTGACAACAGATGACTGATTATGGAGGGAATCATTAGCGGGGAGCTTGGGTACGTGAAGAAGAGGAATCGCTACGATGCGGCTAGGGGAATGACAAACCCCTCAGTCAAGCCTATTCTTACTGGCTACTGGAACAAAACTTTAGAGCTTTAACACTGAAGTGAAATCTAAACATTATTTGAGAAAATCTATTTTGAATTGGAAACTGGCATCATTCCTATCCCGTCTTTGAAGCCTGGAGGTTGCAAAGTTATGCCAAAGGTACATTTACCCACCCCAGGTGTGCCAGATACCGATTAGGTAGGGCGCAGAATGTTTTAACTTTACTGTTGTATAGCAAACTTTCAAATGCATCTCCGTTTAAATATTTGCCATATAACACAATCTAATTCCTGCACCCAGAGACAATGAATATGCAGCTCAAATCATTAACAGCAAAATTCATCCTGCAGCTGAAAGGCAATTAAGCATTTCAAGACCATCCCACCCTTCAATTTTTGCCAAAATAAACACTTTACTGTGGGGAAATCCATATGTTGTTTACACTGTATAGAACACACCTCTCTGGCTGAGCAGGGCCAAGGTTTAATTGTCAACACAGAGCTATTTAAAGTTTATAGAGCAGTCTGACATATCATTTTTTTCACTATTTTATGTCTGTGATATCAAGTACCTGGCCTGTGCAATCCTGGGCAAATCAATGTGACTTCATTAAATATATGAAGAAAATTTCCACTTTCATGACTATGATTATATGTACACAGATATTTTATGTACACAGATAGAGACATTCAGCTACGACCTTTACTGGGAATGCTTGCTACTTGCACGTATACGCTTTTTAAATAGTCCAATTTCATTTTTCTTTTGGCTAACAAGCATTTTCATATTTAATAAGGGAATAGTATTCACATGAGTATATCATCATCATAAAAATAAAAACACTGGACGCTGAGGTGGATTAAGGACTGGCTGGATGGCAGAGCCCAATGAGTGGTGATAAATGAGGCCAAGTCCGGTTGGAGGCCAGTGGCCAGTGGTGTCCTGCAAAGGTCAATACTGGGCCCAGTGCTCTTCAACTTGTTCATCAATGACTTGGAGGAGGGCACAGAGTGCACCTCAGCAAGTTTGCAGATGACACCAAACTGGGTGGAGTGGCTGACACTCCAGGGAGCTGTGCTGCCATTCAGAGAGACCTAGACAGGATGGAGAGTTGGGCGGGAGAGGAACCTTATGAGGTTCAACAAGGACAAATGCACGGTCCTGCACCTGGGGAGGAATAACCCCAGGCACCAGTACTGATTAGGGGTTGACCTGCTGGAAAGCAGCTCCGCGGAGAGGGATTTGGGAGTCCTGGTTGACAACAAGTTACTCATGAGGCAGCACTGTGCCCTCGTGGCCAAGAAGGCCAATGGGATCCTGGCCTTGGAGAGAGTCCAGCGCAGGGCCACAAGGATGATCAGGGGCCTGGAACATCTGCCCTATGAGGAGAGGCTGAGGGAGCTGGGCCTGTTCAGCCTGGAGAAAAGAAGGCTGAGAGGGGATCTAATCAGTGTATACCAGTACCTCAAGGGAGGCAGTGAGGAGGATGGTGCTGGCCTCTTTCACCGGTGGCCACCAACAGAACTAGAGGTAATGACCACAGACTGAAACACCAAAAGTTCCACGGGAACTTAAGGAAAAAAAGTTTAACAGTGAGGGTGACAGAGCACTGGAACAGGCTGCCCAGAGAGGTTGTGGAGTCTCCTTCTCTGGAGATCTTCAAAACCCGCTTGGACGCAGTCCTGTGCCACGTGCTCTAGGTGACCTTGCGTGTGCAAGGGGGTTGGACTAGATGACCTCTAGAGGTCCCTTCCAACCTTAATGATTCTATGTTTCTATGATAGTCACGCATCAGTATCGTTTATGGATTTTTTTTTTTCAGTTAACCCTTGTTTTTCTGCCCTAAACCTAATTCATATGTCAGGGCATCAATACGGAGAAAGCATGAAATGCACATACATTAAAATTGGGAAAGTCAATTAAATAAATTAAATAAGTGCAAAGTTCTACAATGGAGCAAAAATACTGCAGGCAATGGCTCAGTAATAGCCCAGCTGAAAACAACATGCGCTCTGGAAAAAGCCCTAAGCAAACTGTGTTTTTTCTATATGAAAGGAAATACATTTTGGCTACGTCACCTCAATAATGACCATATACTTTTCGGGCAGAACACAGAACGTACAGTAAGTATTTTCCCAAAGGTTGTTCTACAACTGTTGGTTGTTGCATCAACAGTTTCTAAATGTTTGCAGTCTGCTGCTTCTTAGGATTGATGAGGTTTTAATATAGATTCAATGACAGAAAGAATGAACTGAGTATTTTACTTTAATTTATTGGGAAAAGTGAACATGGCTATGACAAAGGTTGTCAGGTTTGCCAGTGGATAATAAGCAGTACAGGCTTTCTTCATTGAAATGTATCACTAATTCTACCTTTTTCTCTGATTCATCCTTATCTTTGACACACATGTCAATGTTCTAATCTCAAATCATTAAGAGATGACGAAGCTTAGCAAACATTTCATTTTAGACAAATACTTATGAGTCAATGAAAATCTTTCACTTAGTCAAATGTCTAGTTTAATTGGAATGATATCTCCACATTTGACATGTTTTTACAATTAGTTGGAAGTAGTTCTCTCATGACAGAATACTGTAAAATTCCACCACTGTGAACCAAATCCTCCAGTCTCTCATTAATTGTTACTTCTTTAAGAAGCCTGAGGAATTTAAAGTTTATTTTTATGTAAATAATAGAGATGATGGAGTGTTATTGGTAACATCCTATACTGTATTTGGCTATGAAATGATGCATGCTCGTAATAGTGTGACAAAATTCACATTTATGGGGCTGTACTGTGGTGGGTTTTTTTTTTGAATTATCACTTAATAACAAAGGTGGGGCATAAAACCCACATTTTACTGCTTTGTGAAACTAAATAACTAAGTAATTTAGTTCCCACTCCTTCTGTCTTACTGCCTGTGCACATTTTGCTTCTTTTTATTGTCTCAGTTCAGTGGCTAATACATTACTTGGTTCAAAGCGGGTGGGATATGCTGAGAAAGGAATTTCAGTAATCTTACTTTAAACAAAAGCGAGTATGGAGATAGAAATATAGCTAATCTTTGTTATGCATTTGAGATAGTGACTGTCAAGATAGAGTTTAAGATTTCCAGTGTTTAAAGGGAAATTGGTGATATCTTATCTTTCCATTTCTTCTTTTTTATCTGAGATGTACATGAGCAAGCATTGCTGTACATACAACCGGTGTTCAGTAAACAACAAGAAATGTTGTTAGACCTACAAATCCAGAAACAATACAGCAAAACTTTATCAGCACTTTGCATGTACATACAGATCTTCCTTTGATCTCCAAAACACTTGGGCAACGTTGCCTGTCTCGTGCTGAAACACCCGATCATTACATCAGTTCCAGGCTATAGTCCAAAATTTACATTAGGACACAGGGCGAATGATGGAGCGGGCTTGCTGCATTTAGAAGCTGCCTTGACTTTGTTTCCCCATAAAACGTTTTGAAACTTCTTCCATTTCATGCATGTGGACTTGGCCACTGCTTTAAAACATACCAACTAAAGGACTATCAACACAAATGACTAGGCCCCAACGACATGAGTTTCAGGCACATGTCTTTACAGTCTTTTCAGGTTGGAAAGTGTGTTGACATGTCATATTTTTCTTCTTTTGGTAAACAGTGGAATACATGACCCTTACAGCATTTTAGCAGAGTTCAAGTCTACATGATGTGATTTCTTAGAGGATCCTTTCTACTACATATCTCCAGCTGCTGGTTCAAATACAGACAATACAGCAGTCAAAGCTGCTTAGCAGTATAGGCAATGGCTTGGAAGGTTTGCAGAGTCCGAGCTATGGAACTGGCCAATTTCCCAATAGCTTCAGCTTGATATTCTGCCTCACACCATGGAAGCATTTCCACAGCACGCAGGGCTCAGCCGCAGCCTAGAGCAGCTCACTCACCATGCTGAGGAAATAGCCGCTCGTGTGAAGGCAACCGGCGGCAATAGAGCTGTTTGGACATGCTTTTTCACACCAATTACCAGAGAGCACCAACACTGAAGTTTCCCACTTTGATGTCAGTCTCAAGCATGTAGACAGGCCTAAAGGAAAAAAATGTTGAAAATGCCACCGGCTGGTCTATAGCCTTAATTTTCAAAAGCCTTGTAACTGCAAGAGTAAAATCTTTTGGCTTACAATCAATCCCCCAGTACTTATGTAATTGCGATACGACCTTTATGAGGGCTTCCATCCTCCTTGTTGATTCGGTAGTGTCCCCTTCGCCGGGGTGGTCCACTTGCTCTGGCTGCTGCTCACGCTGCTCGCTCATCCAGGCGATGACGTTCCCGGGTTTCAGCACCACTTGTTGCAGTTCAAACGGTGCAGCGACCTGGTTCAGGGACGGCACGGCGACCACCCCCAAGCCGCTCGGACCATGAGCTCGCTGACACCAATGTGGTGGACGGCAAATGGCGTTTATTGATGGGTAACAAGGTGTTATATAGCTTGGTTTACAACGTCACATCTGTCTGCTTACATCATAAACTAAACACTATTGGCTATTAGGGGCCCTATCTTTCCGTACAGCACGATATCTTCCGGCCGCCGGACCCTAACTATCTGCAACATAAAAGGTTTGCTAGCATTGACCTTATGGACACTGCCATGGTTCTGCAGTACACTGACATATTTCAAAGCTATAATCTTCATAACACTTTTAGAATCCTAAATTAAACATTTTGGTGGTATTTAAACTTACTACTTTAAGGAAAGAGGTTAACATAGTGTTTTGTTTTGTTTTAATTAGTTCATTTAAACATAATTTGTGGCAGGGACTTTCAGAAATAGTTTTTTTGAGAGTCAGACATACGTGCTTGGATTTCAGGTGCCTAAGATGACTCATTTTTTTGTAACTTTCTAAAAACAAACAAAAACTCCCTGAAAACCTCGCTGCCTTGTTTTTTGACTAAATCAGCAACAGCCTAGGAAAACCACAGACTCATCATGCTCATATTTAAAAACAAAAATCATTAGCCTCAAGCAAGTTTAATTAAAAATATTGAAGAGTTTATAATGCAGAAGAAATAGGTCAGGAAGGAATAATATAAAAGAAAATTACTTCTTGAAAATAGTCCAGTAGAAGTCAGGCAAGTCTGAACCTAGTTATTAATGATATCAGGGAAGAGATGGGATTGCAATGTGTAGCAAAGTCTTAGGAAAACAAGAACATCTATTATCCAAACATAGCTGGAGAGCATTCCTGTTGGTTACTTTGTGAGGAACATTGCTTTTCAACATGTGGTTTGTGGTACTCTAAAAGAAGAGGTTAGAATTTTGTTTTGGCCTCTTTGCCTGAACTCTTATTTAGCCAATAACGCTCTAAATAATAAAAATTATCCATTCATGCTCTAAAAAGTTTTTTTTAGGGCTTTCTGGCATTTGCAACAGAAGTTCCAGCAGACATTTGCAGTGTTGAATACCTTTCCTGTATAAAACTAAAGTACACATGACATTAAACTTTCATGGATTAATGTCTAGAATATATACATACAGTTATTCGTATATATATATATATTTATATACATATATGTATACACGTTGTTATTTGGCTATCCTGTAAGTAATGGATTGTTTCATCAAGAATCATGCAATCAAATGGGGACACTTTCTCAGGTTCCTCCATAACTTTTAATGGTATCTCAGCAAGTTCAGTTACATTAGAGCAAACCTTTGTTCTCTTGCTTGCTTCGTTACCAAATAAAGGCATGATTATGTCTTCCTGTCTCATATATCAGTACATTTTACTTATAATAAAACTTTTTTTTTTTTTCCTCCAAAGATGCTCGTTCTTGATCACACCAATCTTCAAATAAAAAAAGGAAACTTCAGGGTCAATAAAGGCACCTTTGAACTCCTTGAAGGGCGCTTGATAGAAAAGCATAAAGTGGCTTCAGAAAAGCAATCTACTGATCTGGTTGACTTTTGGAGAGAGTTGCTCAACCATATAGGATACATAATTTTGTCAATTGTTTCAACTCACATGTCAATTATTCCATTTTCTCTTCAGTTTTGAAATATGAAATGTTTTTCCTTGGATAACATGGGAAACGTTTTCCTTCTATAGCTTAACTTCCCCATTAGTGGGTGTTGCTTTCCCTATCAGGTTGACTTTGACTTAATGCTGTTATTATTAAGCCATTAATGACATATGTCTGTCAAACTGAATAGCCATCTTGAGTTTTATTTACTATTTCCTATACTGTCCCATTTGTCTTCCTGAATCATTTAAGCATGATAGGGTGGTTATTTACAGAACAGGCCTGTTCCTATTTGCATTCACCAGTTCAGAACTCTGCTGCACACCTAGCTCAAGCCCCACATCTGAGTAGACCCTGGAGATAAGCCCTGTCCTTGTCACAGACCTACCAAGTGAAGGCACTGCTCTTCTGTGTCACTTGAACAGCATGAAGGAGAAAGTGCAGGAAATGCTTCCCCCAGCTTTCCTGGAGAAACCCTGAGATTACCCTGTGGGATTGAAACCCCAAGCCCCCTAGGCACACCTCAGCAGAGAACAATGGAAAGGAAAACCACTAGGTTAGTGCCAGGTGGGCAATGCATAGGCTTGGGTACAGCATATATGGCACCTGCAAGGAAGTACTGATGCAGGCAGCCTTCAGAGTCTCTGAATACAATAGCTGAGGACACGTGAAAACCACATGGTCTCAGAAACTGTGAGGCCAGGATAACCGAGATAAATATTTGTAAAATACTAGGACCTCTAAAGTACTAGTAGAGGTTTTTACTTTCAACTAGACAAATCACGTGCCCAGGGACCAAGTCTTCACTCGTTCAAGCCCTGCCATGTCCAGTGTGATGGCAGCGTTTGGTGACACAAAGTCAATTGCAACCACTGTTTTGATATGAGCAGAGGAGAGGAGAGGAACTTTAACAGTAGAGAGATGACAATGCTATACTGATGTTTCTATTCCTCCTTTGAGTTACTGTGCTCAATGCAATTATGCTTCCCCATGCATTCTGCTCAGCTCGGGAATCAGCAAGTTTTCTAACTTCTCTGAAGCCAGTGGATGTTCACTTTTCTATCAGTTTTGAGTGGCCTATTTTTTTTTCTTTTACTATTCCTGGAACACACACTGTTTCCAGGAGTACTCCAAAACTTATCATAGAAGACAAACTGTTGCTGACAGTTACAGTAAGACACTACCAGACTAAAATCTAAAATCTAAGACTTGTGGCAGAGTGAATATTGGCAATATTTAGAAAATCCTTCTCACTTCCCATCAAGTATCTACTTCTGATTATGAGTAGAAAGTACTAAAGTAATAAATAGAAAAATTAGAAATAGAATAGTAATAGAAGCAACTAATATATTTTCTAGAGTTTCCATTGGAAGAATTAGATAGTGTCCTATCTTTCAGGTATTTACATAAAAATTTTGCTAGCTGGCTGTCAAGGAAATCATATATATAGGAAATGGGCTATTTTACTTCTTCCTTTGGACCCTATTTCTCTAGGTTACATCATAGCAATCAACATATCTAAATAAATCTACATACTTGAATGTGCTTTCCCTTGAGTTTAAGAACTCACCAATGCTACATATATAGGAAATGGTGTTTTGAATGGAATTAATTCTTGGAAAGATAAATCTACCAGAGTATAATTTTACAGTTGCATATACATCTGAAACTGAAAGACAATGTGAGCCCAATTCAGTGCGCTGAATAGCAAAGTAATTACATAGATTATTCTTGCATGATGGATGACATTCATAAGAAACAGAGAATAGAAGAGACGACTATGAGCTCTTGCATAGTGCAAATCTTAATCTGAATCCTATTTTATAGGGTATTTTTATTTACATATTTTACATGGGCATTTAATCATGATTGCAAAAGATCTACCACCACCATTAGCAAGTTCTTCTAGGCATTATTTATCCTATGCAATAAATATTTACATATTTTTTTTTCTCTGTAAAGATAAAGCTTCAATTTCCAGCCCTCAAATTTTATTTCTGGCAGATTGAAGGGTCTTTTGTTCTCAGACTTCTGTTCCAGAAGCAACTACTTACTAATATATATCAATTAGGTTCTTTTTTTTCAATCCCTTTAAAAATTAAAGGGCAGAGGTTCCTGAGCCTTTCATTAGTAGAAATGTTTTTTAATTCTGACATATTTAGGATTTTTTTCTCCATATATTGACAACTATCCTAGTCTGTGATGCTAGTACTGGGCACGGCACCCAGACTGGGTGTTGCCAGTGTCTGATACAGAGGGAATACATAAAGACAAAATGAAAATTCTTGTTTATACAGTTCAGGATCATATTATTCCAGCTCTTCATTAGAAGCTCACATTCAACTGACTAGTTCTTACAACCCTCAAATTCTTTTCATGCATCACATATTTCCAGAGTAAGACTATCGCCTATCTCCCTTATACATAATTTTGTAGTTTGAATTGAGGACAGTAAAATGAGGGAGTAAAATGACCCAAAGCAAACTAGGTTACAGGTAACAGATACAAAGCAGTTACAAATACTTACCAATCCCCAGTTTTCATCAGTATTAATTTCATGTATAGTTCTTGTTCAGTATGCCAGACCATAAAAATGAACATAATTGTGCTATAGATAAACCTATTCCACTTTCTTTCGCTAGACTGCAATATGGAATTTTTCGCAGTGGAGGATGTGAACAGAATCAAGTCCCAGCTGAATGCCACATCCACAAGCACCTGATCAAAGCTCTGTCCTGCTTGCATGAGTAGGTTTCAGTGCTGTGTCCTTCCACTCATGCATTATCCCACTGACTTCCATTCACTCTCGCATCATTAGGCTGACTGAGCCCTGACTTCACTCAAAACAATCAGCAACAGACAATTGTAGAATGTGAATAAAAGCAAAGCAGCTTGAAAGATGAAGAACATTTCAGAAACGCAGCAGAATTAGTTTCAGATAACCATAGAGCTTGATCAAGTTAGAGTTAATTATGAAAACATCTGTGCAAGGAAACCCATAGGAATAAGAAATAATGAAGTTTCTGCTGCTTCTTTTTAGGGGGTAAATTGTACTACCTTGTATTCTCACGTACTATTTATGAGTTTATTAGGATTCTTACAAAGTGTTTTACTATTCAGCATTATTCTTATGCCTAACAATATAAGCAGTTTTGTAAGAGCAAGACAGATGAATCATTTCACAGAGCAAAGAAGAAACAACACATTGGTCAAACTTACTTTGTTCTCACAGGAATTTGTTTCTGCTGTGCCTCTCTGGCTTGCTACATGTCCTTTGAGATTTATGCTTCCACCTCCTCTTTTTGCGTTTAGTTGTTCTAGGCACAGAGACCATAAAATTGCTTTTTCCTTGGCTAGAACCAAAAGAAAAGATGTGGATTAAGTTAATAACTCATATTGTAAGCAGAATACCTGTGCATATGGTACTGAAAATGTGAGCAAGCTCCTTGAAGCAGAAATCACGGGGATATTCGTGCTTCTATAGCACACAACACAAAGACGTCTCAGTCCTGATCAGATGTCAAAGAACTACCATATGTTAATTAAATAACGAATAACATTGTAATGGCATGGCTATTATCTATTTTCCAAAATTTCCTTTATAGCTTTTTTCTTTTCATTTTTCTCTTTATTCAGTTCTGCCCATGTCTCAATAGCTAATCATAGCTATCTAACATATAAATGAAATGTTTTCTGCTGGTGTTTACAATGCTTCTAGCAGTTTGGAATAACAACAATGTTAATTATAAATGATGAACCAGAGATCAGATGTTAGTCAGCAAATTCTCCTGCTATTTGCAGGACAACATTGGTCTGAAGTCTAACTTGCTCATTTCCTGCCTGATGGTAATGAAGCATCTGAACCTTGGATGAACCTTAGGCTCAACTCCAAAGAACCTTTTGTAGAAGAACCATCTTCCTCCGTACATTAGAAGTTCACAAGCTGGGTTATTTTAAAAATCCTCCTTATGGAACCATGTATTCTCAAATCATGTTGAAAACAAGTATTCTTTTTTTTCTCCAAAAGTTTTTCAGTGACAGCCACAAAACATACAATTTAAATACGAGTTAATAGTGCATCTGCTCCAGAAAAACGGGTTGTTTGTTTAGTTCGGGGGATTGACAGAAATCAGACTTCTAAACCACAGCTTCAGGAGTCAATACTATCCTTCTTTTTCTTAGTAAAAGCACACAAGGCTCACAATAACTGTTTGTTTGACTGTGGTGGGGTACTGGAAACAGATTCTATGATCAGGAAACAAAAATTCCAAGTTCTATTCCAAGGAATTTAACATATTCCAAGGAATATAATATTTAATATTCCAAGAAATACTAAAGTATTTTACGCTTCTACTGCTACCTATTAATTACACTGTGCCAAGATGGCCCGTAAAATACAAAAGCAGCCTATCTGATGCAATTTCTGTTCCATGGTACTATTTCAGTCTTAGCATGCCTCATGAGAAAGGGCACCTACTACAAATGTGGTCAACATGACATTCATAGTAGAATTCCTTTGATGAAGAAAGCATTATTTCACAGGTGTTAAGATTTAGATATTTAGCTAATTTTTTAACTGAAAGTAAAATCTTAAATTTAAAAATACTCAAAAAATACTTCTAATAGCATGATGAAGATGGCTTCATTTCAGAAAACATTTTCATTTCAACTGAAATTCATGCTCACATGCTATGCATTTCTGAAAATTCCCCTGGCCCACTGAAGGGTTTATCTTTAGTTTTGGATTATTTGTTTCCACCATATTGGAGCACTTTTCTGTCAAGGTTTCATTCTTGGTTTCTCCTTCCTTCTACAGACCTAAACACAGAGGCATAGTCATCCTCACCTAGAATATGTAAGGTTCAGAGAAACAACAGTGACTATATGCAAGTGCTACAGAAGAGCACAGACTATCTTCCATACAGACATCTACAGAAACATAGCATAGACTGACAGATAATGCTACACTTCAAAGACACACTTTAACTTAACACAGATACCTCATTTTTCAATATTCTGAGGAGGAGGGATAAAGAAATGAGTGAGACAACAGCAAAGGCAATGAGGCTCTATATTTCAAAGGGGAGAGGAAAATAATTTAGCTTCTGAATCACTGTCAAATCAAACTGCCACAAAGCAAAACAGAATTTCAGGTGGGAAAAAGGTATGAATATGGAGAGAAAGATGTTGAACTGGAAGAGAAGTCTTAGTGCAGAAAGGAGCAGAGCTGAGCTACTCTGGCACGTAACAGGAAGGAAGAATGTTAGGTAAATCTCTTTTTCATATATGTATATATATATATAACTGTTGTCCTCAAAGGTAGTTGTTAGGGAATCTATTCACCTAAGGAGGTTTGGAGATATGAACAGGAACAGGATAGAAAAATAGCAATCAGTAATACCAAATTAGTAACAAGAGAGTCTTAGTGTGGATAAAACACAGAGCTAGGAGGCTGTTTCACATGCGAATTAGGCAAAAAGTTCATAGCTATCGTATGGCTACACTACACATTTCTTTCTCTAGTTTAGGCCCTCATTATAACAAAAGATGCAGAGGAAATTCAGTCATCATAGCTGTATCTGCAATAATTTGTAATTTAGCAGTTACGAAAAGCTTAATAAAGCCTCTCTTTGCATATTAGATGAAACGTATTCCAGAGAGTAGTTCTATACATTATCCCTGCCATGCATTACTGCTCCAGATTTCATTTGTCAGTATGACATGACAACAAACGATTTCCTCTCCTAAAGAAACAAAAGGACAAACCTGTGCATTTGTCACGTTTATGTCCCTTGCATAAGGAGAAAGGACAGCGATCACAGCTACACTTTGCTCAGTCTATTCTCTGAATTATTTTAAGTTGCATTTATGCTTTCCTCTGGAAATAAAAAATACTTATCTTCAACCAATTTAAATAAAGCATTAAAAAAAACCAACACAGCAGTCTTCAGATTTGTATGCACATAAATCCAGGTCTATTTACTCCAAGCTACAGGAAGAGGTCAGTTAAACAAGCACTAGAGAAAGAATGTCACAACTCCAGACAATTGTATAAAACAGTCTATGAAAGAAGCTCAAACCCAGATATGAAAAGGGTCTGCAGTTTTTTGTAGCTTTGCTTTTTGAGACCTAATTTCCAGCGTACTGAAAATCCTGTCCCCAAACCTTTAGATTATTATAGCTTTCTGTCCTTGTAGTTCAGCAGCTCCATTTACATTATTGTTTTCAAATCAAATTTCAGTCAAGCAATATTGCTGAGAAAGGAATGCTACAACTAGGTTTTGTTTCCAGACACCAGTAAGCAGAGGTATTGTTAGAAAAAACCTGAATAAGAACTTTGGACTGTCAAAGATATCCTAAGACTAGTCTTTCTTCTTCCTCATATAATTAGAATTGCCAATTTGCATAAAAGAAAACTGAAGTTATTTACATTGGGGTATTGCACTGAACACAATTTAAAGATCAGAATTGAAATCCCGATGATGCTGAACAGTACTTCAAGCCCACGGTTCTTTCTGACAACCCCCTGTGCTGACACATCTCACAGGAAACAACAGCTTCCACCCAAGTATATAGGCTGAGCAGGGCAAGAGGAGAGCACGAGCATGAGAAGATGTTGAGTAAAGGATCTGCAAAACATCAAGAGAGAAAAGCAAGAAATAAAACAAAAACTCTATCAATTCAGTCCAACTGTCATGGCCATCTGAGTTCTGCAAGTGACAGTAAGCTTTGGTAGATACACCTGATATTTAGGATGTATGCTATACACCCTCATCATATGATCCAGAAACAAGTGACACTGAGGGTGTTCCAATATACTGCTGCATGAACCTGGTCACAGAACAAAACAAGTGCACATTTTTGTCTTCAGCCCTACACTTCCTTTATTTTTTATTTTCTTCTTCGAATACAGTATTTTATCTACAGTAAGTGAATCACCTGGAGCAATTCCTCCAATTTTCTTGATGGATAGAAGACAGGGCAAGGTCTGTCCTTGAAGTTGCAATTATATACATGTGATTTTTCATCTAAAATGTTAAGATGATGAAATTGGTTATAAGAATATAATTCACAATATAAGCTGCTTACATTTAACAATAATGATACAAAGAAGAAACATAATGCATTGTAGTACTTCGAAGATGTAGTACTTCGAAGATTCCTGCCTTGTTTATTGGCCCGTTCCTTTTCCATCTGCTACAAAACAATGTGATTTTTTATTTATTTTTATTGAACTGTTTATTTATTTTTTCTTAAAAGTGAAAAAGTTTGATCCAAATCACAACTAGGAAAAAATTCATTAATGCCACAGAAGGATCTATCTATCTTTAAATTTTGCAGTTGTTTCGCACAACTCCCTAGGAGTGTTTCAAAACTTCCTTTCCCTCCCTATTTTCAATGAGAAAAATCAAACTGAAATAGAGCAAACTGTTTGCTAGAGTTTAGAAGTGTATTGCAACTGGCTCATACCTCCTGCAATTCCAGAGTTTACGGCTGCACTATATTCAGGATGGGCTTGTCTCCTCAGATTTGATGAAATGTTGATTATTAACAGAACAAAAGGAAAATTCCTATTCTTTACATTAGCTTAAAAAGCTTTAATATTATGCAACATAATTGCAACTGTGCTTATCACAGTCTTGATCTCTGCTTGAGAATTTCTATTTTTTTATAACTCCACATATAAATCAGCCTCACTCTAGATTAGCTGCTCTGCTTCAATCCTAACAGTATGTTTATTTACCCACAGCTTTTTAACCTTGACATGACAGATATAGTTTAAAAAAGGAACACAAAACTCTCACTGTTCACTTGAGAACTTAGACAAAATAGTAATCAGTAGAAAGATGACCCGAGGTAATGACATTTGGTTCCAAATGTAGGTCTGGGTACAGATAAACTAAGAATTTGAGCCATTTATCAGGGTTCTGATTTGCATTGACAGGTCAAAATGCAGGAATCTCCCATAGGAATTCCTTGTTTTTTTTTTTTTCTGTCTTCTCTCCCAGGCCCATTCTTTCTTTGCCCATGCCTCACGCTAGCAAGATAGTCTTCAAAACCACCATAAAGGAGCTCTGCACAATAGTATCACATTCTGCTCAAAGGCTGACCATTTCCCTGCACTGTTTCTCTAAACTGTTTTTCTTAATCTCATATGGGTTTTGGAGGATAAATGTAACATACAGAAGACTACGTAGCTCCTCACTCAAGCAGTTCCACCATTAAAAGCAGTGACAACTGAATGGTTTTCTTCTGGGATCCTGTGTGCCTTTTAGGGCTAGATACCTATGAAGACAACATATTCACAGACAGCTCCAGGTTGCCAAGCAAAACTTCCTACTATATCAAGATTCACAAAGAGCTGAAAGACAAAATGTACAAGCACCGGTTATGAGGTTTTCATGGAGTCACAGGCCATGGTCTTAGACCACTGATCAGTGCTCTCCATAACAGAAGGAATCCATACCAGATTCACCCTACACCTGCGCCAATCCAGGCAAGAGACATCTTCACTCTATGGGCATTTTGGCAAATGCTCAGTCAAGTAGCTGGCATGTGAGAAGCTGGAACTGCTGGTAGTGACGGAGCGCTGAAGGTATCGCCTGCTACTGCATCTAGGTCAGCAAAGGGGTCATGCAGTTCTCCACAGCTGAGGTAAATTACAGAGTACCTTCTTTAGGAAATGGAGTGAGACTGGACATGAGCTAGGTGTTGCCAAGATTTAAACAGTTCTGGGTCTGTCCAGAAGCAGGCCTCTAGGCTGTGAGATAACTTTAACAGGAGAAAAATAGGACTTGAGGACTCTAGATGTCTCCTGGGTCAGATGCAAGCTGGGAGTGATTTTGAAGATCTGGATTTGGGATGTCAGTTCCCCCAGGAATCCCATGTTAAGTACCAAAGCTTTTAGTCATATTAAAAGTTTTCAGTGTTATGGGCATCTCGCTATCTCGTCTCTCTGATGAACGCAATCTGACCTTGAAGCAGAGATATTTACTGGATTTTTTTTTGCATGACTGAAAACTTGGAATGCAGCTCCTCACAGTAACTATACTTGCAGCAAGTTTAGACAGTTTAAAGCTTCTACCACTGAACTCCTGATTTCCCTAAAATAACAGAGAGAGCAAAAACAGTACTAAGGAATGTACTAGCCTTACTTTGATAAATCTGTCTGTTTTAAAAGGCAATCTGCTAACTATTAAATTTACCTGAGGAGCCTTGGTTTGGGCTTATGCTGCGTGATATCTTTACCACTTCATCTTCTGAGCTCTTGTTCAACTAAGGTAAAACCACTTCCTTTGCAATCATCCTTGGTAAAATTTATTTTGCAAATGGACTGCCTAAGATTTTTTGATAGTGTTTTCTGGCACTACTATTTCCAATTCTGTTTCTGATTCTGTTTTCTACCACTACTATTTAAACACTGCTTACATTGTATGTTTAAAAATCACGTTATTAATTAACTAAGTACTGACAGTAATGAATAGCTGGGAAGATAAACCATGTAAATTTTTATTCACACACCTCTGCAAATCATGCCTTAGGTGGGCTAATGTGCTGGACATAGGCTGCAGCCTGATCAAGGACATACTGTAACATTCTTTTGATGCAAATTATTAAAATAGCAAGGAAACGCAAAATTACATTAGACAAGTCTATCTGTATTAACAAACCAAGTGAAGAATATTATATAACAATACACACATTTGAACCATCTTTGAAGTACTAAAAAAAAAAAAAAAAAAAAGTTTCACATCCACAGTAAACTCTAGTGTTCAGAAAGTTGACCTGGAAGGCTATGCACAAAGATTTCTAAAACCATGTATCATGCTCACATGTTAAATAGTCTGTTGACTTTGCTGGGGATTTTTTTGTTGTTGTTCAGGCACACTAGTATTGCACTGCAGCTGACACTTTGCCACTCTCAGCTGGTTTAACAATGCAGAGCTTCCAAGAGCCATATCCTACCTGCTCGGCAAAAGTCAGACTTAAATCTAAAAGCTTGCATTGTTGGCTTGTACAGCATTCATTGATTTAATCCTGCTGCTCAAATATGCCACACATAGTGCCTTCCCAGAACCCATATAAGAAAATTGCCGTGTATTTAGATCTTGCTTGAAGAAAGCCTGTGGTAAGAACTTCATCAACTTCTACAAGAATAAAATGAGCTCCAATATGAGGATGGAAAACAATGTTTCAGAGCTGATCTTTTTGTTGTTGTTTTTACCTTTTTTTTCTTTTTCTCTTCCCACTTTTAAAAAAGCTCCCAGTGACTCACTGATTGCACTTTCTCAGTTTATAGTCCTGCAACCTCTACTTTATACCTGCTACTAAAGCAGAGTTTTGCCAGCTCTGGATTTGGTATCTTGACACAGATAAAATGACACAGTTGCAGATCTGAATTTACTGTAATTACCTTCAAAAATAAAGAAAAATAAGAAGAGAAAAATCTGATACTGCCTGTGTCAACAGTGATAGGAAAAGTAGCAATGAACAAATTGCAAAAAGAAATATGAAAGTCTGGAAAACTTTCTTAGGGCTCTTTAAGGAGAATGAAGCTTTGGAACAGATTGTGTGGGAGCTTATGGAATCTGCCTTTAGAGGTCTTTAAGGACCTTTCTCAGTAAAAGTTTGGATACAGTTGATCCTGTCTTGTGACAGAGGGAAAATTAGATGAAGTGCTGAGATCCCCTATTCAATCCTATTTCATTTGACTTGCAGTTTTTTCCTACTACTTCCCATTTGAAGAAAAGGTGTTTGTGTGACACTATCTGTTGAATACATTTTGCAGCAAGTCTCTTCCATACGGATTTTTCAAAAACGTCTTTAACAATTAAGTTTATGATACCTAAGCCACAGAAGTTAATTTTATACTTATACAAACATTATGTCTTTCTTACAAGCAAATATGAGAATTCTGAAAGACATAGCAAGGAGGTTGCTTGGCCTTCAGAATAATAAATAAATAAATAAATTTATAAGCCCCTCGAAATAAACAAGCCCCCCAAAAGCTGCTTTTTCAAAATAATTTCTTCTCAACTCTTCACATAAGTTTAAATTTACTTTTCCAAGGTAGGTCTCTTACTGGTTTGGTTCTGAGCTGTAATAACACTGTTTTTAATACTACAGGATTTTTTAGAGTTTCTTCTTTAGGTATTACAATTTAATCAATAATTTATCATAATTTATGATAAATTTATTATAGTATTGTTTTTGATTTGCTTTAATAATCTCATCTTTGAGGAAAACTGTTATTTTTGATTTTCCTCTTTTTTTCATCAAAGATAACTTTTTTTTTCAGTTACTTTAAATTACCAAAGCACAAGGGTGGTAGAAATTGCTTCATGTCAACTTTATGACAATATTTTCATCACTCAAGTAAATGTGAAGAATTGCAACAAAATCAAGCTCTGTTGACTAATTCCTGAACACTCTCGCAGAGGCGATGCAAATTTAGCAAACATCCTATAGGCTATTTTTTTTTAACTTTCTGCTAATAAACTAACAGTTTCCAAAAGTTAAACACATGAAAATTCTAACACCCTTGCACAGCAAGGAAAAGAGCAGCAAGAATATAATTCATCATGAAATACAAAACAAACTTATATCCCTGGACTTTAACCTGAGAGTACAAATAAGCTATCACATACAATCATTTTGAATTCTGTTCACAAGTATCCATCTACTTTTTAATTCAGCAACTTTGAGGATGTTGTTAACACTTCCCGACAATTTCTGAGAGTAAGAAACCTCGCAAAACTATCCTGGGAACTAACCACGAGTAATCTGTTCTCCAGTGATCAAGGTTCTTGTTTTGATCCCAGTTTTTGAGTAGCTGGCAGTTGTATCTTCTGCCAAGAAATGAATAATAGTCACATATTTATTGAAGTTTCGTTATTTCATCTCAACTGGTACTTTCCCTCAGAATGAACATAAATCTTAGGATATACTTGAAATGGTGTGCAGTTCCCATCCACATTTATGATGCTTTAGTCAGAAACCTACTACCACTGCTTAACAACAAAGCTATGCTCCCATTATTATAAATAGGAGATGTTCAGTACTTGGCTAGACAAAGCCATGGCAAATAGGACAATCTTTATGGGAACAAGATTTTCCTAACATCCAACTACAGCCTCCCAACCAGCAATTTGTGGCCACTCTCCCTTGTTACCCTGTCTACTACTTCTGGGAAGAGTTTGGCTCCATTTTCTTTATAACACCTCTTCAAGTACTTGCTGGCTGCTTGCTGACTGCCACTTAGCCCACTCCTTGCCAAATTAAAAACAATTCTAGTTCCCTCAAACTCTTCATGTAGGTCAGGTGCTCTAGGCCACCAACTGAAAGCCTTTCAACTTGAAAGAGTTTCTCATCCCCATTGGAATCCATATAAAAGAGCCACTCCTGCAATCAATAACTTCAAGACTCCATTTTTTTTATTTGAATTCTCAGACAGTTCATGCATGCACATTAAAAGCATACATCTGAGTATTCACTATCAATTTTCGGATAGTATTTACCTCAATTGACGCCTTGAAAGATTTGACAGAGAAAAAAGTAAATGTGTTTTCCAGATTTCCCTATAGCTTGACAATAAAAGGGATGTGAATAAAGAGGAGATATTAAAATATGGACAAATTTTGGACACGCACAACTGACTGGGACTATCTGTGTTAGCAAGAGGTTAGAACAGGGGGACATCAAATGTCCCTATTAGTAATCCTATCAGTTTCACCACATAACACCACTACAGATTAGCCATAATGATGAGACATTGCTATATTTGACATTATGACATACAAGAAACAGCAGAGGTGTTTGAGTTATATATTTGAGTTATATATTTGTTATATATATGTATATATATGTATATATATGTAATATATGTTATATATTTTTCTAGGTATGCAGAGCAGGGTGCAGGTTCATTTGGTTTGTGAGATACTGCATGTCCAGGCCAGCTAGACATCATAATTTAACCTGTTCTTCTTGTAATTGGCCAACTAAAAGCAATATCTGCATGTTCACATTCAGACTTTCCAAAGCCTGCCCAAAATGTTTATAGGTTTAAGAAGGAACCCTTTCTAAGCACCTTCCTGTGGGAAAGGCCGCAGTATTCTAACCAAGGTTCAACTCTTTGCTCCCAAGTGTGGACAGTAAGCTGTCAGTCAAGGAAAATGCTGCCAGGATAGTTTTAACATTGCAAAACACTGCACCTTCTCCAATATTTTCTTGGAAATGTCTAAAGTGTTTTGGTTGAAACTGTCTGGGAGGGAAAAAAAACAAACAAAAAAATCCCTGTATCATCTAATAGTAAATTTTACCCTAAAAGCATAATGTTTGGCCAAGCTGGAATTAAGCTAAAATGGAGGTATTGATTTTGGAGGGTTGGTGAATCCCAGTATAGGCTAATAGGCAATGCTGCCAACACCTGTAAGAGGCAGTCCATATAAAGGCTATGGAATTAATAATCAGTGACAAACACTGGGTAGCTCCAAGCCAAACCACCAAACTGGGCAGTAATAGAAAGTGACAGCAGGCCTTAAATTTGAAAAAGCTCTGAGAAGTGGTCAGTTCTCAGTATCTTGGCTGTCCTTGGACTGTGTGGTATTATGCTCAGTGTACTTGCCCTGCTATTGATACAAACAGGTACACAAATATAGTTCTCAGCTGATTTTTTTTTTCAACAAATGAAGGTATTTCAGTACTGATGCATCAACCACTAAACCAAGCTCAATTAAGAAAAAGCTCAGATTCAGCAATCATGAGACATGACTTAACATAGCAGAAATGTTCCTAGTGTTTTTCTTTATAATTATAGAGGATTATTCAACAGCAATATGGAAGAAAAAAAAAATTAAAAAAGAATAGCCAGAAGCCATATGGCTCTAGGTCAATATGTAAGATACTTCATACCCTTATGTTCCTAAAGGCTCATATTTGAAAAGAAACAAATAAATAGAAAAGGCACCATACAAATACAAGCTTTAGAGCTTCAGGTTGTTAACATTGCAAAGTTGGAGTGAAACTGCAGGAAACAAAAACATGTTTTATTTTAAAAAGAAAACCACAAAATAGCTTTTTGGGAATATTAAACTGTGAAAAACCTGAACTAGAAAATTTTATGGGTTACTGTGGTACGGGCTTCTTAGGCAATCATACTTCATCTAAGTTCCTCAACTCATGATGAATAAGATAATAATATGAATTTAATTAGAGTCCATGTATTATCATAAATCAAGAATTAATCATTAGTCTCTGGTAATTTGTTTTATGAAAATCATAGGTAAGTTAATGTATAATTTAGGGTCTGAGCCATCAGCTTTTCTTTTTTTTTTTCCCCCTCCAAAGTCTACACTTAAATTTTGTAACTTAAAGTCTGAGAGAATTACTGGATGGAATCATATGCAAGAGGCCAGATTACTAGACTTAAAGGTTCTTTCTGGCCATAGGATCCTTTCTGTCCACAGCATCTGTTCCTAGACAGCAGAGAGTTAAGATAGAGGCCTATATCCCTCCAACCCAGATGTGCAGTTCAGAGAGCTGCCTGCACCTGGCACACAGAAAATAAATGCCAGGCATACTGTGCCTATACCTTGTGCATACAAGCAATGCAACTAATTGCTGCTCAAGTTCTTTCCTAGGTTTGACCAAGAGACTTTTAGTCTGCAACTGACTCGCTGGACTATGATGAAGACTATCAATCTTAATAGAGCATTTGCTGTGAGCAGTGTTCCTGTCCAACACACCCAGTGCCTTTGGGCAGCAAACCATGCAGTGCATAGCATGCCCTTCCACTGGGCACTGCCTGTGCTCAGCAACACAGACCCCATATCAGACTGCAGGCTTGTAGCATGGACCTGTTGGAGCTCTGCATGGCTGTGTGCTGTTGCTAAGACCTTTCCAGCACTTAACAATCACGCACAACTGGCATTAATTTACAAGCATTAAACAGTAGAAAAACCTGTTCTGGGAAGGCTAGATGTACAGGGGAACTTTGGTGGCCAAATAACCATTTAAATGTCTAAGACTAGAATTTATAAAGTAATGGCATTCTCAAAATTCCATAGATTTCCTTAGTTAAACCATGGCATATTTTAAGTCAGAAGGGTCCTCCTGAGGTTATCCAGCTCAACCAGGCCCACCTTCAAAGTTAGATCAGTTTGCTGTAAATATTGTTGTTTTATAAAAATCTCCAAGGTTGGACATGCCACAGCTACTGCGTGTAGCTGTGAGCTGCTTAGCCATCCTCAAAGGGAAGAATTTTTCATATATCCACTTGGGATGTCCTTGCTTCGGTTTGTGACTGTTGCCTCTTGTCCTTTAGCTGTGTACCTCTGACCAGACTTGGGGTCCATTTTCTCTATAGCTTCCGTCAGGTAGCTGAGAAGGGAGATCAGACCCATCCACACCTGCCTTTCCCTGCCCCTCACCTTTTCCAGGCTAAACAAAGCCTTTTCCTGAGCTCTGCCTGGTCACGGTCTCCTGCTCATAACTAGTGACCCCATGCTGGACCTTCTCCGGTTTGTCAGTAGCTTTCGTGTACTGGGAGGCCCAAAAGAGCACAGTGCTCCAAGTGTGGCCTCAGGACAGTTGAGCAGAGGGGAGCAATCACTTCCCCCATCCTGCTGGCTTTGCTTTGCTATAAGCGCACAGCGAAGTCACATTCCCCACTGTTGCTGCTGCCCAGTGCACACACATGTTGCTGAAGCCCAAGCAGTCCTCAGCAAATAGATATCCAGCTCAAACCCAGACTTCGACAGAATTAGAGAAAACAAGCAGTCATCTGCTTGTCTTGCTCCCGTAGAGTTGATCTGGCAGATTTATTTGATGCAATACAACACAAAACAGCTGGATAAAAAGAAATTCCCCACCTTGTGAATATAATAACCTAGTGGTTAGCTGACTCACACATACACATTGTGGAAATTCTGCTTCATCTCTCTGGCATGCAGGAATGTGTTTTGACCTTGTGTATCTCCAAGGAAAGTGTTTCACCTTTTGACTATTTCAGGCCAGAAATTTGTTGGAGAGACAGGCCTTAAATGATTCTTATATTAATTTTTGATGAAACAGAAAGTGCAACAAATGGCTCTTGCTAGGTAATTTTTCATCACCGGTCTTTATAGTCATTCCCACTTTCTCAATGCAAAAAAAAGGTGTAATTTTTTTCCAAGTAGAACAATTGCAACAAGAAACAGTGAGAAGTCTCCACCAGCACTTCCTAGGAGGTTAGTCAGGTTTTCACCCTCAGGCTGGAAAAATTAGAACATAAGACAACCATGCTCAAGTGATTATGTTTGCTGCTGACTGGATGACTTAAGAACACCGTATCTGACTCGATTTTTGAGGTGGGGGGAAGAAAGAAGGGGAGGAAAAAAAGAAAAAAAAACACAAACCTTTTTATTTTTAATTCTGATAAGAGTTTCAACACTAATTTTGACTGTTACGTGATCAATACAGTTCTGTGAAAGGTCCTGTTCACAGAAAAGGTCCCTATATTCTACCATTGTCTTAGTTTGTCTCCGTGGAAAATTACTAAAGACAAAAGCTAAAATTAAGCAAACAAAGAAGTAAACAAAGTATTTTTTAGAATATAGGAAGCGACAGGCAAAGATAAAGAGAAGGAAGACTTACTTCAAATGTTTAGCTTTACGTAGGGTACTCAGGAAACATCCTGAAAGTTCAGTTGCACACCACTTCCTTCTACAGAGTCTAATCCAAACAAGCAAAAATGACATATTTATCCTGGCATCACATGCCCCTTGACATTAGGTCTGGCTCCAGTCATCATTCTTTGACAGTGATAGAGGAGCTTCCACACCTGCTCTCCACTCACAACCTCAGCTGAAGTCAGCAGATGCTTGTGGAGGTTTTCTGAAGCTAACCCAGCTATTTGTAAGCAGAATAAGGGACTCCCCATATACTGTTTGCATCTCCATTCTTCCCTCAGCCTACAGACCATAGGACGCACAAGGCTATAGTAATACTTATATTTGGATATCATGTTAATGTGTTGGGAAGGCTAATAAAAAGGCCCTAAAACCTTCAATTATCAAGTTGTTCTGTACAGCATATGCTAAATATCTAGTGCTGTTGCTAACAATAGTGATACAACTGATGTGAAAAAGACTATTGCTCATGCTAATCCTAACTAGGGAGGAACCAGAAGACCCTAGAAACTACCAGTAAACTTTTCTCAGCACATAAAATGCATTTCTGGAACTCCCTATCTCATTCTCAGATTTTCAACTAAGCACAGGAAAGGTGCTAGATTCATAGTGCATAAAATCTGACCTCATTAAGGAGACAGTACTGATGCCTTCCCGTCTGTTTCTCCCATTTTAAAACATTTAAACCTGACAGTGCCATGTTCAGAGAATTCATCCAGGTTTCAGAAGACATAAATTTAAACGGCTTCTCAGCCTCTGCACCCATTCTAGGTGTATTCTGAGTGTCTAAATACTACTCTGTAGGATATGGAGCAGGGCCTGAAAAATGATGTCTGTCTGCTCCCAGCAGTGCTCCCCACAGTTGGCTGTAGCTTTAAATTTCCTCATTTCCCCTGGACTGATGACAACTGTTTTTTGGAAAATGACAGAGCTTTCACAAGAAGATACAAGAGGCGGCCAAAACACCCAATATACCAGTGCTCAGTGCTCCTTGGCGAGGTGCTCAGGCAAAAGCAGAACCATCCTCTCCACAGACACATTACAGCTACTTGGCTACTTGGCTACAGCTACTTGGCTACTTGGCTACAGCTACTTGGACAAAGCCAGATGCTGGCTGAGAAGGGGTCAATGCGTTTCCCTCACACACATTTGAACAAGGTGCAAATTACCTTGAAGCTAGAAACTAATACTGAGCTACTTCAGCATTTCATGTTGTCTCATTTGAGTAGCTCCCTGTTCAATATGAAGATGAGTTAAGCCCTTTCCATGGGCTTTAAACAAACAAGAAAGTTCATCATGTGGGCTCTTAGGTAGCAGGAAATATAAGAGATGAACTAAGTTCTTCTTTTATTGTCTTCTCCATGTTTCTACCCAGGACAGGAAGCTGCCAATGGCAACTTTGTTCATCACAAGTAATAAAACTGTCAAGGACAATAGCACGTCTCATGAGAGTATGAAAGAGAACCGTCCCTGCATTTGGCCTGGTCAACAGAAAATCTCCCACCAAGAGGTGATTGACAGTGAATTTGGCAGCCATTTTGGCATGACAAAAGACATGGAAAAAGAAATATCTGCATTAATAGAATAGGGTGAGAGACAGGGAAAAAAATGAAAAGTTGCCATGCTCCACAGGAACGACACAGTCTCCGCAATAAGAAGTATGGAATAAATATAATCAGTATCTTAACCTTTGAATAGGTTGGGGGGCGGTGCAGCTCTGATCTAACTGTGAGGGGTACTGCACAGCCACGAGCTCATTGCTTCAAGTGCCAGTACACCCCACTGCGCATTGCAATGCCTGTTGCTACACACAGGCAAGCAGTTAAAGCCCTGGATAAATCCACAGCTGTCTGCATCTGGGAACTCAAAATAAGTTGCCAGGATGATCTTGTAGGCATTTGATCCTGGGCCTTAGCACATCATGATTTATGGTTTGACTTGGAGGCAGATGAATTTCCATTTCTGGACTAAAGTCCAACACACTGAATGTGCTCTTCTAGAAACGGTATTTTTAGGAAGAAATTGTTCCAGATATTTGGCATATGGCTTTTCTGCCAGAGTTTTCAATAGCTGGGTAGTGGAGTTCCATGCTCTTCCAGTGGAACAGACAGTCACACCAGTAGAGCAGGTCTCAGTTTGGCAGACAGGAGCCTGCTTCAAAAATTCATATTTAGTAGAATCCCAGTTTTAACCTAGGTGATCCCAAGTGGCAGATCCTATTAGCTACACAGTTTGTGAAGCAAACAAATTGAGTCCACATATTTATTTGACTGTTGTGATCAAGTCTGGTTAAGGGACTCAGAGGGCTGGGTTGTTTTAGGGGAAGTTTGTTTTATTTTTACTAAACAATAAATGCACTGAGCTGGCATATGTTGTCTTCTTTTGGATCAGAGTCATGCAGGGATCATTCCCATTTATTTACCAGACCAGCATGTGCTATTGTACTAACTTAACTGTTTGGGTGAGACCACTTTCTTAAAGTGAACAGCTCAGATTCCTGATCTTTCTTATGAAAGAACAAAACTAATTGTCAGCTGTAATTCTGTAGGAGAAAGAAGGGACAACAGAAATCATCTGGCAGAAAAGAAAGTAGACTGTATTCAATGTGAAAAACAAAATATTTAAGAAAATAAAAGGAGATAAAAAAAGAAAGATAATTATAGAGGCAAAATAAAGAGGCTACATTCATTGTAAAAAAACAAAGCTCAGTGAACCTAGAAAGGTACTCAATCAGTTGAATTCAATTTCAAATTATTATCAACATTTATCCAAGGCTTCATCATTAACTTTATCCATTAGTGAGACTTTTAGCTTTACACTTTAGTCATCACCATATGCTAGTGTTCAGCAGAGACATTTACAGTTCTTCTTTCCCCTTGGGAAAACTTCTTGAAGTGGAACAAAAACTTTTTGCTCTTGAAGGTCTTATACAGTTCTTTTTCTTGCATCAGGTGTACCTGTGCCTTTGAACAGAAACAGGGATGGAGGGAGAGATGGAGGAAATCTAAAGGAATTACTACATTTGAGTTTTATTTATTTCTATCACTATATCTAGAAACAAATTAGCAATGTGTAATTTGTTTCTAGACAAAGTATGTCAGAATACTCTGACATTCCTAACAAAATATGTATTTTTGTGACTAGAGAAGAAAACAGCAGTAGAACAACATTATTTTCAAATTTCCATAAAGAAAATACTCTAAACTTAGGACTTCCCAAGTTGTGGCTCCCAATGGAAAGTCACTGAGTTTTACCTACATTAACTTTTTGCCAAAAGCCTTTTCACAAATAAATACTTCAACTTTTCTAAAAGTAACTCTTAAAAAGCTATTTTTGTTCCCACAGCTTTGTCTCCATGAAAACCCAGGCTTGTGTTATAAGCAAAGGAATGTGATTCATACAAGACATGTTAGAAATGAAGATTGTAAAGCAAAAAGGAGCCAAGATTTCTAAAATAACTCCTACAGGACTCCTTCTCTTCTACCTCACTATTGCAACATGCCCAATTCCTTCAGAGGAGATACCCTTTTCCCCTTGGGAAAGCCATGTATAGCACAGTTGTTTTCTCATTTAACTTGCATTATTTGTAACAATATTTTAAGAGACTGTCTTGCTGCTTTTGCAGTTAGAGATTACAAATAATTGCCAGAGGTCTCTCTAAAATGATTTTAGCCACCAGCATGCCTACATCAAATTCAAGATCTACTGGTCAGGGTTTGCATTGATTTGCTTTGCGACATTGGGTCTTTGTCCAGCTTTCTCTCTGTTCCGCCTGTTGAATTCAAAACTACAGTTGTATGCGAACATCAGCCTTATCCCTGGAGGCAAGAGGAACATACCACCTTTGTACCCAGCTCTGGGAAGGGAGGGGAAGGGTTGTGTTTTTGTTATTGTTTCATGAAAGAAAATAATCTGTGAGAACAGTGTGGTATGAACTTATCAGTCCAGATCTGTTTTACAGAAATCTAACATGGCTAAAGGTTCCTTACTCCCTCATAAAACATTTACATAAGAGCTGTTTATGACTGCACAGTATTGCACATAACCACTTCAAACCACAGGGCAGACATTAAAGTTCACCTCAGCTCAGCAGGTTCTGTCCAAAACAGCACTTCATAATGGTTCTCTAGGGGGAATGGGACCTCTGTAAGAGATGGTGGTAATTTGGCGGCTACTTCACTTAGGGTTGGTACTGGCTTCCTTCCACAGGACAGCACAAAAGGGTGCTGGGCTGATGTGGATGCTCAGATGGGAAAAATAAACTATGTCTTCCATGAAAAGAAAAAAAAAATATATATATATATATACACACACACACACACACATGCACACACAATAACACCTTCCTCCCCCTTCTGCCCCAGTTCCAGCCTCCAAACACTATGGTACATCCACTAAGAGCACCAGAGTCACTGCTGCCACTAACAAACAGCATTTTCTAACACTTTTTTTCTTTCTCCTTTCTCCCTTTTTTTTTTTTTTAAAGGATTCACAGGTATGCACAAGCATGTGTGTCTCCATCTGACCAGTCTAATCTCCCAAGGAACAGCAGCAAACCACTAGTCTGCCATAAACTTTGTCAAACCCAGACTAGAGAGACTGGTACCTGGAGACGGGAAACCCTACCACACGTCCCATGTTCAGGAGCTTTGGCAACATTACTCATACAAGCATGATGTTGTTATCCCTACTCATGAAGGAGAGGAAGCAGAAAGCCAGAAAAGCAACAGCAGAGAAGGAAGGGCCAGATCTTTGGTCACAGCAGGCTGATCATGTTCTGAGTGTCAGACTGGGAATAGGCTTTCTGGGACCTTTCTTCACGCACTATGGAAACCAGGCCAGCATCCCCTACAGCACTACCAGGTGTCACAAGGTCTCTGCTTTTCTCTCTGCTATAGAGGGTCAGGAGGCCACTGTGACCTGTCGACCCACAAGGCCTGGCACATGGGGCTGCAGAGTAGGCACCGTATGTCTCCTATTCCCCCATTGGGTATTTCAGCTCAAACAGTAAGTCCCCACAGAGGTGGCTATCATGGTGCTGCAGGAGAAGGAACACACCAGGTCTGCAGAGAACTCAGCACCATTGACAAGAAGGTGGCTATTACCGGCAAGCACACAGTGACTTGTCAGTGTATCTTTCATCTAGGCTCCTTCAGAAGGGATTGACACTCTGTACTTTTCCTTTAGAACCTTTCCCAGAAGATCTGATTAACCAGGTATGCAAGTTTATGCTAGAGTCTGTAGGTATAGAGAGTCCAGGAGCTTAGATATATTTCCAGTAGGACTCTTAAGTTGGAAGTTGCTTGGACCTTGCTCTGGACCAAAACAGATATCAGTCAGGACTGGCCTGACTCCTTTACATTATAATCAACTACATAAGAGTAAGGCTTGCCAGTGTCTGAGTCTATCCTAGCAAATTAAACCATGCCAGGGTTTAAGGTTCAAGCCTTAACATGCAACTAACCCTACAGTGTTAATGCAGCTCTTGACATAATTTTGGCTTGTGCCAGCGAGTATTTGCCCCAACACCTCAGGGAAAAGTAAGGCCCCTGGGTAGTACTGTTGGTAGTATATGAGTAGACACATAACCCTGGGACAGAGTTTTGGCCATTTTTATTTACTTAGAAGAATATAACTGAGGAAATGAAGCCATTCTATTGTCCTGCCTTCTCTTCTCCCAACTGCCCAAATTCCATCATTCTGTTCTTGCATCTAAAATTTTCTTCCACTTTCAGAGTTTTCAATTAAATTCTCCCTAACAGAACCAAATCCAAAGTAATCCACTTCAAACCACATTAAAAAAATAATAATAATAAAAAAGGGTTTCCAGCTGGGTTGTGTCCTGGCTCTGCTTTCAGAGCAATCATTCACCCAGTACCAGCTGATCCTTTCCTTGCTACTATTACTTACTAAAAACCCTCTTAATCTTTACTGCTAATCTGACAGGGGTAAATTCAGCTGCAAACTTCTAAGATGTCATTTTTCTCTCTTCTGACACTTCTTTTGCTTCTTACTCCATTTTAGAGCAAATACAAACATTCCTAAGATTTAAGGCTTTATATCTTCCCCTACCAATCCTTCTCTTCTAACCAGTCTTACAATTTTACATCAGATTGCATCAATGGGATAATAGTACCCTTGGATAATAGTTAAAGAGCTTTCCTGAGCAAATAGTACAAAATTTCCTGTCTAACGAGGTAAAATGTTCTAAGTCATAGTCTTACATTACCTAATTGTCTCTATCAGTGCAAAATCCTACCTGCAGCTTTGCTTCATTTAAGCAGAGAAATGTTTTTCAGGACAAGCAGAATTCTATTTCAAATATGCAATGGAACAACAGTGACATCCATCGGCTAAAGTGAACCCAAATTGGAATTGTTCATTATACCTAAATTATTGCTAATATAGTGACAAAAGTTGTTCTGCTACATTTTTATGTGATATGTAAATACTAGTGTTTTTAAGAATGTCATAGGTGTGAAGCAAACTTTCACTTTTTTTTTTTCCTTCCCCCTCCCCCAAGACTTACAAGAGAAGTGATCAGCAAATTTAACTTGCCTAGGAGAGGAGGCACACACTGTCTTTAAGATACTGATAACTGGAGAGAGCTCATTTCTTGGATATTACAATACTATTAAAATAGTATTAAAATAGATTAAAAGCTGAAGCAAATACCAAGGAGATCAAAATATTTGAGATACAGATATGGTTATCAGTTAGAAAACTAGCTGAAGGAATGCTACCTGGTAGATACTGGTTGAAGGCTAGACCCTAACTCTGCTCTAAACTAATAAAACAGATCCTTCTCCCCCATCCTCCCTTCCCCCCCCCTTTTTTTTTTTTTTTCCATTTACAAGCTTTTGTAGCTTTTTTAGGAAAGTGACCTATGTTTCCAGCAGTTTAAGATGCTGAGGACATCATGACTAGTCACAGCAGCAAGTCCTACATACAGAAGTAGTATAAAATTCCCCAGACCTGTTGGTATGCCAAAGATGGCATCAAACATTCAGGTGGCAGAGCTGTGCTGTAGACTCATGGCTAACAGATTATCTACCATGTTTTGGTAGACTCAAGTCTTCGTTTTAGGCTGCCATTTTCCGTAAGAGAGAATATCCATTTTTGAAACTATAGCCTTTATACTCAGAGATATGGTGCTTTGTTTTCAGAAGTAGGATTTTAAACTTGGTTCTATTCAAACTGGCATGTCCTTGCAATGAGTTATAAATCAGTCAAGACTATACTACATTGTTCTTCCTCTTATATATCATAAGGAAGTCCTTTGCCCCAGTCCTTGTGCCATCATCCACTTATATCAGTAAGTTTTATGTTTTTAATCCTGTACTATTTTAATATTCTACCAGGAAGAAAATACAAAATGTGACTGTGATTCCCCAGTACCTTATGGCTGAGTGTTGAGGTCACTCTCTAATCCATTTCTTCATCCACCTACTGCACTTTTCTATTTTCTCAGTGTAAGTGTTGTGTGATACTATAGTAGATATTTTTCAGAAGTTCATGTTACATCATACCATATTACAGAATCATAGAATGGTTGAAGTTGGAAGGGACCTCTAGAGATCATCTAGTCCAACCCCGCTGCTCAATCAGGGACACCTAAAGCACATGGCACAGGGTGGGATCCAGGCGAGTTATCTCTTATTGCAGAAGAAAACATCTTTGTTTTGCTCTATCTGTTTTCCACAAACATATGTTGACGGGTACAGTTGCACTGCACTTTTATTTTTATTTTTATTTTTATTTTTTTATTTATTTTTTTGCCTTGGAGCTTCATTAATCTACTTTTTACAGGCCAGGCTCTATCATGCCTTAATGCTGGCGACTTGTTTATGCTTTATAGCATTTGACATAAACCTAACATCTTTTTCTTTGGAAATGCCATGGTGTTCTAAGATTTAATAAAAGTAACTTAATGGCCCAAAGAATTTATTGACTACAGCAGTGTTTTAAATAAAGGTTTTAAATAAAAAAAAATATATATGTGTATCCTCAGCTATGATAAGTGAATATTTTTTCTCTTTTACTCTAAACAAAAAACAGAAATACTGCTTAGATCCTGCTTCACCTTACTGCTGCTAATTCTAGTTATCTTATGGAATTCAACAATGACTTGTATAACGGAGATGCTAAATCACCTCAAAATAGTAATATTAAGGCCAAAACATTGCATACAATGACAAACTGATCTTTACTTGCAAATTCTCTGTTTTCATTTTTTCAGTCTTCTTGTTCACTTTCACTGGTTTTTCCTTCTGTCCCTTCCCACAGAACAACACAGGGATGGATTGGCTGAATTCTTAAAATAGTATACATTCCTATTCTTTATTAAGACATCGCTACTTTTTACTGCTTTAGCTCTTATTTTTATAAGCACTTTTACTGCATTTTGCATGGTGGTGTGTCAGAGAATGCCAGTGTTAGATGCATGCTTGCTATCGGAGACAAGTCTGCTTTGGGTTGTATCCATTCCTTTCTTCTCCTTCAATACACAAAATTACATACAACTTAATCCAATTTTACTGCAGGTTTGCCTTCCAACCTGCAATGATAGCTGATCATTCTAGAGGACACTGCCACTCAGAGAGGGAGAAAAAACAAAACAAAAAATAAACGAGGAACAGAACACATCCATCTGTGATACAGTGACCTATTAATATAAAATTTGCTGCTGAATATGAGCTTGGTAAAACTTTGGCTATGTTTTATACAAGTATCCAGAATACTCATTTCTTTTAAAAATTTGATTTCGTCTTGGTTTGTAACAATATGCTACCTGTTTCACGCATCCAGTTCAAAGGTGTTTAGTTCCACTCACTTCAAAAGGGTATGAAGCACACTGTGTGAAATGCTAACCAGACCTTCACAAGGCAGAGAAATGTGTGCCATGTTCATTCACTTAGAGCAGATGAGGCAAAAGGTTAGAGCATAAAGGAGCCTTTATGAAAGTAGTAAGGTAGGAGAAACAAGGAAATACAGGGAAAAAAAGAAGAAAAATAAGACTTATAAGTGATAGCTATTCAAAACAAAGTGTTATACTCTGTTCTATCCAAACACAATTGTTTAGATCTGCAAATATTTCAAATATTATCAGTTAGGAGT
>NW_010584799.1:12893-49847 GCF_000705375.1 Tinamus guttatus | reverse complement strand
AATTAATACCCCCCCCCCCCACAAAAAAAAAAAAAAAAAAAAAGAATTATTTAAGCAAATTCTTGCTTCTTCAGCTTTATCTAAGCATCAACTTCAAAGAGACATTTTTTGCTGTTGCTGGCACTACAGTATACCATGGCTGCCTTCATCCTCTTCATCTTCAGTCTTGCTCGGTCTTGCTTTACAGCTACATGCTTTTTATTCACTGATTCCATTAGGCACCTCTGCATCGGGCCTTCTGCTTTCTTTTCTGAGTGAAACCCTGCATCTGCATTTCATTGCTCCCCTCCTTCCAAGGCTTAGTCAGGGGTCAATTACACAAGAAAGCAGAAGCTCTCACACAACAGATCTTCTGCTACTTCAAAGATTAATTTGAGGGCTATTTCGCTGGCAGTTAGCTGCCCACTTAGATTCAAAAGGTAGCCATGAAATAGTAATTAGACATTGACCTAAAGACAAAATAGATATGAACAGGACAATGATCTGTGGGACCTCCCACCTCTAATATTGTAGTGGTATAAGACTCAGTCATTCCCATTGAATTCAGTAAATGAACTAAAAGCATTCATGCAACATTTCAATGTACATTGCCCTCAGCTCAAACATCTGTGAAACTTGCCATCCTGATTTAATCACCTTGTTGCTGTGTGACCTGCTAAAGACCTTGCACCATCCTTCACTGCCCTTTGAAGGCATGCAATGTAGCAAGAACTTTCAGGAACTCTTCCAAACATATTATAGTTAACACAGATTTGCACTTCTAACAGAACTGACCATTAAGTAACTACCGAAGTTTCAACTCTACATGCAGCAAACAGCAACAACTGTCTTTAGAATCAGGCCTGTCTTTTGTACTATAGACACTTCAGAAGGTACAAGCACTTGAATACTGTTTTCTGGTACTTGTCCTCTTTAAAATCATCCTTGTCTAGAAGTTAATCAGCTCAGGGCCAAATTGCAAATAGAATTGTTTGCCATAGTTTAGGCTAAAATTAAGTGCATGTTGGTATTTAAAGTCAAGGTAAAATAACTTAACTTACTAGAGATAATTTTTTAAACATCTTAAAGTCATCTGATTATCATAAGTATGATTTTGGGTGAAGTTCATTGTATTTTCTCAAATGGAAATTTACTAGGTATGTCTGATTCAAGCTTTTGTAGGTCCTGTGAAATATTTCCTTTCCAGCTTAGATTGCTGGAAGTGGCTATGGTTTTCCCTGTCATTTTCTAACAATGCAAGTAAGAACATGGATTACATTCCAGCTGCCAAGAGTACTCCCTGTGCCCATGCTGAAATTCTTTCCCTTGATTATTTCATATTTCTGGACAGCAAACCACAGGAACACTAAGTTACAGGAATTCTTACAGTTTATTCATATTTAAGGTTTTTGCTCCAGTGACTTGAGGTCTGCTATTTTATACTACAAATCATTTCCTAGTTCCTAAGCCTGCTGACTCACCAATTTGTTAATGAATCATATCCAATGGCTGCAACTGGTTTTCATCTTTCTGTACTACTTGTTTGCCTTTGAGCCAATTTCTCAAGCTTTCTGTATGAAGAAATCAAGGACTGCTGCTTGTGAATAGGATGCATGCTGACCATACTTGTCTGCACTTGATTCCTTTTAGCTAGAAAAACAGATTTATTTCTAAAGCATGGAGAAGAAAAAAAAAAGTGTATGCATGTCAATCCTGTTAACACAAGAATGTACATCAGCCCCTTTTTTAGCCCACCTCACCAACTTTGGCACATTCTCTTTCTTTTGATCTACCCAGGAATAAAAGCAGTCATTAGCATTACAATGTAACACCCTGGACTCTTAAGTTCTCATAACATCTATTTGTATTGAGTGAACACTGCATGATCTCACTTTGTTCTGTGGCAACAGTTTAAACTAAATGCAAAGTGGGTTGGATCCACACAAACCTATCTGTAGAGCTTCATTCCCTAGGCTTATGCAACAGCCAAATTTCTCCATTTGCACTACTTAAGCAGATCCTACCAGCTATACTGAACTGTGGGGGTTACTCTGAGGACATGAGGTTATTGGAAGATAGGAGTGGGGAAAAAAAAAAAAAAAAAAAGGGCAAACAAACAAAACCCCCAAATATTTCCCAAACCCTCATACCCCAGACCTCATAGGATCACAGAAATATTGGTTAGAAAGCCACTCCATGTCCTGTGGTTTATTCTCATTCTCCAAGTGGAAGTAGGAGTTAATTTGCGCAACACATCCACCCTTGCTTACACCCTTGCTTGTAAGCGCATCTTCTGTTAGCAACTTTTTCATCAGCTGGAAAAGTAGAAGAATCTAACCTGAAGCAGACAACAATTAAGGTTGTCAGATGATAATTTCCTTTCTTACTCAGTTTTAACAGACCAGGAAAAAAAGAAAAAAAAAAGTAATTTCTGATGCTATTTGAAAGTGTTCTTCAGAATGAGTCAAAGAAACATGGAGTAAAATATGAGAGCTCGATAGAATGCCTACAGAGGCGAGTGGAAGTCATCCATGTTCCTATCTAAAATAGGCTAATAAAGCATGGACTTACAGCACAGCACATGAATCTCTCTGAATTACTGACACAGAGACTTGCATGCAAAACTTCAAAACACTTAAAAAAAAAATATGGAAAGAGTTATTGGGAGGCATCTCTAGAGTTCTCTAGTTCAACTCCCTTCCCAAAAAGCATTGACAACAGCAGATCAGATAAGCCATGACCTGAAGACCTTCAGGAATGGACGTCCAGAATCTGGGCGAGTGACCTACTCCAGAACTGCATTACCTTCTAGGTAATGTTTTTCCTAACATCCAAGGAAAGCCTGTCAAGCAATTTGCAGTGCTCATCCCGTATATCATTTGGAACCTTCAAGTTTAGTTCTGTTATCTATACTACTACCACCTAAGAGAGTTGTATTTAGATCACACATTAGTCTTCTCCTCACCAGGTTAAGCAGTTACCTCAAACTCCCTTCACAAGATTATGCTCTACCAGCTAACTTGCTACCCCTCTGCCAGACTCTGGTTTCTTTTCTTTCTTCTGCAAATGGAGGTGCAAAACAGGGCACAATACTGCAGCAGTGGCCTCCCCAGCATCACAAATGAGGGAAAGCCAGGTAACATGAATTTGCAGTCCCACAGTCCCATTTCATAATAGTGTAAGGCTGCACTCATATCAAAAACACTGCAAAGGAGACAGGAGGCTTACAGCCCTCTTCCCTATCAGAGGTGCATCAGCAGAGCTCATTTCAGGTCAAAAGATATCATTACAGGCAATTAGTTGGCATCTCAGACATCTTCCATTCCTTTTTGTTCTTCTCTTTCCTCTATGCAGATACTACTAGACTGATTATTTTCCTTTTTCTCTTCTAGCACGGAAATTTATTTGCAAAGAACTAAGGGAAGCAAATTACTGTCTATTAAGACATTGCAATTCCTAACCACAGGACTCAGCATCAAGAAGTAAAGAACAATTATTGAAACATCAGGGCTTAACATTTCAGTACACGGCAAGGCGGTCTCCAATCTGACTGGGAAATAAGACAACCTTGCATAGTATACACATACTGCTATTTCTAAAAGACAATTGAGGACTTTGATTTTTAAGGAGTATTATACTGGCTTTCAGTCTAGGTGCTCTGAAACAAAAATGAAAAACTTTCCAAAAAATTAGATGCAATTTTTGTATTATTTACTATTTTTAAAGCAGGTGTTGGAAAAATCTTCATAGTTTGCATGGATCCTCACAACGGTTAATGGTTAACTTTTTGACTGACTAAATCTTTATCAGTTGCTCCAGAAACTGTTTGGAGAAAAGTAGAAATGCTTACCCAGAGACAAGCTGATAGCCCTTCCCATTGAGTAAAGTGGGAAACAGCCTGAAGAACTCATAGATATTATTTGCATCATTTAAATGTCAGCCTAGATTATTCTGCAATAGTCCAGAACAGGACAAGTTTCAGAAGCCAACTCAAACTTTCTCCAGAGACTAGCATTCGCTGGAAGGAAAAGTTTGGTGCATCTGACAGCACAGGTGCATAGCATCTCTTCGGATGTAAAAGATGAAGGTCTTCTGATGGAGTGTTCACTTTTTGAGCTGGAGACCTTAAAACCATGCAAGTCCTTGATTTGCCAAAACAGGAGATCCAATTAACTTGTATTTGTAAGCTGTGCTATTCCTCAGATTGAAAGTATATGTAAATAAAGAAACCATCTGGGAAATAAAATAGACAAAAATCTTACCCTCACTGCTGACTTTTCCATATATAACCAGGTTTACCCTTTTCAACATTTCACTACCCATAATGTTTCTTCAGGCTATACAGATCATTAACTTGTGGCCGCTGTTTTTCAGATCCACAGAGCAGGTAAGACTATGAGAGGAATCATAAGCACTGCAGCAAGGTCTCCCTTCCCAGGAGACTCAGGGCCCTTTCTTAGGGCCCGAGCTCATGATACGGAGGAGATTTCTAATTCCTCCTGACTTCTTATAATGCAGACACACAACCACAGTGGGCTGACCAGTCCCAGCATTCCCAATGCTGTGCCACCAACCAACTCAGTATCACCACAGACCCCAAACACTATAGCCACACTCTATGCTCATAGACCTGTCTCCTGCACCATATGCAGGAATGTCTTCCTCTTTGGATCTGCATTCCTTTTTTCACTCCCCCTCTCCTTCCCCACCCTGCAGCTAAAGTGAACCTAGTGGCTTTTTCCCCACCATGGCCCTGCATGCAGGGCTAGTGACACCTCAAGGAGCCCTGCTCTCCTTCACCTACCTTCCCTCCAGGGAGTCATTCTGACACAGCAGCCTCCTCCAGCACCACATTCAGGCACTTCTCAGAGAAAAATAAAATGAGAAAGGGCTTCTGTCCCATTAGACTCCACTTGCTGGCCATTATCCCTCTCCTGAAAACATGAATCCTTACAGAATGCCCTGCCTCAGAGTATTTTCCTTCAGAGAAGCTGAAAGGAAACAATAACACTTCCCCCACCCCCTTCCCAGCTGGCCCTCATTTAACAGGGTTTGCAGCTGGTGCGAATGGGCCCAATGGCACTGCAGCCCCGTGCACACCTGTGAGGAGGCAGCGCCCTGTCCCTGCTTCACAGGTCGGGTAGCAATAGGAGTTGATGCAAATATTTACTTATCACTGCAGGTACATGTAAACAGCAGCGTGCTAAGCCAATTCAAACTGCACATAAGTAGCGTGGACAGATGCACCCCCTTCCAGGGTATGGACAGATTTTTGATGTTTGCAGTGACAAGGGATTAAGTGACCAGTGTTTCCATTTAGAATAATTAGGAAAAAGTAAAGTATTTAATAAACAACAGCAAGCCCTCCACAGGAGTCATCACTGAAGTTGGTTTGCTGTCCTGACTTTGGTGGAACATTGGTGTCAGCATTCTGCCCTGACGCCTCCCTCAGCAAAAGAGTTGCTCGAGCCAGTTCCCCAAGAGGAACAAATTGCACAGTAAGATTTGTTTCCTGAGCTGTATCCTTGTCAGTCACTGCAAAGCATGAATCACAACACTAACAAAGCATCTTAGAAAGCAAATACACAGGTTAATTTGAAGAATAGATAAGCAAACCTCACAGCACATGTTTGTCACTGACATATTTTACTCATTATCGTATAAATATTCTGTGTTTTTGTGCTACATAAAATCTACAATTTATATTTATTCCAATTACTGTGTGTGGATTTTTTTAAATAATATTATTCTGTTAATTTTCCCTCCTTTTAGTTTATTATGATCTTTGGCTTTCCGTGCTTTTTTTTTTTTTATAATTGGTCATCTCAGAGTTCTTCAAACATAATAAAATCAAGGAATTAAAGTGACTTTGCAGACACGATGCCACTACAATCAATCCTCTGTATTCCTGTAATATCAGACCCAGCTATGTATGTCCTTGGAAATTTTCAAGACCTCGTTGGAAAAAACCTCCAGCAAACTGATTTAATCTCATAGTTGACCCTAACGTGAACAGGAGATTGGACAAGAGATCTCTTCAGATTTCTTGCAAACTAGATTGTTCTTTCATTCTATGTCTTTTTGTTGTGGTCATTTCTATGACATCTGAGCATCTTTATGAAGCATTAAGCAACATGACTAACATCTGTCGCATATTGTTTGTTTTCCTCTCTCTCCCTGGGGAAGATGTAGGGGAGAGTCTGGTATTGATGTGGTGTTTTCCATTTGTTTGTCCATTTGTTTGTTTGGCATGCATGTTGCCATGTGTTTACAACAGAAAACACAATGCCAGAGAAATGCTTTATGGAGTCAGAGTGGAAAGCATAACAATTATAATGGTCCCTCAGACCCCCAGGTAAAAGACTGCTTACTTATTTATGGCACAAGAGCACAAACAGGCATGGTTGTCTTCCTGGATTTTTTTCAGGCTTAGAAATGTCTTGAAGGTGAGCAGAAGGATCTTGAACCTGATTCAGAATTCAGTAGGGAGTCAATACAGAGAGTAAAGTCTACATCTAACATGGTCGTAGTGAAACATATTGCTGGGGAGAGTGTTGCTGTGTGTTTAACGAAAATGCCTAAAATTTGACAGTTTCACACACAGATGCATTACATGTGTGAAAGTCATCTGGGATGAGAGAAGGAAGAGGTTCAAAAACTGAGAGCACGACAGGATTGAAACACTTTTCCACTCAGAAGAAAGTGTTATGTAAGGGTACTACACATTGAACTTCCCCAAATTATGGACTAAGCTGAACAGGTGATTCATAAATGTGTATCTGGTGTATATTAAGTGGAAAGAACCTGTACCTTGCCTGCAAGTACTTCAGAATAGCTCCTTCTATTTACCAGCTTTATCTTACTGGCTCAATTACAGCTTCAGGCAGCTGTTCTCTATACAGTGCTAATCTTTTCTAGGATTAAGACTTCCCAAAAATTTCTATTCTGATAAAATCTTGTTTTTGCTTACTTATACCCTTGCCAAACCTTTTCTGAGGGGATGAAATTTTTCATAATGATGATTACTACTTTTGTAGAATTTCATCCTTTGTCTTTGAATGAGACAAAGAAAGATCTGTTTTGCCTCATTAAAAATATAGGCTACTCTGCTATGAAACCTTTCAACCCCTTATTCTTAGACAGACCATATGAAGACTGCTAAGGACATGATCAACCTTTTATAAGATAGATTATTTTATTGCCTCTGTGAAAACACATGCATTTGAGCAAATTATAACCCTCTGAAGAATTTCAGTTTATATACAACCAGTAGTTACCAAAAGGTTCCTCCCCATGCTCTGTTCTTTTCTAGACTCACCAGACCACACATTCACCATCTCCAAAAGGACAGAGATATCAGGCAAAAGGCTCATAAAGTTTCTTTGGACAAATCACTAATACTGAAAATGGCAGTTTTCTTCTGTGCAAAATGGATAAAGGCAGTGTGTTAGTGAATAACATGTGCTAAAATGCCAAAGGTGCTAAAGTGGGTGTTAATTTGGGTATCTAAGAAATCTCAGCTTTATTCTAATCTTTTAATTGCTTTTTAGTTGAGTCTTATATCAGTTTTTCAATTTAGGATTGCTAAAACCATATAAATAATGTAAGATAACAGGAATAATTTTATCTTTAAGTTACTGATTTTAATGAAAACAATAAAATATGGCCCTCTCACTGGAAAGAAAACACTGAATAACTATTCAGTGAACTAATTAATACAAAATAGTTAATAATTAGTTAACTAGTTAACTAGTTAAAAACTACTAAGTGAACACTGTTTTTTTTTTTTCATCAAATGGAGAGGTCTACTATGGAAAAAAAGAATATAACAATGTGTGATTGCAGTTTGTATCCTAATGCATGCACAAAGGCAAAAATTAAAATTCCATGGGAAATTTTAATTCCGGCATTTTCTACTGTTTCTTCATCATTTCCCAATAATTCTTTATTATTACTATTACAATTCACCATGCGCTGTTAAGCAACAATAGGAAAGTTATTCTCTTTGGCTCATTTCCTTTTAATAAAGAGAGAGAATCCTTTAAAATCCTGTCTTTGCCATTTTCTTCTATTGGTCTTTCAGTAAGCAGATGGGAAAAAAAACAATCACATCAGGTTACTAGCACTCTTCCATAGCTATTGGAAATACACACTATTGCCAGTCTTGACCTTGGCACGAAGTTTGTTTGTTAAGTTTAATTTATTGTGGGCAGAAACAATGCCTGTTGCTAACTGGATGACCAATTAAGTGCTATAAATCTCTTTTGAAACATTTTCCCACTTTCCCATGTGTATAAAAAGGTGATTTGAAAGTTTCTGAAAAGTGTTCTGAGAATTGAATGGGTTCAAATACTCTTGAACATCCGCAGTTCAACCTAGGAAGCAACCAGATTAGGAAAAGCAAGAAAAAAACCAAGAGTTTCCAAGAAGTTTTCTCTGCTTTCTCTAGTGATTGCCTTCAGAGAGTACACTATTAAGACATTTAAAAGACAAGAGTGATGAACAGCAAAGAAGCTGCTGAGTGTTATTTAAAAACAAAGTATGTCTTGAGATTTAGGCAGTGCCAAGCAAATTACAGAAAAATTGAGAGCAAAAACAGATGGGTAGCTGGAACCCATAGTGAAGGAAGTCAGTGCAGAGGTATAAAACGAGGAGCAGACAGCCAAGAGCTGAGAGAGATATCGAAGAAAACTGATGGACAGCCCTGAAGCTCAGTTGTTCCTCAGGTCTTGAGGAACTCAGAAAAGGACTGAAAGGATCTCACCTGCTGGACTGGCCTGGGTTGAAATTTCTGTACTACTTGCACTTAACAAATACAGCATGTCTAAAACTGTGATGCAGCATATTTTTATGATAGCAACTGGTGGAGGTAGTGATTAAAGGTATAAATTCAAAAGAAGTAGAAAAAGAATCAAAGGTTAGGACAAAGGTTAGGACAAATGCTGATGATGCCCAAGCAGATGTGATTAGGAATGTCCTTGCTGGCATCTGAGATGCTTGAATTATGCTGCAAGTGATGCCCACAGTTATGTTTTACTTGTAGTTAAAATTTTAATTTCAGTTTTGCATCATCTTTTTTTTTTCTTCTCTTTTGTAATGGTGAGTGGTTTGTTTTTCTCTGGTGACTGGTTTAGGCATATTGTTTTTCTCTCAAAAGCCAGGTCCCACTGATTCAGTGTTGACTACAATTTGACTTCAGTCATTGTTCTAGAACAATTTGTAGAACAGCAATTGTGAAGAATGCTTGGAAATTAATCTGCCTCTGTTTATTTGTGTGATAATGCAACAGGCAATAACCAACAACATGAAATACTAGAGGAAATGAAGCACAGACTTTCCAGTGATCATTTTTACAACCTAGGCTATAGTATTAACTATTTGTACAGTTTGGCTCAGAATCATCTAAAAAAGTTTTTTCTACCCTTAAAAATTTCCACTGAAGTCAAAGGAAAATTAATATTGTATGTCCAAAATTCTAAAATTGATTACTGGGAGTGTTTTCTGTGGAAATTTTGGAATATTCTTTTTTATTCAATCATTTTATAGAGCTGTAGAATCTAGAACAAAGGAGTATTCATCTTAATTTTAGATTCGTCCGATGCAATATAAGGAGGGATTGGGCAAGACTTCGGTAAATAATAAATGTTTCTTCCTTGCTTCTAGAGATTTAGAATAGTTATCATTTTTACTACAAAGGATTCATGATGACAAAAATTTAATAGAGCTTCCTGATTTCTCATGCTTAAACAAATGTTACTAAAATATTTTTTACTTTTTAACAAACATTGTGAGTCTCACCAGCTGTTCAGTGCAAAATGTAATATATTCTTATTATCTGAAACTTCAGCTCTCAAAACAATGAGGAATCACTCACTTGACTCAAAATTATATACGTAAACAGCACTTGTATAACTGGAAAAAGGTAGTAAGAATGTAATCTTTCATTTTACAAATGTAAGGACAATACAAAACTTTCCATTGCACTGATATTACTATGTTGCTAGCCATGATGCTGTAAATTGTGTTAAACTGAATAATACAAAAATGGATATAAAAGCTGCATATTTCTCATTGTTGTTTTCTCATTTTTAAACAATTTTCATACTTTACAAAGCCATTAAATAAAACTTTTCAATAATGTAAACTAAAATTAAATAGCGGTGAAAGATAAATAAAACTGGAGTCAGTGTGCTTAACGAGTTACATATTCTCACATCAGAAAGAAAGGAAAAACAAAACAGAGAATACAAAGCAAATTTTGAGGAAATAGACATGACAGAATAGATTTTGTTCAACCTGATTAGATGGGCCAAGACCACCCACTTCAGAACCCATACTGTGATCCAGTTGTTCTATATCCTGTCTTGTTTTAGCTGTGGGTCACATTTCTGAAAAGAAAAAAATAGCCAACAATCACGATAGTATTTTTTCTTTTACCAGTCTTTTACCCCTCACTTTTATCTTTGCCAGACACTTTTACCAGTCGCAGTTTATTTTTAGTCCACTAACTACTTAACAGAGACAAAACTGAAATTCGGCCTTTGGTCCAAGTATTCCTGTAAAATCTTTATGGTTTGCCTGTTCAGAAGTCAGAGTGATATTTTAGTTGTACTCAAAGATAAGGGTTTTTTAAAAATATTATTACAATGACAGCAGTATTGTTAGCATAGTCATATTTTGCTTCTAACTCAAAAGTAACATTAGGAAAGCCTTTGTTTCACCATCTGTTTAGAAAGTACATGCTAAAAATACATTGGAAAGCTTGTCTCTGCTCGTATTATAAAGCACTTTTATACAAACACTCACACCTATACTCACACTTCTTACCTGTGCACCTAGCACCTTGATTCACTATCTCCAAATGTTAGGATAGTATAAAACACATCTGGTGGTGAATACTATAAATACTCTTTTTTGTTGTTTTTGTTGTCATCGTTCTTTTTGCTTATACTCAAAAAATCTGCTCTTTAATCTTTTATTTCCAAATGGGAATAGACTCATTGACGTCTAAGTTATACCTTAACATGTAAACTCTTGAAGGATAAGGTGCAAAACCCATGGTAATTAAAAACAGTAAGAAATATTGATAACCAAGCAGTAAATAAGCACATATTTTGTGCATAGTTCTTATCACAATAATCTCAAAGTAGCTGTGTTGCAGTGAGAATGCAATATCTATTGTACTGAGCACCTCAATGTTTGTTCATGCAAGGGAAGAATACTCAGCCCTCCCTATATTACACTGAATACAACAAATGATACTGAACTACATGAAAACAATAACCCTTACTTTAAAAATAGATGTCCAATTAAGTATCTTTACAATAGATGCTCTCCATAGCAGAAATTTTATTTTAATCTTAGCAGCATTACAAGACTGTGGGAAGTACATGGAATGTGCAAACAAACACCACAATCCCTCCTTCCCTGTAAGTGTAGCATTACGTGAAAATAAGTGCAAAGTAATGCTCAGACTAAATCACAAATTCTTCATATTCTAGTTGTTACCACCATTGTTCAAATTCATTTATTGTCACTGTTAACTTATTTTAGAGGTTTTAAGTGTCATGAGTTTCAGTCAAATGAGACTAAATTATAAAGTAACACAGTCTAGCAATTTGTGGAAACATTCAGGAAAACAGCTTTGGCTTTAAAATGCACTGAGTATTGCTAGTGACAAAAAATTGTACAGGTTGACAGCATAAAGTGGTAAGTTAAATTCTACTGGAAATCTACATATAACTATTAAACTTTTGACAGAAATTTTTGTCCCAAAATATGTTATTTCAAGACTTCATCTCCTTCTGCATTACTGTCTATCCACATGATGGGATACTTACACTATTATTTCCCTGCACTGGGGGATGCTCTTCTGAGTTTCAGTGAAACCTCAGCTATGTTGAAGAAATGATCCTGAGTTATGCAGCATTCCCTACATTTCTAGGTCCTCTGGTGGGATTAATTCCATGAATATTATTATTCAGCAGCCTCTCAGAAGTCCAGTGTAGACTTTAACGACACAAATTTCTGTAACACCACCAATTAAAAGACAACAGGAGTTCAAAATCTCTAGAAAAGCCAAAAAAAAATCAAAACAAAAAAAAACCAGAAATGTGATATTGGAAAGAGCATGTTGTGACCACGAATAGTGAGTGAAAGGGATTTCTTTTGAATCCTTTCCAGCCTGAATCCCTGGCTGGACATGTGTACATACACCTAAATAAGGTATCACTATAACTAAAGGCAATAAAGGACCCCATTTTGATAATGATCATCCATTTAAACTCAGTTAAACCAATGAAGTGATACCAGTTTCTGTTAGCTCAAGGCCAAGCTCAAGCTGCTTTTCTTGTATGGAAAAATAGGGTATGTTTAAAATGGAACATTATGCTCTAGGTGCTTCTTTGTGGGCGTTTCAAATAATTAAAATCCCTTTTCCAAACACTATTACAAGAGGATTTATGTTGTCATATGTCATTATGCTAATGACAAATCATCCTGTCTAACACCAACAAAACAGTAGTTTGGCTATTAAATTAACAAAAGTAACATTATGTTATGTGCCTAATGAGCTGGAAACACACTCAGTTTGCACTCGGCTTGCAATGCAAACATTAAACAGCCATCCAGACCAGTACTTAGACTAACATTTGTCAAAATAAACCTTAAACACAGATTAAACACAATTTATCTCAGACTTATTAGATGCTGTCTCTTATTTATTTATTTATTTACATTATTCTTTAGCTCCTAGACCGAACAATACAAACTCAAATATAATGGGTAAATAAGTGGGAAATGGGTTTAGCAATAATAGGAAGTACCTAGAGAAAGTGAAAACACTATGTAACTCAGAAATTACTTAATGAAACTAAAAGCAATATAATCCACTTTCACAAAGTTTTTCACTTCATCAGCTCTTTTAAAAAGAAAAATGAATGGAAAATGTGTAACACGCTTCTCTGGGGAAATTATAACACTTGTGTGAAGCAGAAAAGAGTGGGCACATCAGGGAATAAACAGCTGAATCAGTTACTGGTTATGTCACACTGAATGTGCTAATTAAAATCCTGAAGTTATCGGAAGAAGTTTCCCAGGTATGACGTTCATCAGGTATTGCTCAAGTCTGCGGATTAGGAGCCGAGTGTGCTGAAATACTCTTTCCATTTCATCAAATATTCACCTTCCTGAAGTTCACGTGTCCTCGCCATCTGTGCTAACATAAGCAGACAATGTTTGCTCAGCCACTCCACTACAAGGTCTTCCACACGCTACTTCTGTTTCCCAGTTTAGGTAAACAGATTTGTCATTTCCACTGTCATATACTTAACATGACTAATTCCACATGGATCATGCTGACTTCAACCTTTAAAAGCCATAACAGCCTGTTGTCTTCTAGCCCTCTGTCTCTAAATAATATTTTCAGCATCAGTATGAAAAGGTTCACTCCAGTGGTACCTAACACGTAAGGCAGCAGCAATTTGGGGATTGTATCTGGTATCATAGCTGTATGTGTTCAGCTCCACCAGGTTGGTTTTCTGCTGAACACTCTTTTGTGAGTTGTTTCAAAAAAACAGTCACAGCTTTAGATCACTCTAGCTTTTTTAGGAGAGTCAACTGACTACATTATAACCGTATTTAGAGAGCTCTCTGTGTTTTGAAGCAAAGTCACTGCATATCCCTGCATGGTTTGGACTTCAGGATATTGAAGCAGGACTTTCCACTCTAAGAAGCCTGTGCTCACCTATAAAGTTGGCAATATCCTCCCTTAGTCCAGTTGCTTAGCCTTAGCCTGGTGGCTGCCACTGCCTCTTTATATGGACCCAGATACGTGCATGAGAACTTGTTCAGGTATCCAGGAGTCATAGCTGGACCTGTAATGGAGCTAATGAAAGACCGGCAGAATTTACCGGTAGGAATCCATCAACAGCAAACTTCTAAGAAATAATTTAGGCCTTTCAGTAACAGCCTAACTTTACCATGTGTGAGCAACAGCAATGATGAAGTTAACTTTCTGTGGTCCAAACAAGGCCACTGTACATTCATTTACAGTCTGTTCACGTAGCAGAGCTTTCCAATACAGGCAGTTTTGTAGAACATTTTATGTCTCAAGCTACTTGTTTCATGTCCTGCCAAATCAGATGCACAACTGAAACAGTCCAGGAAGATATCTGTTTGTGCAAGACACTAAGGTGGAACAAAGACCTTAAGGCTGAGGTTTATCTCACTTACTTGAGATGTCTACAACAAAGATTATGACATCTGAGATAGTTGTCCTTAGTAACCTTACACAGTGATTCATCTGACTTATTTCTAGACATCCACTTTAGGGTAAGATGACTTAAGCCCCAGAAGTGCTTCCTTCCCTCCACTGTGTATAAAGAATGCCCAAGGTGACTAACTCAGTGGGGGATGTTGACATTACCACATGATTTCTCCAGCAAGTCTTCTGAATTTAGCTCTTCCAGTCACTCTCATTTAATAGAACAAATTTGAACAGGTACTAGATAATTTCTTTTTTCCTTCTTTCTAGAATAATTCATAGATTTTTATTCAGTTATTCCTGCACTGAGCACAGATATGTCTCTCAGATGAAACTAGATCTCCAGAAGTTAGTCTCTTTTATTTGGTTATACTATTCAGAACTGTTTTTATTAAGCAATGTCTTCTGCTACTGTCACAGATTAATTTTTCTTCATTGTTCATCTTCACCTCCTTTTCCCAGTTGTTCACATAGTGAACATCACAGAGTGGCATGTAAATAAAATGTGAGTAGACTTTGTTACCAGCAAGTTAAACTGCATACTCACATCAGTGGTTCCTATGGTGTCAGAATAACATCCCAGCATACCTGGTCTTCAACATTCTCCAGTTTAGAGACATATCCTGTACGAAGAGACATAAACTGTACAAAGAATCTAGATAATATGCCATGACTGATTCCATTAAGCCTTCCCTGGGTTGTCAAGGATAGAGGAACATCTTGTTTGAAAAGGGGCAAGAGAGTTTTAGCCTGGGCACAAATAGTCCTGACAGCGTAACACCCATGCGAAAGCAGCTCTAGCTCTCTCAGTTCTTGCATATTGTCCCTCTGTGGAACTAGTTGGTGGGTACTAACGACATGCTACCCAGCTTTTGTTGTGCATGATGTGGAGGGCAGAGCTTGAGGTCAGAAGTACACAGGCCTAGAATGGACATCCTGGGATACCAGTTCCTGGTTACCGAAGGCAGTCATGTCATATAATCCCTCTACTATACTCAAACATACAATTTAATCTTGCTAGGCTGAAAAGAAAACAAAGCTAAATCTGCAAGCCACCAGAATTTTTCAGTTTCAGAAACAATTTCCATCTTCACTGAACAAATGTGCCTAAAGAAAACAAGTGGCTCTCAGCAATAAGTCTATTGCTCAAATTCATTATTTTGCTATATATATTACCCAGATGTCTCTCTTTATCCTAATCTTGACATGATTTAATCTATTCTTAGAGACACTGGTATAAGCAGACGCACAGAAGGCAATGCCAAATCCCAACAGAGAATGACTGGATCATACATTTGTGTTGGCAACATAAAATTTACCAAAGGGCATGATTTTAATGATGGCAATTAATCACAGAAGGGAAATATGTTTTAACTTCAATGGCGATTACACTGTTTGTTTTTCATTATTTTAGAAGAGCACTACATCAGCTAAGGCCAATAGCTCATAAATCTAAGGAAAAAAAAGGTTTTTTTGTTGCTGTGTTTTTTTTTCATTTGCCCAGAAATAGGATCTTGGTAATCTTCAAATTTTATTTCATATTTGTTTTATGTTACCATGGTGTTCCATATACTAATGTTTCTAAATCTAGTTAATACAACCATAAATATATCAACATTTGCATATATAGTATATAAAAAAGCTTTCATTTTTTATTTTTAATTTCAAAATATGAGAATAAAAATTGGGTAACTCAGCAGAATTCAGCTTGCAGTAGAATTAAAATAATGATTATTATTTTCCTAACTGAAAAACCATACAGTCTTTGAAATATTTACTCCATTCACCTCTAGTGGTATATTATACTCCCACTTATTCATATTTCAACTCTTCTTTCTATATATTTCATATTTTGCCACCCAAGGACTACCTCTATTGCTCAGTACAGAGCAATATTCCCCATCATTTCTCTACTATAATTTGCCAGGTATTAAAAAACCAAGAAATTCCTTCAAAGGCTGGAAATGCATCATACACAATCTCTGTGCCTTATTTAGAGATTACATAACTTCCTACTCGTAAAAGGCTTGTAAAATCCCATCTTTTTGTGCAGTTGTAGAGTTGTAAGGATAACACAAGGACAAACAGCACATTCTGTGCAGCATAATAGAAAGCAGTGGGAAGCTAGCTCAAGTATCTGCGTCTACAGTATCGGCACATCCTGAAAGGTTTCAGCAATTCCATCTTGGTTTAATTTCTTCACGGAATGGCTGAGCAGACATTTCACTGAAGGAAATGCTAACTCTTTTTTTTTCTCATGTTCTAAAGAAGAAAATATAAATTCATCTACCTTGTTTATAACAAATGTAGTTTGTTGCTGAGGTTGACTGACACTCACAGTGACTATTTTCCCAGAGTTTACAAGGAAAATCCTTTTTCCTTGTAGATTTTCTTAAATAATACTGCATAATTAACTGCAAATTATAGATAATTTGTAAATGTTATAGATAATTTGTAAAAAAAAAAAAGGCAAATTATGGAAAAGAATAATAAGACAGATATAGATAAGTTTGCCTCGATCTTTAAATGTGTTTTAAGGGAATTAAAGGCATATAAAAATTATTTAAATTGATAAAGATGAAAATTCAAAGCATTTCAGCTACAGGACTGTACACTGTGGGCATGATCTTTTTAACTGCTACTAGTGCAAAAATTACTCTAAGTTTTACTAAACATTTTTTAAAAATCATACTAATGAAAGATGGCTGAACAGAACTTAGCCATTGGTTTTGAAGTGATAATTCAGAACTAACCACAGTGAAATGTAAAAATTGTATATTTGTTTGTAAAAAAAAAAAAAGAATTCAAACATTGCATTATAGGTATTGTATTTCAGAGTTATGTTGTTTTACCTTAGCAGAAGCCTGGGAATAATTATTTTTTTCACAACATTACAAAGCTCTCTGCAATCCATTTCTGTGAGCTGTGTGTTCACTTTTACATTTCCTAACGTGAACATGCAGCTCATTGTGCTTAGGATGCTAATACTCTTTGGAAATCTGTTTGGGAAGTATACCAGGAAATTCAAGCCATAATAACATCTTGTAAGCACATTTGTATTCTTGATCACACATATGCCATTCTGGGACCCTTCTGATTCAGAATGCAGCCTGGTTTTGTCAATTGCAAGTCACTGATTAAACTGGCTTTGGTCTAATTCTGTATCTGAGTATTACACCAAAAAAAACCTGAGATCTTATCATCAAAGTTGTCAGTAAGATTGGATTACTTTTAATTTCATTGAATTAGTTAATTTTAAGAATTAAGATTCTCCATAATGAGGATAGCAGAGTCTCTGGCTCATTCTCAAACACACAGATACTACAGGAAATTACTGAGAGCAATATTTAGTGTTCATTTTCAGACTGGAAGAACCGATAATGTATTTCAAAACTGAAACAGATGCACTGTCACTCCCATTTTCATATATCAAAAACTCACAGACAGCTCTAAAGGATCAAATCAAAAGACACTGGAAGTGGTCAAAAGTAGGTAATTAGAGAAAATACATTAACAGAATAAGCACGTAGTGATCCTTCCCTTGAATACATTTCCAGAATACAAAGCTTGAAAATTTCCTATCCATTTTTAAATTCTCCTTTCATCACCACTGACAAGATGACAGTTCCTCATTTTAACACTCTATTAAGGGCACAGACAGCTGGGAAACTGGTTGTCAGTTTCATATTAACAGAACTTGTTTATTCACCACTTGCAGCTTATTATCTTTACCGCTCACATGGACTTTCTGTTTTTCTAAGAAGTTCTCTATCAGTTAAGAGCCTGATTTATTTAAGCACACGAGCAACTTCACTCTCACAAGGAGAAAACACTTTATGGGAAATGGGCACTCTGATTTATTATTAAGCAGTGTCTTGCGGTGCTGTCAAGTAAAGATAATATCACCATTTTTGTCCTGTACATTCACCCGGAGATGCAGCAGTAAACTCAATCTTCTTACTGCATATGAAAAGTGGATAAACTCTGAATTGCCCAAAATTGAATAGATCATGTACTCAGTTGTACTCCGCACTCACTCTGACAGTGATCTAATTGAATACACAGAACGAATGCTAAGTAAAACTGTTCAGTATCATCATGGTCTGGCATGATGGTAATCTAAAACCAGGAAGAAAATAGTCTTTTTCCCAATGAGGAAACATACTTTTTTTTTTTTTTAATCCTGCTTTTAGTTCCCTAGAGACCTTTTTCAAACTCATCCTAGAAGCACACCACTCCTGCTCAGCACAAGGGAATAATTGGTCTTTGCTGACCTGTCCTGTTTCCCATTGTCTGTCAGTGTGATTCCCCCAGTAAATCTTAGGTTGTACTGACTGTCTTTCTCTGGTGTGTTTGTTGGAATACAACAGAATAGGATCTCTCCTTAAGAGCAGAAATCCACAGCCTCACTGCAGAACAAGTGGTCAGATTCATATTGAACACAAAATAAAGTACTACATAAAAATAAATCATGGTAATTACCTCTTAGCAGCTCTTCATCAAAGCACATCACTGAACTTAGGACAGCCAGTTCAGAAAACAGGACAAGACATAGCCATAATTGGATCAAAAAAAAAAAAAAAAAAAGAGTAAATCAAAACGGGAGTAAACACAACAGCATATTCTCCTTCTGTCCATGTGTTCCACAGAGATGCCAAACAGTTCAAATACAAAGATCTTTGCTAGTATAGAGAAGTGAAATTCTGCATTTACTTTATTTTCCCTAATAATTCCTCAGCTGGGAAAGGTAGGACTCACAATTCTGAATGTATTTGACCCAAATATTCAAGTCCACCTGTTGTGATCACATTTAAAACTTGATCTCTTCAGTCTGAAACCAGCAATTTATCCAGTATGCCACATTATGTCTGCTTAATCCATCAGGATGGCTTTGAATCTGATGCAGAAAACATGGAACAAAAGTCTTATTGCTGATAGCAGTGACCAGAAGATCTTTAGCTCTTCAGTCACAGAACTCAAATAGGCAGTGGCAGCAAAATAGAAGTGCCCCACAATGAAATAAATGTAAATATTATCTTTATCAGAGGAAAACTTGAGTAATTCCATCAATCAATCAGCATAGAAGTAATTTCTCTTTTCTTTAAAGTAAATAATGTTCTCATTTAAGCAAACATAATGTAAACATAATGTAAAAAAAAAATAATAAAGAGGCTCAAAAGATCCAAGCTGTGGACATGGGCTACTGAACTAATTAAAATTGTCTCAAACTCTTTGAAAATTAAACATTTTTCTGCAGTCCTCAAGACTAGGGCATTTGAAAATACTGTTTCAGAACAATCCCTACAAAAGCAGTGATTGTTCCTGTGGGCTGCAAATACTAATTTTAGCAGTTCCTCCTTTCTTCTTTAGTCAACTACAAACTGTTTTGTCCTCCAGCCCTTTTTGGACTCAGTGCCTCCAACTGTGCAGCAGGTGGCAACTTGCCATTAGCAGGCATGTTGTTCTGGAAATTAGTGGACACATTTCAGATGAAAGAAAAGGTATACATCATTCCTGTAAAATGTTCATAGAATAATGTGTCTTTGAGGCTTGGAGCCGAACTAATTTTCCTTTAACAAACGGAAGGGTACATTATATATAAACCAGATAAATGCAAAGAAATTGGAAACAGAAAATGCTGGAGGGTTTTGCAAGGAAAGGGTCTACATCACCAGTCTGTACACCCAGACAGTTCTTCCTCCCATGCATACGTGCTGCTACCCCTGTGTGTAGACCAGCTGCAGGAGAAAATGTGTTAAAGTAGGTTTGTGCTTTGGTATCATTGGAGAACTCTGAAGTGTGTGATTCCTTGAGCAAATTTTGCAGTGAATTAAAATTAGCATGAATATCATAGCAAAGGCAAAATGGCCAATTTCAAGTAGAAGCCTGGAACAGTATAAAATTGAAGCGGATTTGTTGGCAGATGATCTTCAATTGATGCCGTTGCATTTAGTCCATTAGTTTTGATGAATTTACTCTATTTTAGAAATACTGAAAATGAGATTGAGATCTACCATTAATATAAGTATTATAGAAAAAAAACCTTTCCCTCTTTCAAGTATTCTTCTAAAAATATAAAAAATCTATTTTTTCTTGTGTACATCAGATGAAACAATCAGAGCTTATGCAAATGGCCAGAATATGGCTCAAAATATCCTACTTAGTGACAATCATGCCAGATATAAAATGTAACATAGAAATCATGTCAGATATAAAATGTAACATAGACTCAGGGCTGCATGAAAGCACTTCCAACCCCTTGGGATTCAGTAGGTCGAGTTTCCAGGAGGAAGACAAAAAGTCCTGTGCTCAATACCCCAGAAGTCGGACACTACCACAGTTCGAGACAGATTCAGATTTAGATTTTTGCTAATCAAATCAGCTTGAATCCAGTGTTCCCATATCAAAACCATATTTGTGAATTCAGGCTATAGTTTCATTAAACACATATTGTTAACAACAAAAAGACCACCAGGAGAATATAGATGCAAAAAGCTTAGAATTAGGACTTACTAGGCAGAAAAAAAAATATTTCTATGCTAAAAATGAACTTATAGCCATCGTGTATTTTAAACATTAAAAAGTATGAAATATGTAATAAGTACTTTATTAGTTTAATTAACATTCTTGGTCTTGAGTTAAGGAATGTGTTGAAACTTGCAGGTAATCTAGCTATAAGACAAATTCTGAAAACCACTGACCAAGAACAACAACAATATTACAAAGATATCTTGCCTAGGTGTTCTGTTTGAAATGGTACATTGCCTCAGGTACATTTTATTAACATAATTATGGCTGTCTATAACCAAGAAAACTCAAACTGAAAGATGGTGCAAATGTTACCCTTCCAAGCTGAAGAAGAGTGCATGCACCCTGGCAAAAGAGAATACTTCACATTTGAGTTCTGGAGCTAGATGGTCTGATTTCGTTCTGTGAGATATACAGAGATCCAAGTTATTTAATGAATTCCAGAAAAAAAAATCCATGTTGTCAGCATATTTTCTACTGAATAAAAGCTGAAGTTGGAGATACGAGGTTTTAAATGGAAAATTTAAGAATTTCTGCCTTTTTAAACTAGACTAAATAAAAGTCTTCATGAAGAACAAGCATAGGCGGACAGGAAAATGATTAAAGATGAGCTTTAAAGATGAACAGATGAGAAGGGAGGAGATTCCAGTATAAAATATCTCCCATTTTTCCCATCCATTGAGCCAAATCCCTACTTTTTCATCTACTGATAAACTCAAAACCCAACCCTGTCCTCTGAGCAAATAGGGATAGCATATCCATTCTCAGTTATTTCATCCTGTCAGAGAAAAGTTTTTATCTTAGAGTAACAACCAAAATGACAGAAAAGGAAAAACAGTGTGAATGAAAAATGAAATACTAGACATATTAATTGCTTTTACAGCCTGACCATATACATTTCCCAGAAAAAAAAAAAGGACTTTTAGAGCTCTCTAAGATTTACTTTTGTTCACTTCTGCACAAAATACATTTGTGATCAGATGTGTAAACTGTTCTTTTTTTTTTTTTTTAAAAAAAAGTAGTATTTCTTTGACTGCTAGATATTTGTGGCAATCCAGAAAAGGGGATTTTGTTCTGGAATTAAAGAACAGGCAGTTTTCAGTTCTACAGGCTTGATTTCTACTCTTCTAATTTCAGTTCTTCAGCTGCTCCAGCAGTGCCTGTCTCTCTGACTTCTGGAAGAAGCAGTAGAAAGTACATTTGTACTTTCTAGCCTCTCTACTCAATCTGCAGAAGAGGACTTCTATTCATTAAAGATATTGTCTTTTGATGAGGATATCAGAGAAGCTATGTCCTTCCAGAAGGACTGGAAGAAAGCCAATGTTACACCAGTCTTCAAAAAAGGCAAGAAGGAGAACTCAGGCAACTACAGGTCAGTGAGCCTCACCTCCATCTGCAGAAAAGTGATGGAACAGCTCATACTGGCCGTTGTCTCCAGGCACATGGAGGACAAGAAGGTATGCTGATGATATGAAACTGGGAGGAGTAGCTGATACTCCAGAGGGCTGCGCTGCCATCCAAAAAGACCTGGACAGACTGGATAACTGAACAGTGAGAAATCTTATGAAATTCAACAAGGCCAAGTGCAAGGTCCTGCACCTGGGGAGGAATAACCCCAGACACCAGTACAGGCTGGGGACTGACCTTCTGGAGAGCAGCTCTGCAGAGAAAGACCTGGGTGTCATGGTGGCACAAGGATGATCAGGGGCCTGGAACATCTGCCCTATGAGGAGAGGCTGAGGGAGCTGGGCCTGTTCAGCCTGAAGAAGAGAAGGCTGAGAGGGGATCTAATCAGTGTCTATAAGTACCTCAAGGGAGGCAGTGAGGAGGATGGGGCCAGCCTCTTTTCACTGGTGGCCACTGACAGAACTAGAGGTAATCGCCACAAACTGATACCCCAGAAGTTCCACAGGAAATTAAGAAAAAAAATTCTTAACAGTGAGGGTAACAGATACTGGAACAGGCTACCATGAGAGGCTGTGGAATCTCCTTCTCTGGAGATCTTCCAAACCTGCTTGGATGTAACCCTGTGCCACATGCTCTAGGTGACCCTGCATGTGCAGCGGGATTGGACTAGATGACCTCTAGAGGTCCCTTCCAACCTTAAGCATTCTGTGATTCTGTGATTCTATGATTCTCTTTTCAGTGTTGGCCACTGACAGAACTAGAGGAAACAGCCAGAAACTGAAGCATCAAAAGTGCCACAGGAACTTAAGGAAAAATTTCTGAACAGTGAGGGTGACAGAGCACTGGAACAGGCTGCCCAGAGACTAGAAGGACTCTAGAAGTCCCTTTCAACCTTAAGCATTCTATGATTCTATGATCTAAGCTGGAACCTAAGCTTTTACTTTGAAAGATAATCAGTGATTAATTTTTTAAAAACAGGAAGAAAATACAAGTTTCCAGAACTATTTTGATGCATTTCAACCTTGAGAGGTAATGGTTTAGAATACTATGACAGGGGTCTAATTTAGATGATATTTCAGATTTATTATTAGATTTGTATTTTATTTATGAGCATCAAATTTGACTTTTCTCTCTATTAAAGTGAATTTATACCTTCTGTTCACACTGTTGCAAAAATGGAGTGATCAAGTCTAACTGCAAGAAAACAAGCCACAGAAAGACAAAAAAAAAATTCTAATTGCAGTCATCATTTTAATATAATGGTGTCCATGACTTGGAGCAAAATGCTAATACCCTAGACGATGCTCACAATACCAAAGGAAACTAAATGAGAAAGAAAAGACAGATCAGGGCTACTTAAATCCCTGACAATTTTTCATGTTTCCTAATTCAGTCAGCAGCATAAAAAATTGTCAAAGTATAGTTGATACAGAAACTTTCTAGAGTATCTCTGAAGAGATAACTCTTTTGCCTTTAAAATATTTTGGTAAAGCCTAGGAGCCTCATTCTAATATTCAATCAAGATTAAAGAGGAAGCAGTTAGCAAAATTTCCAGTCACTGGCATTCTGAAGGACTTCTAAGCAGATTATTACATAATCTCAGCTGCTGTTTGTTTAAGAATAAATTTCCAGCTTGCATGATTTCAGGAAAAAAGCTTGAAAATATAATTCAAGAGTATCCTGAGGTTAAAAAATCCAAGGTACATAACTTACTATTTTTAGGTACTGCAGAGAATTCCTGAGGTTGGTTGCAAGATCTGGATGGCTTTAAATCACAGTAGTCAAATGTTACTAGGTGCAAATCACTGCTAGGCATGGTCTCTGGCTTGAGATTAAGTGCAACCAGGAAAGTCAGACACAGAAGCGGGCCTGGATGGCGTGCTTCAGCTGTGGATCAGAACAGGCTTTTACTGCCCCATTTGGAAACATCTCCACAAGAATGACTGGAGGAGACTCCATTCCTTTCTTTTTTCCTTCAGGTGAAATACCTTGATCAATCTCATCTGACCAGAGCTTTGGAATCTGGGAACAGGCAGGAATTTGTTAACTTGAAACAAGATCTTGAGCTCTACCAAAGGAAAGATGATTTATAGACCAATGATTTGTTTTGTTGTTTAAAGACTGTGGAAGCTGCCTGAAGGAAAGGTGGAGAAGGTAGACTCTATTTGTCTGGTTTTGTTTTGCCTGAAGCTGATTTAAAAAGTCTCCATGAATAAATCCATGAAATTTTGGAGACAGGATATTCACAATTGAACATATGGCTTCCACTGAGTTTGTGTCTAGTTGGATGACCCTGACTCAAACAGAAGGACTTTAAGTACTTGCCACCTACATGAAAAAGTCCTGGTACCTGCTAAGGTAAGAAAATCCAAACACCTACCAGTGGCAGTTTTCCAAGAGCCAGAGAGGTACATGTAAATAGCAAAACAAAAAGAATAATCCAGCTCTCCTTCTCTATTCAGAGATTCTCCATGCCAAAAACAGCAGCATCACAATGCTGCAGAAAGGAACATGAATCACGATACAGAACCTGGTTTGGAGTTGTATGGGTCTCCAGAAGGCCCGTGTCAGAACCGGGTTATATCTTCATTTGACAAAACTTGTACTAAGGAAGGAAAGCTAACATCAGGGGAGTTAAGTTGCCCACCTACTAGAACATTTGTCTAGCAAGAGGATCTACATTAGAAAAAAAAAATTTCTCTTATTCTTTTTAGTTTTAATTTGCTAATGAGTATTCCTAAATATCAACAACAGAGCACTGGTGTTGTTGGCTATTTTTTCCAGGAAAATCATAATTTTTATTTGTCCCAAAGGTTGCTAAAAATTCATTATGTGATAAGGAAATTATCAAAATATTTCTGTTAGTTAAGTTTATCTAGGATCTAAACTTCACCTTATATCTTTATTTTCCTCTATTCTTGTGCTTCATTTGATATTTTGTCAATAAAATGCTATTGCTCAAAGTCTACATTTTGTCCTGATGGTTCCAGTCTTGAGCTGGAAATCTCCAGGGAAGGAAATAAATAACAGGGCATGTACATTCATTATCTGGACATGCAAAGTAAATCAAGTCAGGCACCTGGACTCAGGCACCTGGGAAGGATGCAATACTGCTTCTGTTAATTAAAAGATGAGAAAATGTAAATGGTAAAGCAGAATGGTAAAGAGTTCAAGCGGTGTCATAAAGTGCCTAGCACTGAGGGAAAAATAACTAGAGTGAAAAAGTGGAGAAATGCCTGCTAAGGAAGGAAATAGATCTTTCAGAAGAGTTAATTAGGTGGATGAAATACAATCAGGAGTGAGAAGATGCTTGCCACCCATGACAAAGTAAATCAGGAAAGTAAAAGTGAAATTAGAACTAAAGTAGCAATGTGTAACAGATAATTGCAATTCAGATGGAGTTCAAATGTAACAGTAATGTTAAGAAGTCAGGAGAAAATTCCTGGCAGAGAGGAATAAAGATTTTGGATAAATAAGTAGGGACAATGAAAGGTGTAGCAGTGATATCAGTAGTGTGAGCAGGGATTAGGCAGAAAGGGCAAGAAGATTTTGTAGATTTGTGTCTTGTGTGTGTCTTTGTATGTTCAGAAAAACAGCAGAGTATATCAAAGGTGATAAAGTCCTGTCCAGCCATCAGATTATTAGGGAAGATGCTATGCTCAGCATAATCTGTGGAGATAATTTTGCTAAAATCAGGATGACTTACACTCAATAATCCTAAAAAGAATTGACAAAGAATTTCTCATTAGTGTTAGTTTTAAATATATCTTACAAAACCATGGACATCCTAAAGACAGGTTGAGGGTTAGTGTGCCATTGTTCACAACAGCAGCAGCAGCAGTCAAATGACCTAAATACATAGCACCTGAGTAATCCAGGTGAATATGACATGAGCTAACATGGAATGCAGGTAATAAAGGATGAAAGGATGGGAACATAATTATTGCTTGTTAACATTGTGTTATAGAAAATAGATCTTGTCAAACGAAACTGCTTTCTCTAATCAGACTACAGGTTTGGTTGAGGTATAACATGCTTAGACTAATGAGGTGTTTGACTTGGGACTGCATGATAGTCTGGTTAAAAATAACACTGTGCAATATCATTAACATACCAAATAAGCAGTTTAAGAAAGCTGACTGATAGACATCAAAGTAGATGTCACTGAGAAATAAACATGGAATGAGGATGTTTTTAACTACAAGCATTGTGGTTCTCCAGTGATAATCTCTCGGAAACTAGATTAACAGGGTATCAGTTAGAAGGCCTCACTTTGCAGCTCTGAGAGCTTGCTCTGACACCAGGATGTCACCCTGCCAACTATTCCCCACAGCAACTGGGAAATGTATCATGACACATCTCCCGTTTGCAGTAGCTTTACTTTTTATGAGAGGAGGAGTTTGCACTTTCAGACTCTCACATCTGGGAAAAATACTCCAAAGTCCACTATCCCGTTTCACATCAGTCTAAGGAATTTCATATATTACCTATATTAAAATTCCCAGACTGTTTTGAAAATCCAGAGGTTGAACACACAAACAAAATTATCTCAAAGAAAAACAAGTTGCTGCACATCAACTGTCCAGCTGTGTAGAGCTATAGTCTGAACTTTAAGATTGGCATCTGTAACTACTTTGAAATCAGAGAGATCTTAAGGTCTTAGTAGTGTAAGACCTTGAAGGCCCAGTATTTCACACCCCACTAGCGTTTCTGGTTAGTGTCCCTCTGAGACGGGGTCTGCAGCTTTTATTTCTAGAAGGGAAAAGTCATGGTGAGAGGAAGAAAACAAGACATGTTTCATGTTCCAAGAGTCCAATACAATTAAAAGCAGACACACTTTTCCAGACTTTGCTTTTAGGCATCTCATCTGATCAGGGGCCTCATACTGACTATGCAGTCTACATCCTCTCCCAGAGGCAATGTGTTCTCACTGCAAACAAGGCTTTGGACTTTGTTTTATGGATAGAAGATTTTGGTGTGCATCTTGGTCAACTATCCTTAAAACAAACCTTTCTAACTGCAGATAATTTTAAAAGATGCAAAGGTTCAAGTGAGCTAATGAGAATGATAGTTTTGTTCTTTAAAATGAAAAAAACCACGATCACCAACTCTATATCCTACAGTTTGTAGAAAACTGGTCTCTGTGTAGATGTCTTATTACCTTACTTGTTATTTATTATCTGAAATCTAATTTGAATAGGTGAAAAGCTTATATTTCTTTATTTCCTTTGGGTTAATCTCTCTGTCTCAGTCTGAAGCTAGATTAATTATATTTTACAGTACAAAGTATTTATGCTTTTATTTTACATTCTGCTCTGTTTCACTCAGACTAATGGGTATTATGGCAGGACCAGACAGCTGCATTTGAAAATACTGCCTCAGGAATCTGTCTGTTGCTTTTAAATGAAATAAAGGCAGCAAAGGATAAAACTGAAAAATGGAGGCAAAGTACCCTCATGATAGGAAATGCCTGCCCGAATGGCTAATTCAGCAGCTAATTGATTTCCTTTATATATAACACCCTAAACCTTCAACAATTTTTATAAACACATTTGTTCTGCTTCTCATAGCATTAAATCATAGATCTTTTAAATCTACGTTAAAAAGTAAATGCCATAGTACATTTCAATCCACAAATATTCAAATCAGTTATAACAAAGAAATTTCAAGTATCACAGGTTTTGTATACTCTGCTTCCTCTTTGTGAAGAAACTTGGATAAAAAAATTATTTAGCTGCCTGCTCTTACAACAAGATAATAGTAGAAAGAGAGAGAAAAACATTCTAGCCAAGGAGAGAACAGCTTTAGGAAGCCCTTCTGTGCTTTGCCCCTCCTGTCCATCACATTGTAGTAATAAGACATGCTAACCTGAAACATTTACAAGCTTTTTTAAAAAAATTAAGCACTCAAGTCAGGGGAAGATATACATTCATCCCGCTGCAGGATAAGTTCTGATTACCATGAGCTTCACCAGGCACCTTGTTGTTATCAATCTTCCTGCACGCCATGCATACAAAATTTCTGCCTTATTCTGCACGGAAGCAACTACAGATACTGCTATTACTCATATCTGTGATGCAACTCCCAAAGTTACATCCTGCTGTTATCATAATCATTCTGCCCTATGGTATCATAAATGTTCATTGAAACAAACAGTCAGTGATATTTTGGTTACAACGGCTTAACTATAGAATCAAGCTTGCACCTACCGCTTGCGAGGCTTTCGCACTGCATATTAGATTTTTCTAACCCTCATGAAGAAGATAGGCAAAGATGCTAGAGAGTGTGAGTAATGAGTTTTGGAACGTAAGATTCAAACTACTCATACAACAGGATCTGTGTGGTTTTGTGGTCACTGACTGTGTGTGGGCTAGTCAGCAGGGAGGATGGTGCTGTGTTTTGGACAAGATCTTCTCGATAGAGCAAGAAGCTTGCAATCAAGGCACGCCAGCAAAAAAGAAAAAATACAGAGCTGATTCTCCCAAGGATAAAGAACATTATTCCATGCACTGTACAGATTTGCTCCACGAGCACTGAATCACACTGCTGCTGATAGGAAAATGGCTCTAGACCGAAGAGAAAGTCATCTTCCTTCTGTTGTCCTCTCACTCCATCCCTCACAATTACATGATGCTAGAAAGGCAAGGCTGGTGCTCGTAACAATTATTAGGTTACAGAAGGGAAAGGCACTGGTGGAAAGAATCACATTAGCTCAATGCGTGTGTGGGGAACATCAAATGAGGTTAGAAAAGACTGATTTAAAATTATTTTTTAAAATACTCGCTATGTGTTTAAATCTCACAGTGATTAATATAGTGCAGAGAAGACAAAATACACAAGGATGATGAAAATATAATTGGCATTTGATATTAAAGTTCCTTTTCCGAATTTAAACTTGTTAAAAAGCACATATTGCTTCAGCTATAACAGAACAAACAACTATAATAAACAACTCATTAACCCTGTATGGCTGTTTGGACATGGAAGCTTGCTAATGAGAACATATCAAAATCTAAAGACTACAAGTGAGTTTAAATAAGTTTGACTTTGAAGTGAAATGCAGTTAATTGTCAGAGTAAGTAAATGCTGTAATAATGTGCCAGGGAGCTTTACTGATTCGACTTCACTAGAAGTCTCAGTCCAAAATCACATAATTTCAGTTTCACAGTCATAACTGAATGTTCACTGTTAATGAAAAGTAAAAGACAGACCTCGTGGAACCGTCTCCCGCAAGATACATCTACAGATACAGAAATATGTACATATATATTTGCATTTTGCTGATTGAAATGGATGTCAGAAACATTTTAAAATAGATATTTTTTCTCATAGCATGGTCTCAAAAATTGTTCAAAGTTTAGATGCAATTGCAGAAGCTATATTTTCAGCATAGGTATACGACAATATTTCTAAATCTGCTTACTTTTGGAGATTCTCAATGTGTCTGCTACTTATACAAATAGACAACTCCACTAGCATGTAATGAGTCCATATATATACGCTCAAATGTTTTTGTGAGGAGGTAATGTACATGAATAAAAGAAAATTATGTCTCTGTTTCTGTCAAAAGGCTTATGCTGGAATAGTTCAGAAACTATGCTGAAGCTGTGAAAAAACTGTAGAAGAAAGCCAGAAAAAATATTTGAAATAAAAAGTTGCTCCTATAATGGGAAAAGAAACTGAAAAAAAAATCTCTTCCACCAAACAAAATAAATACTGAAAAATGTCTTGATTAAAGCATACAAATAGCATCACTGTTAACAATTAGTGGGAAGTAATAGCATCAAACAGAGAAAGGTAGAGAAAAGCCAATGCAACTGCAGTCAGTATATTCAGATTGTAACCCACAAATGTTTTTACCATTACAAGTAAGTAGTTGTTGGTGCAGTTGTTCTGCATTTTCAAAAGAGTCCTAATCAGGACTCTATACACTGTCAGTGGTCAGCTTTGGTGAATACACATTATTAGGACTACCTGTAATATATTAGAACCTGGTATGCAGAAGAAGAGATAACTTTTAAGTGCCTTCTGGCATAACTTTTTGATAGGTCTGTTGTAAGGGTATACCTCTTAATGAAGACAAGGCCTGTCCCTGGTTCCTTGTATTTGATCATATGTTATTTACATGTGGTATCTCAAAATAGCAATTCATTCCTTTATAATACTACTATGGATGTATTTAACATAGGAATAACTTTGGAAAATCTGATATTATGTAATCTACATGCTCCACACTTATAGTAAGAACACTATCTATAAAGACATTATTGGAGACTATTGAATTATTAAATAATTATGACCTTGATTTACCCTGATGAAAGTTTTTATCATTTGAAGTGAGAACACCTTCGTGGTTTCATTTCAATTTTCTGTCCTGCCCATTAGGTAAAAGTTTTTTCACTTCTCCATTGGCAGAAAGGCATGCCCCTGGCTTTGTACTGAAGAATTTTATGAACACAAGTAAATTGCAAACTAAATCATTATCAGGACTATTGTTAAATAGTCTTCCTGAGAGCTAAAGAAAAGGATCTGGCCATTAATGTACCATAAAGGGAAAAGATATATCATCATTTTAACTGTCTTGATGCTTGAGGTTACCTCTTTCCCACACTCCTAGATCATTTATTTAACTCACTCCCTTTTGAAATCTTCCATCTTTGCAGGTGACACCTATTTACAAGTGCCTGGAAGTACATAGTATGGAGAACCCAAATCATCCACTTTCTGGCATATGGAAACAGGTATCTTTTGAAGTGTACTTTTTTTATGCTGCTAGGAATCTGCTGGTAGGCCATTTGCCTTTCTCTAAGACAATTTAATGAACAAGGTGAATTACTCAGTACTCCATTTGTCAATGTAGGGTCATTAGAGGGCCAATCTGGTAATACCATGTATCTTTAAGAAACATCCTTCAATTGTTGTGTCAAAAGGGTGTATTGTGCTCTGGAAATCCCTTTATAAAAGGGCTGAAGATAGTGTGAAAACTGCTGCCCCCCGGCTGTCTCCGGTATCAGCTCAGCTACGAGTCTCCGGGCTCCAACAACAAAGGTGTTCACCCAGAGGTCGGGATCTCCGGGGCCATCCTACCCCGCTAGGGGACAAACCACGCCACACCAATATGGTTGAAGTGGAGTGCCCTTTATTGTTTACTGCTCACTACAGTTATACTCCTTTCGAATGCGGAAGCTTGCTCTGCCACCAATCAGCAACAATGCCACCCCACATGGCTAGGTACTGACTCTTCAAAGTAAGACAGCTGACTCGCCTTAATTTCTGTTAACCCTTTGCTTTCCGTAACATCACGAGATCTTCCGAGCGCCAGGCCCTAGGCCTAAGTCAGGCCAAGTCAGTTTCTGTCAAGCACGAAGCCATATTGCTATATCTTTATAACTGACCACAGAAAATATATGTTAACATCTAAGTTACTGTACTATTTCCTCTTCTTTGTTGTGGTCTTCAATCAATCTTTTCTTTGACTAGCTTCTTGAATGAGACACACAGACGTTCACAGGACATTTCCATTACTAAGCCTGCTCAGACAGAAAACCAATTCTCACATTATAACCTTCTGCTAAATTGGCTGCTCTTCCACACTGAAGTGCTGTCACATGAAAAGATGTGAGATATTATGTAAAACAAGTCTCATTGATAAGCTAGATCCTCTACACCTTAGGATAGTAATTATGCAAAGTCTTTGCACCTTCTATATGATTAGCATTTCCACTTGATAAGGATGTGGTGCCTAGTGATTCCCTCCCTTAGATAATTAAAAAATGAGACAATCAGAAATGTCTGAGTCAACTTCTACACATCCTTTAAAAGAAACCTGCTAGAAATCAGGATCTTAAAAGGTCACTGTGGTCTTTCTGTTTAAATGAGGCATCAATTTTCTCTTCTGCCATAGATTTTAACTAAGGTAGACTAAATATGTCTGAAACAATGCTCAACAGTAGAAGCAGCACCCCATGAATTATGGATCTTTGTACAGCTTATAGGTCTTTGACACAAGGACTTACTGCTTTGCAACCCTGCAGGTTCCACTCTCTGGGCCTCTGCTGCCTTTCTCTGTCACAATTCTCTTGTACTTCAGACATACCAGTATGTCCAAAGACAAAGCTGTCCTTTCCACAGTACAACAATTAGAATCTTATAAAGCTGACAGTTATTTGTTTATATCAGTGTGGTCATGTATTTAAAATTCACCAATCCTGGGGATACTTGAGCACTGGAGAGCTTTGTTCATCTTTGGGAAGAATATTTCATCAGCCTAAATGTATTACTTACCACCTTTGACAGATGTCTCTGAAAATAAAGGTGCACAGTTGTGGGATGATGCATCACAAAATTCACTGCAGAAACTTATCACATTTATCCTTTATTTTAGATGTTACAGTCTTGAGGAAGTGAAACCCCTGCTTTGTCAGGATTAAATTTAGACTGTTGCCGACACACTCAGGCTTTGCAATATTTATACATATTAAGTGTTTTAAATTATGTAATATATCATTAAGCACATTTTAATTATTTGCATTATTATTATTATTAGCGGGTGTAGTGTCAGAACCAAACAGTGCAGCATTTGATGGACATGCTACATTGTAAATATGCAAGTGTCATCACTCTTATGGTATCTTGGTTTCTGAAACTCAGTCCTTACCTCAACCCACCAGAAGTGGGATTCATAAATCTTGTGGATATGGTACACAGACTCTCTCTTTCACAATGCAAAGGGCAGCGGAGTTTGAATCAAGCAGTTGAGTCAGACTGTTTGAACTCTGAATGTGGATAGCATTTGTTGTTAATTTAGAGAGCTATTATCTTTAAGCAGATGATTCTGGTAGAGCAGCTATTAGGTGTTTTTGAACTTTCCTGTATTTGTATTTTAATCTACCTGTGGCAAGTACTTTTAGAAGCATAACAAAGAGGAACTGGACAGGTGAAGAGATTAGCAATACTATGAATGTGATTGATAGTGACTCAGTTTTTTCATCATCTGTGGGCCCTTTCACGGCCTGTGTAAAACAAGTTGGCTCTCTGTCTTGTTCCACATATCACAGAGCCACAACCAGCACCAAATCATATTGTTTTTGTCAGAGGAGAAACAGGTCTGAACATCGAGCAATCAGAAATTTGGCATGTGGAGCAATACTGGGAAGGCTGTGCTCAGCATGTCTCTGCAAGGCTCTTCCAGTGTTGTGCTGCACTTTTTTTTTTTAATGCTCATATCACATCTGTCTGCGTAAGATGGTAAGTTCTTTGGAACAGGACCCTGTTCTATTTCCAAAGCTCAAAGCACTCTATAAACTCAAGGGCATAATAAGAGTTTGCATGGTCACTCCAGTTATGTTTCCTGGTTAATTCAAAGAAAAGGGAAAAAAGCTAGCCCCCCACCCCCCCAAGATCAACTGAAATCAATATTTATTTAAAATTCTTCCTGGATTCTCTCAGATCAGCTTAACAAAGGTAACTAAGATTCTATTGCAATGAGACAAGAAAGAAAGAAATAGCACATGTGGCTCACAGTCATCTGCATCTTGGGATGTGGAAGATGTAGATGCAGAGAGGTGTGCACCTGAAAATGGGGAGTAGAGGCTGGCGAGCCATAACACCACTGCATATTAACTGGCTACATACAAAACCTCCCAGTAACAAAAAATCAAAGTGAATATGAGAAATCTACACACAAATCCTTTATATAACTTGTGTTATTTAACTTGAAGTTGCTTTCCTTGTCTTTCCCTGTAGTTAAGAAGGATATTTGAACAACTGAGGGGAGAGGATAAGGGTTGGAGGTGGTTACCTATTTACACAAGCTAAAAACACTTTCTTCCAGATCTGAGTAGAACTCTAAGAGCACTGGCAATCTGAGTGGTTTAATACGATTTCCCACTATGAAAATGCAGGATATTCCTACGACTTAGGAATATATATATATATATTTGTTTTCATATCCTTTTTGTTTTCATCTCTCTTATTGCCCTATAAACAGTGGGTAGAAAGAAGAAAGAAAGAAAACACAAACAGCAGCACTCAGTGAAATTCGTTGCCTAATGCATCATGGAACTTCAACAAATGAACACAAATGAAGTACAGAAAACTTTCTTAAGGGTAAAAGTTTATCCTCTTAAATGCTCTCCATGGAGAAACTTTGTTGACTCATCTTCATTACAGCACAACAGAACATGACTTCAGACCTAAAATGATTAGTGTTATGAGTCAGATCACCAATTGTTTTAGATCTAAAGCATGTTCCAGCATTGTCATGTAATGCAGTAGACTGATGTAGCTGGGGAACAGGCAGGATGGTTACACAAAGAGGCAAATGTAACTCCCAAGGATATTTGTTCTGAAAAAGGAATAAGGCAGATATATGTGATTCGCAGCTTTGTGACAGGTAATACATAAGTGTCACAACACAATTAAACTCTTCTCTCTTGCATGAGGCAAAGAAAGAGGGGACAAAGGGAAGAGAAAGGAAAGGAAAGGAAAGGAAAGCAAAGGAAAGGAAAGAAGAAAGAGGGAAGGAAGGAAGGAAGGAAGGAAGGAAGGAAGGAAGGAAGGAAGGAAGGAAGGAAGGAAGGAAGGAAGGAAGGAAGGAAGGAAGGAAGGAAGGAAGGAAGGAAGGAAGGAAGGAAGGAAGGAAGGAAGGAAGGAAGGAAGGAAGGAAGGAAGGAAGGAAGGAAGGAAGGAAGGAAGGAAGGAAGGAAGGAAGGAAGGAAGGAAGGAAGGAAGGAAGGAAGGAAGGAAGGAAGGAAGGAAGGAAGGAAGGAAGGAAGGAAGGAAGGAAGGAAGGAAGGAAGGAAGGAAGGAAGGAAGGAAGGAAGGAAGGAAGGAAGGAAGGAAGGAAGGAAGGAAGGAAGGAAGGAAGGAAGGAAGGAAGGAAGGAAGGAAGGAAGGAAGGAAGGAAGGAAGGAAGGAAGGAAGGAAGGAAGGAAGGAAGGAAGGAAGGAAGGAAGGAAGGAAGGAAGGAAGGAAGGAAGGAAGGAAAGGAAAATCCACCTGTTTCAGAGCTAGCAGTGGGGAAAAAAAGGAAAAAAGGAAAGTGCAGTTGCTGCCAGAATCAAAGGCAAATAGCTTCATTAGTTGACTCAGACAAATCTGGAAAACTGGGAAAAAAGAAAATAACGTATTTTGAGCACAAAACCGGTAAAAAGCATCCTATCACTGACATGTAGCCTGTGCCCAGCAGACTTCAACAGGTCTCGTAATTGAAGGCTACCAGCCTATGACTAATGAGAGCTAATTTTGAAGTACAGATTAGTCTCTTTCAGGCATTACAGCTTGAACAAAGCCTAATTTGCAAGAATGCTCCAAGGCAGGAAAAGAGCTCTAGAGCTCAGCACCTTTGAAAACACCACGTTTGTGTTTTAAAAAGCATGCATGGGATTCTAATCATAGTTCTTGCTGTACTTGAAGTATCGTCAAATTACGTGCCATGTTTAATATTTTAGTATACACATAGATTTCCCAACAAAACCTGCTTGAAAAGTGGGACAAAATAAATATGTCTTTTCCAAAGAGCATCAGATGAAAATCTGAGGCAACAGTAACTGCAGGTGAGAAAGGACGGCACAAAAGAGGATAACATAAAGGGAAAATTAAAAGGCCATGATTCCAAAATAAAACAAATATCTTTCTTGACAAATTCAAATAATTTGCCGAATAAGTATTTTAGGTTTTACCCTTGAAATATTGCATTTTTGAGTTTTCCTGAGAAAGATGACTAAACTAAGTAATAAAAATACTAAATTGCACTTGCCAAACCTTTCAAGACACTATTCAGCAAAATCAAGAGCAACTAAGTGCTCATACTCCCACTCTTACTGAGACATTAAGATCATCTCTACGATTTAGCATCAGTCATCTGTTTTTTAGCTTTGATAGCAGGACAGATCCCATCCTCTTTGGCCTCTTTTTGTATTCACTTTAAAAAGGGATGTTTCAACACATGAGTAAATTCCACTCCTTGCCTGTAAAGCTCCCCAAACTAAGGTGTGTCTCCAGGTGAGGCTGGAGATTAAGACAGGAATTTGCCAGAGCCCCAAGGCAACAGGGTCCGTGAAACAGGGATTTCCTGCTTTAGCTGAGATTGGAGCACCACTCTCTGGACAAACATTTGCAGCATTTTCTTACCACCACATGTTGCTCATTCTTGTGCAATTGTTCTTCAGTATGCTAAGACCTTCCAAGAATTACTGAAGAAGGGATGCCACATCTTCAGCGCTGGTTACATTTCTGCCAAAACTGCTTCCTTTGTGCAGCAATAATCTCAAGGCAAGAATTGGCGGGACTGGTAAAAACCACTGTCTTGAGTTAACCAATATTTTTTCTGGATGTCCAGTGCTGTAAGAATAATTGTAGTGTCTGAAAGACTTGGCAGTTCAAATAATAAATAAATAAATAAGTAAAGAAAGAAAGGGAAAATAATGCTCTCCCTCTCACCCTTAGGGAAAAGCAAATTTGTTCTTAGTAGAACTAAAATATTTTCCATCCCTTCTGCCTCTTTTGGTGCATATTAAAAACAGATCAGCCTGCATCAATAGATTTCGACTGGCATACTTCTGATGTTTGTAGGTTTTGAATGGTATACTTCAATGTTTGTCCCAAAGATATATTTACTGCTGATTTTTTTTTTCAAAAAAAAAAGCAGGTTCCCTCATCAACAGAACTGCCGGTGGCATTTTAACATCCTACTAAGAAAAATAAAAAGAGAGAGAAGAGCAACAGTGAAGGAATGCCATAAAATAGAAGTGGAAATAGGTTCTTTCAGTCTTCCT
>NW_010584799.1:0-12867 GCF_000705375.1 Tinamus guttatus | reverse complement strand
GAGGAAAGCTACTGAGGTATTTGTGCACAAAAATAGTGGTGCAGCAAGTATTCTGTGTCTAATAGATAAGGAAAGCTGTGACTACTACAATTTCCATAAGTACCACAGCAGCAGTTTGGAACAGTAACTTTCAAGGATGGATGGAACAGATTCTTTTCAAGGACGCAAAACAGGGAAGAGGCAGGATGTGCTATGGACAGTAGTGCACAATATGAGGGTCAAAACTGTATTGACCACAGCAGCAGCATCAACAGACAATAGGAAACACATGAAATGAGGCATAGAAGTAAGCGACAGGGTTAGTGAGCACACCGTGTTTCGTGATTTAGCTCACAGGTGATACGGGCTGGTCTGGGAGACTCCAGAGGATAAAGAACCAGGTTTTTATTTGGTGAAAATTTGTATAATTTCATTAAGGTCACTGGAAGTATAACAGTTCTTAACTTCTAATGACCAAACCCAGGACCTAAGACAGGTTATATGAGAAAAACAGCTTGAAGTCAATGTGCAGCTCAATGGAGAAGTGCCCGTAAGGTGGTGAGATGGTAGGTATGTGCAAGCAACAGAGAAAACCTTTCCATTAAGGAAGAGCAACATATAATTGTTCTAGCATATTCTTCTGCAACACAAGCAAAAGATACTGTAGACTGTTGATCAATACTGTTGACGTTGGTGCATCAATGGCAACAAGTAACACAAGGGATGCTTTCTATCTAACAGAGTAGACAACAAAGTTGAACAGATGCAATTTCATTTTCTCTTTTGATGACAAATAGAAGGATGAAAAATGTGCAATAACCAAGCAACGTCAGCACACATTCAATAGAACAACTAACATATTCCAGCTGTTTAGGACTGCCATCACCAAACCATGACCTGGTCTGCACTCAGTGTTTTGCTCAAGTTCTTGAAAATTTTTAGACTGTTTTCATGGAGAGACTTTTTGAAGCCTAACTTGGAAAAATGCAAACACAAACTGACAAGTACAAAATGTGAATGAGTAAACAAATGAGGAAAAAGTCATTTACCTATGAAGCTTATAAAAGAAGATATGGAATAGTTATTGAAATGTGTGGAATTGTTTTCTGAATTGCAGTAAATCTGAAGCTCAGGTCTTTCTTAACAACAGTTTTCACTTTTGTAGGACACAGAAATAATGAAAACAATATTCATTCATATGTGAACCAACTGCCATGTTTGTTTTCTTTTAAACATAACAGAAATCTGATTCAATCCCTCTGTCCCTGTAATGAGTTTAATAATGCTAGTTTTTTATTTTTCTGTGTTAACACAGCTACATGTTCCATTCTTCTCTTGGAGCTATTTTAATGCTCTGGCACCCGCCATGGGGGAGAGGATCAAAGAACATCTACTAGAAATAAGTACCTCTAGCCCCTTCTATACTATCTGAAGTTACCCATATGAACGAGGATCAGCAACCAAACCAAGGTCCTTTGGGGAGTGTGCATATGGCAAACAGAAGACAGCCTGCTATGTACAGAAGCTCCCAAATGTTACCCTGGTTGTCATGCACACCCAAGCATATTCCATCACACTGCTGTGGAGGACAGATACCAACCCAGGATTCCCTCAACCACTGCCAAACTTCTCTCAAGATTCAGGGGATTTCTGTCTTTTAGCACCCATATGGGAAGTCTCTAGATTCTGGACAGAATGTCTATTCCAAACCCGTGTTTGGTTTGGCACAGGTGTTTGGTCCCCCTTAACATAAAGCATAGCTTTTGCCTGTGCCAGTTAGTTACCTTTTTTTTTTTCTGTGTAATTTCTAGTTCCTGTTCAGGAGATATCAGGGGAAAGAGACCATGTTACAACATGCAGTTTGGCTACGGTCTGTCTATAGCATAGATAAAAAATATGGACACAAACTTTTCCACGTCAGTGCTATAAATATCCTTACAGAACATGCAGTATCTTGAAGCACACATTACCCCAAAACAATTTGAAATCTGTTCATTAGAAACACACTGTTTTCATCTCTTACAATAATCTGTATTAGAGGCACAGCACAATAAATATGAGCAATATGAGCTACTGTTTTTCTGTTCTGTAATAAGTGCATTATCTTTTTTTCTATTCAGCAGCTAAATATTCTTATTTATTATTGACATGGAAACTAAGTGAAATCTGTAGGCAAATAAAATTTCATTAACGGCAGTAGAATTCTATCCACCCATGCTACTGGTATATTTGGACCAGAGTCACGGCCTTTGCAAAAAAAAGACTTCATATAACCTTTTTAATTAATTAATTTAATAAAATCAAAGCAAAGACAAAATATATGAGATATGATTTTGGACACTTTCTTCAGAACACCTTTTTAAATATTTTATATTAAGAAAAATTATACACTGGAATACTTTACGAATTAACTGGAAAACGAAACCCTGAGAGATGTTAGGCCTTTCCCAGCATCCACAACATCTGCAAGACCACATCAGCTGTGGATACTTATAAAGCCTGCTATCTCTCACAAACTGAATGCACACAGCGCTGGCACTGACAATATTCCACATCATCATCTCACTCAGCCAGTTATCTCCTCCTCTCAGAGACCTGGCTGGCATTTAAAACACATGTTTCTGGCTACTTTGATTACAAGGAAAAACTACAAAATGTGATGATTTATGCAAATCATCAGTACATCAGTAGTTACATTTAGGACATTAACTACATCCCTAAAATGTATTACACTTACTAGCTCTGGTTTAACATCTTTTCAGCTTACAAACAGTAGACAGAAGTTTTGGGGTGGCACCTTGGGAAACTGTTTCAAATGTATCCTATCAAGAAATTTGCATGTGCACACTAAATTTGCAAATACAATATCATCAGACACTCAAAACTGTGAGCAGTGCCCCTGAGCCCTCTGTGTATCCACAACATCCACCACAGTGTATCCACAACCACAAGTGGGAGATGAGACCTCAAACAACATAAGCAAATGCAGTTATTCCCTGATGCAAGAGCAGCTGGCTGCTTACAGACTGCTGTTGGAGGAACCTGTGCAATACATGCTGATGCACTGAAACAGCATCTCTCCCAGCTAGCGAGAGCAGGTAGCAGCTAAACTTCAGCAACACTATTCACTGAATGTGGGTTTCAAGCCTGCTCAGAAGCAGGTAAGGATTTTATCACTGAGGCTTCATAATTTTACAGTATTGCTAGATTAATATTAGCCACAATATGTCCATTTCTGCTTCATTGTGTTTGAGATCTGCTCAACTATGTTTGAGGAGTATTCAGGAATGCAAAATGAGTTAGCACTATTACTCTAATTTGAAGGATACAATAAAGTACTGAGTTCTTTCTCTTCTCAACAAACTCTTTAACAATATTTTTGTTACTATTATTCTTTTCAAAAAGCTCAAATAGTTCCTAGGCAATGCCTACTCCCACCAAACGATGCTGACCACAGACCCTGCAGCATCACACACTCTCCTAGAAGCCTCATGTAGGTACAATAGGAACAGACCAACAAATTTCCAAACCCTGCTAGACCCAATAAAGTTTTTCTTTCTTTCTTTCTTTCTTTCTTTTTTTTTATACAAGTGGCTCAAAATTTTAAAGTGTTTAAAAGTATCCTAGGTTATCTGCTTTTTGTATTCTAACTGAGGATATTTTTATAGTAACTTTAGGAATGTTTCAGTGTTCTGTTCAACTGCACAGATCCTGACAGGTTTTCTGCAGGCTAAAAAGAAAAAGGCAGATTTGGCACCAGCGTTCCTCCCCAAGCATGTGTTGCACAGGGCGCTACAGTGCTCTACTCCATGCAAGGATTCCTTGACACAGGACTACTGATTTCTACAACTTAACTTTCCTCAGAAACCAGAGCATTTTTTGATACATTTAAGGTATATTGCCATGATATACAGAAAGGCATTTTTCCAGCATGTCTTCAAAAACAGCAAATGGTGCTGAGATTTTAAAGAGTGAGTTCTTGGTCCATATTGAGGTGGGAAAAAAAAAGAAAAACACTTATGCAGATGTTCTTGGTTCCTTTTCATAACTAGTTTATTAATTTATTTATGTATGATTAATCTTCATTACCTACATTCAAACTATCTCTAAAAATACTAAGCCCGTTATTCCAGGCAATATTTTTCAAGCTCAGTCTACTCCACCCAGTGCACTGTTTGATACTCTTGGGACATTTGGTTTGTGACCTTCTTGTGTTCCCTATACCATTGCAGGGGCAGTGGAAGGATGAAAGAGGTATGAAGAGACCAGAAGAAGCTGCTAGAATTGTAAAACTCAGATCAGAGGGAATAGAACTCATTACTCAAACATCTTAACAGAAAACTGAGCAAATTTAGCGGTGCTAACTAAACAGAGTCTTAGTTTGCTTTTCTTGAACCAGGACTGGATACCAAATAAAGACTACATAGGGCAAGAGCCACAGAAAAACCATCAGCTCCCACTCTGAAACTCCACTACTTAATGCTTAAGTTAGTTAATGCCAACTACTTAATCTGTTAATGTTAGCCTTTTTAATATTAGCTTTTAAGATGACAAGGGAATAAATACACAAATGGACTTGCAGAATGGAAACACTTGATTGTTATTCAAAGATGGCAATTCTACATCTGTCTGATATGTACTTAACATAGTCATCAAGAAATCTGTCCTATGTAAAGAATAAAAATTGGCAGTGATAGCAACAGAGAATTCTGAATGGAACAGGATTTTGTGAAAATTTTTAACTGACAGTTTTCCTAAAAACTCAGTATCTGGAGTTATCTGGTTATACAAAACTCATTGCTTTGATGTTCAATATTGTTCTAATGCTGATAATCAGATAAAAAAAGCTTGAGAAAGTGATTAAAAATCACTTTCATGATTCAAGAACTTAAAAAATAAAATGAATACAAAATTAAAATTCTGGTAAGTTTTATGGACCCATTTTTGGGGAGGTTCAGGACCACAGGACTTTTGACTCAAGATTCGTGAAATCTTAAGATTACTGAGGTGGATTTCTCCTTAACTATCATAGCTAGGCACAAATCAGAAACTTTACTTGAAGATTGAGTGAGGAAAACAATTACAGAATTATGGTATGTAAAACAAATGTAGGATACTCCAAAGGCTAAATGGAAGCAGATGTTTTAAATAATGCCTGATTATATGAGATTTACTGTCCCTTATTTTAGGCAGTTCTCTGTTCTTGGATAATCTGTTAATGTTAGCCTTTTTAATATTAGCTTTTAGGATGACAAGGGAATAAATACACAAATGATTAGGACTTGCAGAATGGAAACACTTGATTGTTATTCAAAGATGGCAATTCTACATCTGTCTGATAGCTGTCCCACTCGTCTGCTTACTTGAGAAGCATGTACACATAACAGTCCTTCACAGGCCACAGAAGACAGTGGCATAGCAAATTGGATCAGTTTCGATATGGTACTTTTCAATTCTTTATCATGAGCAGAATAGTTCAGCCTAAAAAGAGCTTGTAGAGTTTGGGGTATGGGGTTAAATTAAGGATAGGTTCCAGAAGTGTAGATAAATTTGTGTGTTAGCAAACATTTGCTATTTGTTACCTTTGGGGGGAAAGTCAAGTGTTACTAAGAGCAGTTAATTCAATTCTTTAAGCTCTAGAGCTGCCCTCTTGTTGTCTCTTCTTCAATTAAGTAACTAGGATACTACAAACAGCATTAGGAAGAAGTAGTAGAGGGGTTTCTACTTTCTCTTTTTTTTTTCTGTATGGAAGAGTAATGTTTTCTTGTTGGTGGTCAAATAGAAAGCATCAAAGTGCTAATTATCATCTACTAGTCTCAAGTATTCAAAAATCATGGGTGCCTCTTCTCAGAACTGTTTTATATATATAATCTGGTCATCTAGACCATCTGGCTCATCTGGAGGGATGAGCTTTTGTTTTTGTTGTTTGAAGGAAATTACTGCACTGCTCATACCTTCCCCTTGCTTCACCCTAGGCTACTGACTCTGGCCTGTCCAGGAAACAAAATCTTTACAGAATTCTGCAGGTCTGAAAATAAGACTGCACTGGGCAACGTTCCAATTTGCTCCATCTTCTCAATTTCTCAGCTTGCTTTTTAACTAGCAACAAGTATGATGTGGACATTTAGTCTAACATAGGCTAATCTTCCTGCTAAAGACCACAAATTGGTTGGACTTTCATTCTCAAAGTGTTATTTACAAATCAGTTACTTTATCTTATTCTTTTCTTCTTAAACACTGCTGCTTCCTATATTTCCTCTGCCAGTACATTCCAGCTGCTTAGATTTCTTCATCTCCTACTTCCTTTCCAGAAGACCAAATGTCCTATTAAATTAGTAGATGCTAACAGTCTTTTCTCATCTAGTACATTATGTGTATCGTATGTAGCACAAACCAAATGATGTTCACAGTCATCAGGGCTGTCATCTCAAGAATCTTCTGAAAAGATTTGTACCATTTAGGTGCATTTGGACTGCAACTATTGGAGCCAACAATTGTAACAATTTCTTATTTTTCCCTGGATGAAATATTTCTTTGTTCTGGAAGACCTCTCTCTCCCTTTGGACTACTAGATCAATGCAGGTGATTCAGAGATCAAATCTACTCATACAAACTATTACGCAGATATTTTCACTATGACACACTCCTGTCTTTGAAGAACAGGTCTTTCTAAATCAGTCTGGAGACCTGGCAGTGAGTGGAAATGAGCTGTGATCCAGAGATTTATCTGGCCTTATCTTCTGCCTCTACTGCTATTGAAGGGAATGAACCATCAGAACTTAAAAAACATTTTTGCAAAGCTCACTGCTCAAGCCACATCTTGGAAGACAGAAACACCAAGTGAGAAGCACTAGGACACCAGTGTACTAAGGGGACGAATCAATATGAAAAATAAGCAGCCGTGGAGGATGTCCAGAGATACAGGTTGTTCATCTGACATCTCACTGGTCATACGATGAAATTAAATGGGTTTTAGGAGATCTTTTGTATTGATGGATGTAATTTTAGTTTCAGAGAAATTTGAATAAAGGAAAAAAAGAAACTGACTATATAGAACTTGTTCATAAACTAAACAAATTAATTACACTTTCAATAGCCACTGCTGTGATGTTACCTCATTACTGGGTTGCAAAACCTTTCTTGCAGTACCAATCAAACAATAGCAAACAGTTATAATCCTTCCCAAATGATAATACTAGAAATTTAAAGTTAAACAGGTTTAGCTTCTTCATTCATTTTATTCATTTTTAGAGGCACCATGAATAAAGCACTTTTAAGAGTTAATAAAGAAACCAGAAAGGGAAGCTCTAGCCGTGCAAGTTATTTCACCATTTCCCCTCCCCTCATCTGGATTGGGTAGCGTTAGCATATGAGTCAGATAATTATGAAATACTCCTCTGAAATGAATTAGATGAACCCAGCATCTTTCACAGAAACAGACCTTGTGACCAGGCAGAATGCCACTCTGATCCAAAAAACCCCACCCAGATGTGTCCACTTCCTTTACTGTAACTTAGACAGCAGTGAAACCTCAGTTTGAGCTTCCTTCCTCAGCGAAGCATCTTTCCACTGTTCCTGATAGGGAAGTAACTTTTCCAGTTTATCATCTTCAACTCTTATGAATCAAGTTATATGTGAGAGAAGCACCTAAAGACAAAGTTGCTCTATTTCATTCAGATCAGAGTTAAGTTTTTGTGTTAAAATAAGTTCAGCATATGGATATTTACTATTATATTTAGTAAGATATCAAGGCCTATTTCAAAATGACAAAGTCGATATATTGAAGTAAGGAATGTGATTAGGTTATCTGAGAATGCCTCAGCTGAATACATATAGTATCTCTAGAAGGTTAAGAGTCTCTAAAGTTGTCTGAAAGCACCATTACACCCCACATCTGCTTTCCCACTATAGAGGTTTTGAAAGAAAAATGCAGCATTCCACACAGTTCAGTGACTCTGCATTTTGTTTACTGGGTCTGATCTCAGACTGTTTCATGTTAATTGCTAGATTAGGCAGACATCAATAACCATTGAACTGAAAAAAAAAAGTGGGAAAATGAACATTAGCTGATTTTGTCTCTGTGAGTCAAGTTAGTAGCCTTAGAGATTGAGTTCACAATAAACCCAGGTATGTCATAGCTAGATCACAGATTTGTAAAGCTATCTCCCTAAGGCCAAGAAGAGACTGAGCTGATATGGGTTGTAACCTGCATACTAAATGAACATTTAATTCATTTAGTAAGTCGCATGTGTCAGCAGAAGTGGTCAGTCATCTATATAGACAAGTGATATCACTTACACTCATCTCACACCATGTAAGAGAGCTTTGGGAAGAAGCAAAGTCAGAAGTAGAAGCGAAAACAAACTCCCGGCATGAACAACCAGGCCAGAATACCTTTTTGCAAACCACTTCAAAGCTATCAGAGCAAAAGAAGATAGACCTCTCTATCCTATGTAGCTACCCTCCTAAACTGCCTATAGAGTTTAATATATGCTTAATGGGCTTTTGATCTAGTAAAATTAAAAGTAGATAAAGCTAAATTGGTCACAAGGATCTCTGGAAATCTTGCTGAGAAGTTCGTGTTTGGAAACTTTCATTTTTAGAGGAAGTAAAACTGCTTTTAATTCACTTTTTTTTTTATTCGGTGGGACACAATAAATGTGAGAATATTGTTGATCAAATCTTTCTTAGTAACTCAGCTTACAAACTAATATTTAAAGCTTGAATCATCAGCTATATGTACGATGTTCAGCATATGGCCAAATTCTTTTCTTCCTCTTGCTAATTCAACCTGACAAAAAGTACAAAGAAAGGCAGAATTTATTTCTGATAAGACTCAAAAAATAAGAAACATTTTAAAAGGTTCTTTGAATACTTGGTTGCCTGCAATTATCTTCATATGTAGCAGTATATTGCCAAGTGGGATTGTTTTTACCTGACCAAAAACATTCCCCTGATCTTATTAATGTTTTTCTCACCAATCAACTTGGTTTACTCAATTTAAATTTTCCTGCAGGTTTCACACTTATTCATTAAGCTCATTAGTTACATTTGACATGATCTATATGTTTTCTTTCTATTCTTTAAAAAGACATTCCAATAAAATAACTATCCCAATGATTTACCTCAATCGATTAAATAGCCTGTTTCCTTGAAAATATTAAGAATTACATGTTTTTATTGAAAAGATTGAAGAACATCTGTCTCCAATTTTATCTCATTATTTTTTCCAAACAACTCTAAAATAACACCCATTTGTGCTATCCAGAGGAGATTAATGGTCAGGTAGTGATTTCTGGTATGTTTACTTTTAAGTTTGTTTAGTGCAAGTATTGCTATAAACTGTGTTTATATGGAAAATATTATTTATTTCCTGCATCTGTATAATATCAAGTTGCTGCAAAGGAATTTTTTGTGGTTAACAAAAGTAGAGACAGAGTAGGAACTGAAGCTGTGTCAAACCTGATTATATCTTTTCACTTTCATTAATAAATGTCTGGAGCATTCTGAACAATTTACGGCTTTTCATCTGGTCATAAAAATAAAATTAATTACCAAAGTGACCTTATTCAAACTAAAATGAGTTCCTACCAAAATCTATGAGAAAAAAAAAAAAAAGTTTATTTTGGATGGAGTCAAATATTTGCAATGAGCAGTCTCACTTCAGGATTTTTTTATGCAAAAACTCAGTTTCCCAGCAGATCCCTGGAGCACATACTGGCTGACCATCTGTTACATGTTCATGCCATATAACCTAGAAGTTGCCACACTTTCTGAAAAATGGGACATATCATTTTCAAGCCCTCTCTGATTCAGAGGATTTGAATGACTTGTCTTCAAAAGACCTCTCAGGACACTGTTTAACCACAAGCATTCTCACTCACAAGGATGGTACAAGGACCATCTCCCCCTTGCCAGTTCTGTCAACAAAAATAAATCCACTTTATTAACCAAGTCTCAACAATTTAAACGTGCAAAATTAAAATATTTCAGGAATGTTGAAACTTCATGGTGGGGGGAGGCATTTGGGCAAAATTACTACCCAAGGTCAATCCAAGCATGTAAATATTTTGATGAAGTAAAACTGCATTTTTCTATACACAAACAACTCTTAAAAATTCTGCCTATCCCAAAAAAATGTCTCTGTGGCCCCCTTCAATATACCCTCCAGCTAGATAAACCACATTCTGAATTTCAGTATCTTTCTTGCCTAAATCATCCCCATTTTGAAATTACGAGCAAAATCACACAGAATCACAGAATGGTTGAGGTTGGAAGGGACCTCTAGGGATCATCTAGACCAACCCCCCTGCTCCAGCAGGGACAAAATCCTTAAAGAATGTGTGCCTTTCCCCTTGGGAGACCTATTTTTCAAAGAATGAACAGGGTGAAAAAAAATCAGTACATGAAGCATGAAGATATTTAGAGAAAGGAAGGTTTCCCTTCCCAAAGAAAGTTAATATTACAGAAATTAGGTTGTTCTGTACTAGCAATAAAAACTAAATCCCCTTAATATTTTGGCAAAGGCACTAATTTATCCTTAATCTGGTTCCTATTAGCTTCACACAACATTTCCTCGTCTTATACAGCTTATTATTCATCTTAACTCCCTTTTCCTTGTTTAAATGAACTTTCCCAAATCCTCTGGAATTCTGCTTTTTATTTTTTAAACTATATAATAGGACTTTTTTTTTTCTCACAAATCCTCCTATATAACCCCAGCAGTTTTTTTTTTTTGTTGTAGAAATCAGTCAAAATCTTGAAAATATCAGTGGTTTGGCTAAAGCACTTTGCCAAATAAACAATAAGCACCCTTCAGGCTTCACTATTTTATAAGAAATAAAAATTAAAAAAGCTGGCCCAAAATAGTATTCTACTATTCCATACGAATACATCTAAAGTACTCTACTTTAGAAGATGATCACATTTTTAACCTTATCAAATTTAAGCTTGTACCCAAGTCCATGTCTTTTAGTCCATTTAGATGGGAGACCACTGACCTTCTGCCAAGCTACCTACAGACCTGGGTGGGCAGCGTTTGCTTTCACAAGGGTTGTTTGTTTTAACCCCTAACCATAGGGATTAGACATATGCATTTTCTTAAAAGAAAAACAAGAATTTGATCAATTCAAGTACTGATTGCTAAACACGTGTGCTAGAATCCAATGCTTGCTTATGGAAGTGGATACTGCCACCTTTTTTCCTTAAACTTGCCTGATATTAAAAACGTTAAAGCTCCGGCCTTTTTTTGCCTAAGAACACTTAACTACTCACTAATCTCAACACCTGTTCTGGACTTGTCATTTCTTGTTCAGTTTTTTAGGGCTGTGATGTGGAAAACTACACCCTGTCCTGCTGCTGATTATACCTTGGTGTCATGGACACCTCCATAACAAACAGTCACACCATCAAAAAGCCCATATATCATTATTAAAATACAAAGGCTTGCCACAATGATACATACCCAATAATCTGTTCATCTGTGGCCTCCAGGCTCTGCTGTTGTAAACAGTGAATGTTTGTGCTGTGAAGCACACATCAAATTTGAGCATAAACGTGCCCTCAGCCTCATTTTTAGAACCCAAGTATAAAGTTTCAATCCTCAGAGTTACCATTTAGCTGACGTCCACTCTGGAAAGAACCTATATTCCCTGGGCATCTTTTCTCATACCACATCAATACTTTTATGAAAACTCACAATGTAGCTGTTGAAATTTCATCAGGCAGAACTGAATTTGAAACTCATTTCTTGATCAGAGTTAACAAAAAGTCAATCTTCATCAAATTATTTGTAATTGTTTAAAAGGGGGGCATAGGGAAGGTTCAGTTTATGCAAAAGAATGAGGTGAATAAGCTGGAGAGCAAGGTACGCTCAACTGCTGGGAACGCAATTTTCTGCACTTTCCATAGCACTTTTTCACTGCTCATAGTATCTTGGCTGCTTTGCCTACTAAACTTCCCTCTAAGCTGTAATTCAAGGAACCATGATTAGCTTTGTACCTTCACTTGCTTCTTTACCATTTTACAAGCAAATGGCATCAAGACTGAAGTGTAAAGTGACCTTTACAAAGTCAGACATTTGCTAGATATGGAACAAAATTTAGGCTTGTTCCCACAGAACTAAGATTACTGTAAAGCCCAACTTCAGCACAGAGGAGAGGGCAACCATCTTTGACCCGCCTTCCCTAAGAAAAAGCAATATCTAAATTGCAATATTCCAAAACAAAAGTCTGTAATAAAAGCTCATAATAAAACTTTCTCTCCAGGGGATGACAGAAAGAATGGGCCTCTTAGATGCCTCTTAGTTCAGGCAAGGCACAACAGGTTAGATGACGAATTAACAGGCCACATTGAAGAGAACCTCTGAAAAATCCACAGAAGACAGGGCCTAGTTGTTCATTTTCACAGACTGGGGCTTCAATATTACTCTTGTTTCTGCTTACCTCACTGTTGACCTAATCTTGCAAACGTACGACTGGTATCCAAAAATTCAGCTTCAGCGTACTGCAGCACCTTGATTAACATTTACAATATGAAGCAAGAGACAATTCCTGTAACATGTGTATTCCATCCCTAAAGAACTAAAGAAACAGTGGCTTGAACTTTCCCAATTGCAGCATTTCACGACTTACATTTTGCTTTGTAACCTTCACCTTTTACGCTTATTTTATTTATAATGAAAATGACACATTTTCAGACGCAACTGATATTTTCCAACATGCATCTTAACTGAGGTTGAAAGAAAGGCTCAAATAAACCATTATCACCTAAGAAAAGTTATGGCTCAGCTGAGCATTATCTGAGGCGTGAACAACTGCAGACAGAATGCTGAAAAGAAATAAGATGATATATATAACACCATGCCAGCCCAATAAGTCTTCCTCCTGA
>NW_010584798.1:308949-379148 GCF_000705375.1 Tinamus guttatus | reverse complement strand
AGAAAGCCTGATCCAGTAGTGCCATCTAGAGGATTTAGGGAATTAAAAGTTCTCCTCAAACTACTTCTATACTGACTTAACCTCAGAAAGTACGCTCAAATATTAATGTATGATACTGCTGCCCCTACTGCTGCAAATAGTTCAGCATTTTGCAGTGGTATTGGGGAAATGTGACAAATATTTCCTCTTCAGGAAAAATCTAAGACTATTAAAGCATTTACAGAAGTGTTATATAACTATTTGTTAACACTGGGATTCAGCTTTAGAATCTTGTTTCTTCATGACTTCCCATTGGGAAGTCATTGCCTATGAATTTCTGTAGCTCAGATTTGCAAATGAAAGTATTGGAAAAAATTTAGACTCTGATTTTTACAGAGCACTGACTGGAACAATTTTGACTCTCTACAGAGATTGCACCTCAAAGATAATATATAATACTCTCAGCATGGGTTGTATATATTGTGTAAATATATATGTGTAATACATATACACATATGTAAACATATGTATCAAAAAACACACTCTCTATGTATTGTTGTTCTTATTAGGAGAATGAACACAGAGCAAGTGGAGATTAATTAAGTATTCTTTTATTTTAAAATGTAGATGTTTGAATTACACACACTTTGATATTTGCCCTTATATCTGCTTGAAAATCTGCTTAGGCTATTAAAATGGTAGGTTACAGTTACAAATAAGACAAAAAAGGATGTTTGACATAATACTAAAACCAGATAAATCCTTATTTTTCAAGTAGAATTCTTTAAAAAAAATAAACTGGAGGGATAAGAAACCTCAAAATGGTAGTGAATTCCAATTCTCGCTAAAGTCGTGTATAATGTTTTCATTGTATGATATTATATTAATATGTTAATGTTATATTTTTTCATTAGGTCAGTTTCTCCTGCTGGCAGAATCTCCACCTCACCTATTAGACCAGTGAAATCTCCCTCTCCAATCCGTAAAACACATATAATGACAACAACTGGAGCTGAAGTTCTTCCTCCTTGGAAGCAGGAAGGATATACTGCAACCACTGAAGCCCAGATGAAGGAAACCAGGATATCTACTAGTGCTACCCAAATAAGAACTGAAGAAAGATGGGAGGGGAGATATGGGGTCCAAGAGCAAGTTACCATTAGCGGTGCTGCTGCTGCTGAGGTTGCTGCTGGTGCTAGAGAGGTAAAGTCTGTTTTTGAAAAGAACGCTGCCTTTGCTCAGTGTGTGTGGACTCATCACTGCTGAATAGATCTGCTAAATGTAGTCTGAGAGGCTATGTATAAAAACTGCTGTGTGAGTTTGTGTGCAACTGCTGTTGTGAGACCTCTGCTGGAAATGAATATTTCTCTGACTCCAGCGCTATTTGTATTTTGTTTTGTGCTGCTTCTGGGTATCTGCAAAACATCAAAACAATGTTTTTTGGTGTGACTAATATAGGTGAGAAAGGACAGTGAAAAAACAGCAGCTGTTGCTACGGTTATTGCTGCTGTTGATCAAGCCATGGTGAGAGAACCGGCTCCAAGTATTGTAGAGCAAACTGCTAAAAGGACAGCAATGACTGCAGTCCACGTTCAGCCTGTTCAAGAGCAGGTAGAAGTAGAGCACAGATATTCTGTAATTTCTCTTCTTCCCTTCATCCATCATGCAAAGGAAGCATGTTTCACTGTGAAAAATTAACATGATACTACCTCATGGCCCACAAAAGCATGCATGCTCATACACGTCATCTGGACTGTAAAAGAATGCTTGTGGACCATTTATTCCACCACATTCTATCATGGCAGGATTGTACTAATGATTTTTGAACTCTTTCTAAGGGATGGATCTCTAATAACTTCAATGAAAATGATCCTGTAGTCTCCTTTGTCGGTTATTCTCTAACATTATTCTCATCCTAATGGATTTTTCCACTAATGTCTCAGGCATACTTTCCTTTTCTTCCTTCCTATTTTTCCTTCACTTATATTCCTTCCTTATTTTACTTTCCTTATTTTTCCTCCTCCTTTTCTTTTGATAATCAATTTGTTAAAGTCAATTCTAAGGATTTGATTTTTGTTTGTCTGTTGCTACAAAAATCAGATGAGAAAGGAGGCAACGGTAGTAGTTACTGCAGATAAAGCCACAGAACAAATGGTAATAACAAGAACTAGAGAAGGAGTTGCTACTGCACAAGAACAAATGCACATCTCTCATGAAAAGGTGAATACAGATGTTACCCCTGACGGTCATGCCGTATTTTGTTCATAATACCTGATTAAATTAGTACCTAATTAAAAAGATAAGCCTATGAAGAAGACTAGACTACAGTTTTATTATTTTTCTCTTTTATATATGTTCATTCTTTTAGTTTTCATTGCTGTCATTCTCTTAAACCTTCCCTGATGATGACTGTCTTTCTCTTGTTGTTGACTTCCATGGAAAAAATAATTTAGTAAAAACTTATTGTTAAAATATTGTATGCTAGTTTACCAGATAATATTCTCAATTATTTTAAGAAATGGCATATAGGAAATATGTCTTAAACATACTTTCTTTTTCTGCATCTGTCTCTACGTTTGCTGTTTGTAGGCTGCTTTATTTGTTGGCAACATAGTGGGTCAAAAAAAGGAGGAATCATAGAATGCTTAAGGTTGGAAAGGACCTCTAGAGGTCATCTAGTCCAGCCCCCCTGCACACGCAGGGTCACCTAGAGCACGTGGCACAGGACTGCGTCCAGGCGGGTTTGGAAGATCTCCAGAGAAGGAGACTCCACAACCTCTCTGGGCAGCCTGTTCCAGTGCTCTCTCACCCTCACCGTTAAAATTTTTTTCCTTAAGTTCCTATGGAACTTTTGGTGTTTCAGTTTGTGGTCATTACCTCTAGTTCTGTCGGTGGCCACCAGTGAAAAGAGGCCAGTCCCATCCTCCTCACTCCCTCCCTTGAGGTACTTATAGACACTGATCAGGTCCCCTCTCAGCCTTCTCTTCTCCGGGCTGAACAGGCCCAGCTCCCTCAGCCTCTCCTCATAGGGCAGATGTTCCAGGCCCCTGATCATCCTTGTGGCCCTGCGCTGGACTCTCTCCAGCAGCTCCACATCCCTCTTGTACTGTGGAGCCCAGAACTGGACACAATACTCCAGATGTGGCCTCACCAGGGCTGAGTAGAGGGGCAGGATCACCTCCCTCGACCTGCTGGAGATGCTCTTCTTAATGCACCCCAGGATCCCATTGGCCTTCTTGGCCACGAGGGCACACTGCTGCCTCATGGTCAACTTGTTGTCCACCATGATGCCCAGGTCCCTCTCTGCAGAGCTGAGCTTATTTTGTGATTGCATTTCTTTTATTACTGCCTACAATAGGAAAACAAAAATTTGTGGAAAATTACATTATTTTTCTGTTAAATATATATTATGTATTAATTATATAAAAAGGCTACTCATGTTGTTATTGCTGCTCCTCCCTTTTTTTCCCTTTTGAATATGCTTTTCCAAATGCATAGAAAGTCATGTATCTTATACTTGAAACAACAGATAATTTAAACTTTCTTATATATAAATATATATATAAACAGGTAAGAAAGGAACCAGAGAAAGCTCCAGTGCCCAGGGTAATAATTGCTGCAGATAAAGTCAAAGAGCAAGAAAGAATATCAAGAGCTAGAGAAGAAATATCTACTAGACACGAACAAGTGCATGTTGCTCATGAAAAGGTAAATAAATCTGTTGTGGATGTTTAACTCATTTTATACTCCACTAAATTTCTAAGACCTCATTCTCCATCAAATATCCTATATGTCTTCCTTCTACTTTGTTATGAAAAGAGATGGCCAAAGTAAATATTTTGTAAAGCAACCTATTCCAGGCATAGGCCCAGTGTTTAAGCTTCAGTCCTGTTGAATTCATAGCCGTTTGAATTGGCCCTTCATATAGGTCCTTTGAGCTTTATGGATTTTATCACTAAGAATTTATACTAAGAATTTCCTCTGAAGAATAATAACCCTTGCTTTTTGTCTGAAGGTAGATTTCTAAAGATAAATTTTAAAGGTTAATTCTCATGGTAGAATAGAATTTATTTACATATGGAGTTTGATATAATGAAGCTCATATTTGGGCAAGGACTGAGTGTGCTTGTTAGACCATATTCTATAACTGTTGTTCACTGGAGTAGCATGTGGATAGTTCCATTGGCTGATGAGAGTAAACAGTCAGTAATACTATTCGTTACGGAAACAGTTTTTGCAGAATACGTTAAGGATCATCTACTATAATTAACTAAGAGGCGTGAAGATTTTCTTTAATTCATACACAGATTAATATAATACAGAATGACTTTGAATGCACCTTGAATGCAGATAAGATAGATATTACTCTGCACAAAGGATTTATTCCATGTCATGAATGAGTGATGTTTTTCTCCTATTGATATATATTCTCAAACTTCTTCCCACTTTCCTGAAAAACATCTAATTCTGACAAAAGACATAATTGATTACTATTTTTCTTTACCATAAAAACTAGATAAGAAAGGAAGATGTGAAACCTTCTGTACCTAAGGTAGTAATTACCACTGATAAGCCCAAAGCACCCATCATAATATCGAAAAGTAAAGAAGCAATTGCTACAAAACAAGAACAAGTGAGCATAACCCATGAAAAGGTGAATTGCACTATTATGAATGTAATATTTATTTTCTTAACCTCTATTCTCTGCAAATCTTTTTTTTCCTTCAAAAAATACTAACTATACTTTCCCAGTTCTCTTTTGTTTCTAAAATATATTCTACCTATAAACTTTTCCAACTGCTGTTAATTGGACTGTATTATTCCACCTCCATCTTTCTCTAATAGTTTTCATTAATAAGATGCCTATAATTCTCTTATGACTGACCTTGACTTTTATCTCTTGAAATGCACTTTAATATTTTTAAATCATTACTTTTTGTTTAAATGGGTGTTAAGGCGTAACAATACTCATCAGTATTCATGTATTACAGAGCTGTTCTGTATGCAGTGCACAAGAAACTAAACCCTTAATTACCCTTCCCTATTCTTATTCCAATATTCTTTCCCATTGTTCAAATACCTTTCAAGATCATATGTAACTGTAACTTTTGTTTCTACTATAATAATCAGATTAAAAAGGAAGCTAAGAAAACTACCGTAGTTCCGAAAATAATTGCTACTGATAAAACCAAAGCACCAGTCACGGTGTCCAGAACTAGAGAAGAAATTACAACCAAGCAAGAACAAATTCATCTAGCTTGTGATCAGGTGAATAAAGCTGTTGCAGATGTGATGGTTACAGCTTATTTTATCTGCAAATATCTTAAACTTTCAAGGGCTACTTGAGTATACACTTAGATTTGAGGATGTACTCAAACAGAGTCAGTGTTACTAATTAATTTCTAGTAATAACAAAATTAATGTTTTTTTTTCCTTTTAGGAAATGCCACTTTTAAGGGTATATTTATGTTTCTTTGTGAAAACCTGCTACCAGTCTATGACTTTCAAGTAGCATTTGCTTGCTCATATTTCTGACTCTGCAATCCTACAGACTAGAATCCCCACAATTTTATAACCAAACTAACTATCTCTATTAGGGTTGGAGTTGTATTGTTCTTTGTACAGTACATACTTTAACATTCAGTTCAATTCTGCACAGTTTATTACTTTAGAGAGTCTGATGTTTGTTGATTCTGTTCTTCTATTCCACTAGACTCCACAATAGAAAAGTTAATGTATTATAGGAAAGGCCAGAGCTCTCATCTGTGGAAGAAAAGCAGGACTGCTACCAGCTTTAAAAGTATTATTTTGGGGAGTCTGTTTATTTTGTTAGAAACAGAATAGTACATTTAAAAAAAATACTGTAAAGAGTTACAATTAAGTAAATGTGGCATGTAAAATACACTCTGAGGAGCCAGAGGGCTAAAAGATTAGAAATAATTGTTAGATGGTGTAATTCAAGAGCAAATTCAAAGTGGTAGAAATGATCTGGAAATTGGCAACAATACTGAGGAAGCTGTCCTGTAACTTAAAGCCTATTTTAGTATTAAAACAGAACCTCTGTGAGCAATCATGTTTTGGTCTAGCTTAGATATTTTAAGGTGATAATGATCTTAAAATCTGCATTAAATTATCCATTAGATATTTTCCCACTAAGGTGTATATTTTCCTTTACATGAAATGCCATATGTGGGAAATCCACATCAGCTTTAGATCACTGTAGAAGCTGACATTATTGAGCAGCTATTAAGAAAAAAAAAAAAGTGCTCTGACACAAAAGCATTATTTCCCGTTTCTCAGGAGGTTCAGTTTTCCTACTCTTAATGGAATCATTTAAGTAGATTAGTACAGAAATTATAGATATACTTGTTGTATATTTTTTAGGTACATTTAATTTACTAAATACCTTTAAGTCAAATGCCAGACACATGTTGTTTTTATTCTTTTAGTAACATCTAATAGTTAAGTGGAGCTGATGAGCAAACAAACTTTAAAATTATATGCACATTTAAATACACACTATACTATTAGCCATAAATGTAACTATGAACTATTCTAAGTAGATATGCAGACAGATATTTATATATATAAACCATATTTTTGGCATATGTGAAGATAGAGCTTGGAAAGAAGTTGTCCATATATATGAATCTCCTGACTCTAAAATGTGGTTATAAGTGAATATATTTGAAGTTTACATCATTATTTTGGCATATGTATGTATGAATTGAACCCTCTCTTTGTCTGGAATATTGTTAGATATCTAAGCCTTTAATATCGTGATGGACATTTATATGAATTTTGCCAATGTTATCTGTAGATTGAAGCTGGAAAAAAGGCTGAAGCTGTAGCTACAGTTGTTGCAGCAGTTGATCAGGCACGTGTTAGATCACCCTGGGAACCAGAGCACGCAGATGAAGCCTACATCAAGCAGACAGCTTTGGAATATGGCTATAAAGAGCGTGCTGTATCAGAACGCATTGCTGAGGCACCGGCAGAACATCATGTTGTCACTAAAGAAGTTAAAACTGTCTATGTTCCTCCTGAAAAACATATTTCAGAGGCTGAAAAGAAGGAAGTTCATATATCAACAGAGGTTAGACTCATTTTATGTTGAAATCTTTTCTAAAAACTATGTTTCAGTGGAGCATTCTGTCTTCAGTTTGGAAAATTCTCAAAAGTTTTCATTGCTTCTCGTAGATTAAAAGAGCCACAGAACTGAAGACTGAAAAAATCCACGTGGAACCCCCGCGGCCACGCACAGCAAGTCCTCATTTCACAGTCTCCAAAATTGCTGTTCCTAAACCAGATCATACTTACGAGGTAAAACTGTATATAAGGAGGATAGCATGCTCATTTGAAATAATTGTTGGGTCTCCTATTCCATTTGACTCTTCCTCCCACTCCAGCATGGGGCTCTCCTGGGAGGAAGAATGGTTGTATACTTTCTGCAGGTTTTTTTCCTCTTTTTTGACATGCATCAGTCTATTTGTACATTAATAACCATGCTTATTTCTTAAATTTACTGCATTCTAAACTAATTTTTGAAATACATTATCTCCAGACTGCATAATATGACACCCTACATCTTATGTTTTCATTCTTCAACTTGACTCCTTCACATAACATTAAATATTCACAGTTAATTAATTTTCTTATTTGAATATTCACAGTTAATTAATTTTCTCATTTGAACATACTTTATCTCTTCATCTGGGTTTTAAAGGTGAGATTTTTTTTTCCCTCGAGCAAAATTAAAAAGGACAAAAATGACCTAAAATATTATTCCCTTAAATACTTCAAAATTTAAAAAAAAACACTGCATATTATTCATTATTATATTATGCCTACAATAACATTTTGAAGACTTCTCAGGTATAGTAATCACTACCAGACCTATAATTAGTGGTATAACTTGTTGCAGAATAAGTCTAGAGAACACATAGCATGTTTCATTTAAGAGCAACTTGACCATTTAAATATTAAGATCTAAAGGAAGACAATATTTATGGCTTTATGAATGTATTTATGTGTGATCTTTGATCATACAAGGATATTCTATTTCCAATATTCTGATACTATAAGCTGAAGCTAAAAGCCAGTTTTACGCATTGTTTTTTGCAGTGTCAACAAATAAACATCTAAGGAAGCAACTGGTGTTTATACAATCTGCTTGAGAAATGTACTGCTTCGTAGGAAAACGGAGGAACAAAGCTGTCATTTTTCTCCTCTCTCCCTTAGGTTTCAATAGCAGGCTCTGCCATGGCTACTCTGGAAAAAGAGTTATCTGCGACTTCCGTGCAAAAAATCACCAAGCCTGTGAAACCACCTCAGCTAAAGCCACATGAAGTCAAGATAAAACCAGAGCCAGTAGCACCTCCCTTTGGGGAGACTGCTGAGACCTATAAAAGCCGCTATGATGTTGAGACCAGAAAGGAGGCAGCTGTGAGCATTAAAGGTGAAGCGGTGCGGGAGGAGCACTTGGTATTGCGGAAAGAAGGCGAAGCAAAGGTACAGCACTAAGCAAATTTCCATCCCTTTTAACTGAATTGCATCTTAAAAAACTCATAGCAAAACCAGCTTAACTGGTTTGTTGTTCACTTAAAAAAAAATTCCCCTTTTACAACATCCTGATGACTTTTTTAGCTCTTCATTGAATTATACAAATACTTCTAAGGACCTGGTATTTTTCCCATAGCAATAAATGGGCTTTCCTTATATTGATTCTTGTTTTTCCTAAATGCTCTCTGAATTTCCTTGACTTTGTTTATTAACTGTGCTTTAAACCACCTAGGTGACAGAAGCTGCAAGAGTTCCTGTGCCTGCAGAAATCCCTGCTACTCCACCCACCTTAATCTCTGTAAGTAATTTGAATGGAGACAGGGAAGTACAGTTTTATGTATTTTGTATGTATTGAAGTATTCTGTTTTTTGTTTGTTTGTTTGTTTGTTTTGTTTTTTTTTTACTTTGAAAACCTGGGTGTGAAAATTTGGCATTATTTGAACTTTTTACCTCTTTGAGGGACTTACTCAGCCATAGACTTGATCACTGAAGCAAACTACCTTGAATGTCAATTATGGGGATGATTCTTTGCAATCATGGCACATACTAGGTTGATCTTTGCTGCAGGGGAACGAACAATTTCTCCTCATGATCTACATAAGATTGAATCCCTTTTGTTTTGCTCGTTGATAATAGTAATGTTCAGAGATCCCAAATCAAGTTTCAAATAATTCTATTTGGAAAATGCCTATTTTTTTCCCATATGCGCTGCTAACTAGATCCCTGTTTTGCAGTACACATTATATGCTCCATGTCAAAGGGGGTTAATTATTAAAAAGCCTATATAGGAGTGAAAATATATACAGACTATGATCCTTATTTTTTGTTACACAGGGCCTTAAAAATCAGACTGTGACTGAAGGTGACTCTGTCACTTTGGAGTGCAGCATCTCTGGTCATCCTCAACCAACGGTGACATGGTACAGGGAAGACTACAAGATTGAGAGCTCAATGGACTTCCAGATCACCTTCAAAGCAGGACTTGCTCGCCTTGTGATTCGTGAAGCCTTTGCAGAAGACAGTGGAAGATTTACCTGCACTGCCACAAATAAAGCTGGGAGTGTCAGCACATCTTGTCACTTGCATGTGAAGGGCAAGTATATTTATCGCAGAAACTTTCATTTTGCTGAATTCTTATTGTTTAGCATATAACTTAGACATTTTGTCAGTTGCCAAAGTAAAACATGTCTTGAATTGCTCTCCAGGATGTTAGGAAATAGGGCTGTTAAGAATATCAGAAGATGGCCAATTGTGGGCTTATAGACTCCTAATTAGCTCCTACAGAGTAATTATTTGACCATTTCAGCCAACTTATTATCAAACTTTCTCTGTCTTAGTATTACATAAGCTCACCGCTTAAGCACTTTTGAAGTATTCTAAAATCTGCTGTACTATATTCTCCTTGCAGTTTCAGAGGAAATCGAGACTCGAGAAACGATTTCTGAGAAGGCAGTCACAGAAGAGAAACGGTAAAGTTGCTATACCAAGCAGATTATTCCTACTGTGGTCATTAGTTTCTTGCATGCTGTTTATGACAGCTTCAGATGTAAGCTCACCTTTCTGCACTGGAATCTTTTTTTCAGTTATGTGGAGACAAAGGATGTTGTAATGGAAGATGTCTCCATTGCAGCAGAGGAAGTATCTGGAGAAGCGATACCTCCTTTCTTTGTAAGAAAACCTGTAGTACATAAATTAATCGAAGGTGGGAGCATCACTTTTGAGTGCCAAGTTGGGGGCAACCCAAAGCCACATGTCTACTGGAAAAAAGGTGGAGTTCCTCTAACGACTGGCTACAGGTACTGTGAATATATTAAAAACTATTTAAACATATTTTTAAAGATTTTTTTAATGGATAATATCATATTTTGGTTCTGCTTTGGATGCTGAGCCAAATTCATCCTTCTTAAAACATCACTGATTTCTTTGGATTTTTACTTTTTGAAGGAAAAAAATCGTAGGACCATCTCTTGTTCTTGACATACAACTTTTGCAGGATGCTAAAATTTTAAAATGTAAATATTCAGAGAACCATAAAACAAGAAATGCTACAGATTTTTAAAAACAATTGAGAAAAAAGCCTTTCTTGTGTATTCAGTCTTTACGTTGTTTGCATTCTCTCTAATTTTGTTTGTAGAAAGCAACACACTTTCTAGGAGAGAAACAATATCCATACATTTGTGGCATTCTTGAAATATATTATGCTGTGATCACCCATGCTGGAACAACCCATATTCCCATGGGATATACCATTTTACTGTGCTTGGTAACTGTATCTCTGATATTTTAATGCTGCTGTATTCTTTCCAAATCTATTAGTAGCAGTAGAAAGAAAGCAAATTGCAGCATTGTTACCTATCCTATGGTCTCCTCTAAATTCACTGAATTAGAATTGCCCTGCACAAGGGGGAGGACTCAGGTATAAGTTAGTTATATGATTAGGTAGAATTGCTCTTAGAAGAAAATTCATTAAGAAATATGCTCATCAGAATTTAACCTGTATTTTTATGCTGTCTATAGATACAAAGTGAGTTACAAACGAGAAACCGGGGAATGCAAACTCGAAATTTCCATGACCTTTGCCGATGATGCCGGAGAATACACTATTGTTGTTCGTAATAAACATGGAGAAGCTTCTGCAACGGTCTCCTTATTAGAAGAAGGTACTCACCAGATTAAGGGGATCCAAAAATAATTTTAAAAATTCACTTAAAAAGGGGAGGAAAGATTTTAAATTATGCCTCAAATTCTTCACAGTCTAGTCCAGTCAGTGTGAGAAATGGAAGAGGCAGAGTGTTAGTAGCTTACTTGTGACTCTGTGGAAAACATTGACATCAGTTTCTTACAGAATTTGTAGTCTTTGCTAGAATGTATAGCCATAAGAGCCTTGTTCTGTTGGTGTTGGTAGAAGTCTGCCTAATGAGAGGTATACATAAAAGCGAGTGATGAAAAATAGTTTTAAAAACTATTTTTTTTATTGTCCTTTTAAAAATTTATGAAGGGTTGTCAAGAGATAGAGAATTGTCAAGGAAAAATTGTAAAACAGTCTCTCTAGAGATGATTCCAGTTTGACAATTAGAACCTCTAAATTTCAGAATTAAAGTTTTACTAGTTTATAAAGTTCATCTGAAGATACGCATCTTTGCATTTTATTACTACTCATTTTATTTGCTATACAAACAAAATCTATTTCAGTCACAAAAGTTGCTAAAATAACTTTGTACTTATTTTCTTATTCAAGTCAATGAAAACCACAAAAACTTAGGAAAATTAACTTGTTCTTAATTTTTAGCTGATTATGAGGCCTACATAAAATCGCAACAAGAAATGTACCTAACTCAGGTGACTGCATATGTACAGGAACCTAAAGTGGCTGAGGTAGCCCCAGATGTTTCTTATGGTGATTTTGAAAAAGAATATGAAAAAGAACAAGCCCTAATTAAGAAGAAAATGGCAAAAGATACAGTGGTGGTCAGAACTTTTGTAGAAGATGAGGTAAGTCTACCACTCCGAACACATTTTGTACTCTGATTCAAAGCTGTTTGAATCTTCTTTTACTATTACCAGTACATGCCCCTTCTTTTGAAAGATCATTGTCTGACTCTCCTCGTGTTTTTGTCTCTAGGAATTCCACATTTCTTCTTTTGAAGAAAGACTTATCAAGGAAATTGAACTCAGAATTATTAAGACCACCTTACATGAACTCCTCGAGGAAGATGGAGAGGAGATGATCGTTGATGTATCTGAATCTGCAGCTGTTGAAGCAGGATTTGATTTAAGATTAAAGAATTACAGAGCCTTTGAAGGAACAGGAGTTACTTTCCATTGCAAGATGTCTGGATATCCATTGCCCAAGGTGCGTCAAACATGCATGCCATTTATTTATATAAAAACCCCTCTAGTGCTCTACTTGAATAGGTAATTCCTGGGGACCTCCTTAGTCATTCTATATCAGTAGAAAACAACAAATATATATATATAAAAAAGACTTTTATCAAGCTGGATTTTCATGTTGTCCCTTAATACGATAGTGTTAGACTGATTAGCTAAATTCAGCAGATTTTGCAGTTAAATAGGATTTGCTTCTGAGTATCTCCAGATTAGCACACAGAGGTTGGGAGCACAGTAGTGAGTCTGGGCTATATCAAGACAGGCTTTATTTATAGTCCTAACTGTAGAATACTGAGATTCATGTCTTGGACTGTTGCCAAAATATATTACTTTAACCTTATTCATTTTAACCAGAAATACTCGCGTTAGCACCTGTATGTAGGCTCTGACAATGTATCAGGTGAAAAATGGGGAGTTAGACATGTGTTGTATGTGTGGGTCTTTACTAGATATCTGTCTTTAGGAGAGCTCCCTTAGCATTCCCCTGTTTCTTTCCATGCAGATTGCGTGGTACAAAGATGGTAAGCGCATTAGGCATGGAGAGCGCTACCACATGGAAGTTCTGCAAGATGGCAGTGCCAGTCTGCGCTTACCTGTTATTTTACCTGAAGATGAAGGAATTTATACTGCCTTTGCCAGTAACATGAAAGGAAATGCCATTTGCTCAGCAAAGCTCTATGTTGAGCCAGTTGCACCCACTGCAACGCCAGGCTATATGCCAGGACCAGAAGTTATGAGAAGATATAGGTAGGTACAAAGTAATGTGTAATTTATGAGTTCTGCAATAAAGATTGTCCAGCAAAAAGTCATTACGTAGCTAAACAACTTAGTTATTGGAGCTTGTGTACATCTAGAGAATTTCTAAATGCTGTTGTCATGACTTATATAGATTTATGTGCCTGCTCTTTGTCTGTTTTGCCTTCTTAATTAGCAGTGCAATTCACAAAGTATCATCTTTCACATACATGTCCAGCTGTAGTATCAATTTTACCTTAATAACCATATTTCTTCTCATTTTTCTGCATTTTTTTTCTGTACTGGGAGTCTTAGCAATGCATACAACTGTACCATCCCATCCTCGAAATAGCTTAATTTCTGTAATAGTGAAAATTCAGTGTTGCCGTTCTTTGTGGTCTTTCTGTGTACACAGACATAAATACAAACATGTATGCACAAATGTACCCAGAATTTCATCTATGTCTCTAAAGTGTCCGAAAAACATTAATTTCCCTGGCTGTGATGAATCCTGATACTATTTAGCTGTACAAATTTACCTTTACATAAAACAAGAAATGCTAAAGACAGGAGTTGAACGCTATTTATCAAGGTGGCCCACTGTTGTGTGGCATTATTATACTTTTAAATTAACCACTAATTATTATATATATATATTTCCCCCTCTCCAGGTCCATTTCTCCACGCTCTCCAAGCCGATCTCCTGCACGCAGTTCTCCTTCTCGTTCTCCTGCCCGCAGATTGGAAGAAACTGATGAAGGACAACTAGAGAGGCTATATAAGCCAGTTTTTGTGCTGAAGCCTACATCATTTAAATGTTTACAGGGGCAGACAGCAAGATTTGACTTAAAAGTTGTTGGCAGACCTATGCCAGAAACATACTGGTTCCATAATGGTATATCAGTCTCATATTCACCAATAATCAATTTTAAGAGCATTTTACATCTTCCTTGACCACTGTTTTGAGTGCAACATTTTTTTGTTCACATGTGTTCACAGGTCAGCAAGTGGTTAATGATTATACCCACAAAATAGTGATTAAAGAAGATGGCACCCAGTCATTGATCATTGTTCCTGCTATGCCTGAAGATTCTGGTGAATGGGCTGTAATTGCACAGAATAGGGCAGGCAAAGCTTCAGTCTCAATGACACTGACTGTGGAAGGTAACTACTTTGAACATTATTTCTGGGAGGCTACAGAGTATTTCATATTTAAGAAACAACAAAAAAAAGGCCGTAGTTGTGTAATTTCCTCTTGTGATAATGTTGCTCTTTCTTTGCCTTTGCTCTTTCAGCTAAGGAAGACCTGGTCAGACCACACTTTGTGGAAAGGTTGAGGAACGTTAGTGTAAAGGAAGGTTCTAGACTAGAAATGGCAGTGAAAGCTACTGGTAATCCTAATCCTGACATTGTATGGCTGAAGAACAGTGACATTATTGTACCTCATAAATACCCCAAAATAAAGTAAGCATTTTTTTAAAAAAATATTAAGGAGTTAATAATCATAGTCTTGCATGCTTCCTAGTGTTCGCTTCCACAGAACGGACACACGGTGGGCTTGGTCTGATGATTACTGAAACCAATAACAACTTCTGTGCTGCGGCAAGGCTAAGAAATGCAAAATATCTTGTAGGACTCCATTCATTTTTTGCAGTTTGTTTGAATAACTGTAGACGTTTTATTTCATGCAAATCTGATGTTTTTAACACACTAGCCATTATTATTTGTTGAATGCCTAACACAGGAAGATTCTGGTCTGTTTGATCTTTAGGCATCGTACACATAAACAATATGTCAAATTCTGCCAGAAATTTGCCTGTGGAGGCTTTGACCTTACTGTGGGGACGGAAAAAAAAATAATCTCTTAAAATTTCAGGATTGAAGGAACAAAAGGAGCAGCTGCCCTTAAAATTGAATCTACTGCCAGACAGGATGCTGCGTGGTACACTGCTACTGCTATCAATAAAGCTGGACGTGACACTACTCGGTGCAAAGTAAATGTTGAAGTCGAACATATAGAACCTGAACCAGAAAGGAGATTAATCATTCCAAAGGGGACTTATAAAGCCAAAGAAATTGCAGCACCAGAGTTAGAGCCTCTCCATTTGCGTTATGGTCAAGAGCAATGGGAGGAAGGGGACCTTTATGACAAAGAAAAGCAACAGAAACCATTTTTTAAGAAGAAGCTCACATCTTTAAGACTGAAGCAATTTGGACCAGCGCACTTTGAGTGCAGGCTTACCCCAATTGGTGATCCAACCATGGTGGTGGAGTGGTTGCATGATGGCAAACCCTTGGAAGCAGCCAACAGACTCCGCATGATCAATGAGTTTGGGTACTGTAGCCTGGACTTCGGAGTAGCCTATCCCAGAGATAGTGGAGTGATCACTTGCAGAGCAACCAACAAGTATGGCACAGACCATACATCTGCTACTTTGATTGTGAAAGATGAAAAAAGCCTTGTGGAAGAATCCCAGTTGCCTGAAGGTAGGAAGGGACTGCAGCGAATTGAAGAGTTGGAGAGAATGGCTCATGAGGGCGCTCTTCATGCAGTTACACTGGACCAAAAGGAAAAACAAAAGCCAGAAATCGTTTTGGTTCCTGAGCCTGTAAGAGTCCTGGAAGGTGAAACAGCACGGTTCCGCTGCCGTGTGACTGGCTATCCTCTGCCCAAGGTCAACTGGTACCTCAATGGACAGCTCGTCCGTAAGAGCAAAAGGTTTAGACTCCGCTATGATGGAATCTACTACCTGGATATTGTGGACTGCAAATCATATGACACAGGAGAGGTGAGAGTCACTGCAGAGAATCCAGAAGGCTTTATTGAACACAAAGTGAAACTTGAGATCCAGCAGAGAGAAGATTTCAGATCTGTCCTTCGTCGTGCTCCGGAACCTAAGCATGAACCTGTAGTGACAGAGCCTGGCAAACTTCTTTTTGAGGTACAGAAAGTAGATAAACCTGCTGAGACAACAACAAAAGAAGTGGTGAAACTGAAAAGGGCTGAGAGAATCAGTCATGAGAAGCTTTCAGAGGAATCTGAAGAGCTGCGTAGTAAATTCAAGCGTAGGACAGAAGAGGGCTATTATGAAGCCATCACTGCTGTGGAACTTAAGTCTCGCAAAAAAGATGAGTCATATGAAGAAATGTTAAAAAAGACAAAAGAAGAACTTCTTCACTGGACCAAAGAGATTCCAGAGGAAGAGAAGAAAGCACTTCCTCCTGAAGGCAAAGTCACCATTCCAACATTCAAACCAGAAAAGGTGGAGCTTAGTCCAAGCATGGAAGCTCCAAAGATATTTGAACGAATTCAAAGCCAGACTGTAGCCCAGGGGACAGATGCTCATTTCCGTGTGAGAGTGGTAGGGAAACCAGATCCTGAGTGCCAGTGGTTCAGAAATGGTGTGCAGATTGAAAGAACTGATCGTGTGTATTGGTACTGGCCTGAAGATAATGTTTGTGAATTGGTCATCAGAGATGTGACTTCTGATGATTCTGCCAGCATCATGGTGAAAGCAGTCAACATAGCTGGTGAAACATCCAGCCATGCTTTCTTGTTAGTACAAGGTAATTTAAATTCTCTTACTTTATCATGCTTATCACTGTGTGTTAATCTATATGGCCAGTGCATGATTGATTCACTCAATGTTGTTTTGCAGCCAAGCAATTGATTAGCTTCACCCAAAAATTGCAAGACGTTGTTGCTAAAGAAAAAGATTCCATGGCAACATTTGAATGCGAGACATCAGAACCCTTCGTCAAAGTGAAATGGTTTAAGGATGGAATTGAGATTCATTCTGGACACAAATACCGGATGCACTCTGACAGAAAGGCTCATTTTCTTTCTGTGTTAGTGATTGAAAAGTCTGATGCCGATGACTACAGCTGTGCACTAGTAGAAGACGATTCTGTAAAAACTACTGCAAAACTTACTGTTGAAGGTGAGAACAACACAGTTTAGTACCTTGCAGTACTTTTAAAATGAAATATGCCAGTGGAAAAATAGAGCATGAACTATTAAGTTATCGTCTTTGACATTATTGTATAATAGACTGTAGAAATATTGAAACTGCTCTCATATTCTTTGAACCAGTAGCAAAGTTTGGAAATACGTTTTCATAAAGTGATTACATTATATACATTTTTATTTCTTTAGGGACAGCTTCATAAGAAATGCTATCATTAGAATAATTTGGTTAAGATCATTTATGAATGTGATTATTCTTACTTGTAGGTGTTGTGGTTGAGTTTATTAAAGAGCTTGAGGATGTTGAAGTCCCAGAATCTCTCTCGGGTGAACTTGAATGCGAGGTTTCTCCGGAAGATGTGGAAGGGAAATGGTATCATGGGGATGTTGAACTCACTTCTAATCATAAGTATGTGATTGCATCCCGCCGTGGTCGCCAAATCCTCACTATTAAAGATGTTAATAAAGATGATCAAGGAGAATATAGCTTTGTTGTTGATGGGAAAAGAACTCACTGCAAACTGAAGATGAAACGTAAGTATTTCTAATACTTATGTTACCTATATAATATAGGTGACATATTATATATAGCAATATGCAACGCTATTTTGTTTATCTTTTATGAGGATTAACTTAATTTTATTCCATAGCTCGTCCCATGGCTATTCTTCAGGGACTTACTGATCAAAAAGTCTGCGAGGGAGATATTGTACAACTTGAAGTTAAAGTCTCCCTAGAAAATGTGGAAGGAATCTGGATGAAAGACAATCATGAAATTCAATCAAGTGATCGTATTCACTTGGTTTTGGATAAACAATCACACATGTTACTTATTGAAGATGCGACAAAGGAAGATACTGGAACTTACTCTTTTAGTGTTCCTGGTCTTGGACTTTCAACCACTGGACGGGGCACTGTGTACAGTAAGTTATTATCATGATTTTGGAGTTGTGGTTGATTTTGCAGTCTTTTAGTACTGCTTCTTCTGAGTCGTCTTAGGCTTATTTTTTTTCATGAATAATATTTTTGTAATTTGACAGGTGTGGATATAGTAGTGCCTTTAAAAGATGTTCACGTAGTTGAAGGAACAAAAGCTATACTTGAATGCAAAGTTTCAGCTCCTGATGTGTCTTCCTCCAAATGGTACCTAAATGAACATCAGATAAAGACTGATGAACGTGTACAAGCTGTGTGTAAAGGCACTAAACAAAGGCTAGTGCTTACCAGAACCCATGCATCAGATGCAGGACATTACAAGCTAATGGTTGGCAAAGTTGAAACAAGTTGCAACGTCACAGTTGAAGGTAGGTGTTCTTTAAGATGCACAGTTCCTTGCAAAACAGTTTATTTAAATACAAAACAGTGAAATCAACTAGTGTATTTGGAATGTGCTCTCTTTACAGAAATTGAAATTATTAGAGGTCTTCATGACATCACCTGCACTGAAACACAGAATGTAGCCTTTGAGGTTGAGCTCTCCCATTCAGGAATTGATGTAGTTTGGCAGTTCAAAGGCCAAGAGATCAAGGCTGGTCCTAAATATAAAATTGAAGCACATGGCAAAATATATAAGTTGACAGTGGTGAAAATGATGAAAGATGATGAAGGCGAATACACATTTTATGCTGGAGAAAAGAAAACATCTGGGAAGCTTATAGTTGCAGGTTAGTAGGCTTAAAGTTCAAGATTCTTATTTTACTGTGATTTAAGAAAATAGGCTCAATGTACTCTGTATTGTAAATGTGGCAATTGTGAAATTTCAGCTCTTTATTTGTATTATCTTCTTTTATCTCTTAAGTTCTGTTTGCTCTTCCTCACATCTTTTCTGTGAGCTGTAGAATTTATGTTCAACAAAAGCTTTAAGCAAGTGCTTATGTTTTGCTGAATCAGAGCCATAATGTGAAGCACTATAGCATGCTTTTGATGTTATTAATGTAAGAAAGAAGTTTGTTTTTCCTTCAATATTCATAAATCTGTATGAATGTTCAGTGTGTGAGAAGTAAGAAACATCTTTTTTGTCATGTTCAGGCCACCCTCTATTCTCAATTTTTCACAGAAGTCAGAATGACACCAATGAGCATGCTGAAAATTAGGGCAAAGAATGCTACCCACACCTGCTTTTCACCTGGTTTCATCTGGTTACACCATATTTCAGTATAAGAGAAAGTCGAAAAGCAACATAACGTGTTTTTACTTTGCAACAGGTGGTGCCATTTCAAAGCCTCTCACAGACCTCACAGTGGCTGAGTCCCAAAGAGCTGTTTTCGAATGTGAGGTGGCAAATCCTGAATCAGATGGCCAGTGGCTAAAAAATGGTAAACCACTGCCTATGACAGATCACTACTGTGCAGAATCAGATGGTGTAAAGAGGAGGCTCAATATCCCTGCCACGAAACTGGATGATATGGGTGAATATAGCTATGAAGTAGCAAGCTCAAAGACATCTGCTAAACTGAAGGTTGAAGGTCAGTATTTTTTGTAACTGATATCGTTAAGACTCAATCCAACACCACTTATTGACTTTTGGTTCAGGCCCTAAGATGAAGTTGAGCTTTGCTTCGCTGTTTGAAAATCTTTTTGTATTATGACACAGTTTCTGATGTTGTAAGTTACCTGTGTTTTTCTCATCAATGCTACCAGGAAGTACTCTTTTATTGTTTTCCAAGCTTACCACTGTACCATTGGTGGTAACTATATAAATCAATACAGGCATGCTAGACCCTAAAATACTGTGATTATTTTTTAAAATATCATATATACTATAGTGTTTAATGTTGGTGTATGTATTTTTTCCTTTTTTTTCCAGCTGTTAAGATAAAGAAGACACTGAAGAACTTGACTGTGACAGAAACACAGGAGGCAGTTTTTAGTGTAGAACTGACCCATCCTGATGTGAAAGGAGCTCTGTGGATTAAAAATGGTGTTGAACTTGAATCAAATGAGAAATATGAGATTTCAGTGAAAGGAACTGTTCACACACTGAAAATCAAGCACTGTGTTGTCACCGATGAGTCTGTTTATAGCTTTAAGCTTGGAAAGATAGGGGCAAATGCCAGACTTCATGTGGAAAGTAAGTTGGTCTGTTTTGAGCATTTGTTTTAAAGTGCGAGTTAAAATTCAAATTGAACACACTACTGATTTCTGGTAATGTTTTTCCTTAAGCTGTCAAGATCATCAAAAAGCCAAAGGATGTGACTGCTTTGGAAAATGCCGTTGTTTCTTTTGAACTGAGTGTATCCCATGATACTGTACCAGTCCGATGGTTCCACAAAAATGTTGAACTTAAGCAAAGTGATAAATACAAGATGATCTCTCAGAGGAAAGTTCACAAGCTGATGCTGCATAACATCTCTCCTGCTGATGCTGGGGAATACACAGCTCTCGTTGGGCAACTTGAATGCAAAGCAAAACTGTTTGTGGAAAGTATGTATTTCATGCCACACCAAGTTCTTATAAAACTACTTGACCTGACGCTTCATGCAATGTTACTCTTGTTTTTGCAGTCTTACATACATACTGGCTTTAAAAAAAAATCATTTCCTTTTCTTTTTTTCCATAGCCATACACATCACAAAGACCATGAAAAATATTGAGATTGCTGAGACCAAAACTGCCTCTTTTCAATGTGAAGTTTCTCATTTCAATGTACCTGCTGTCTGGTTGAAAAATGGTGTGGAGATTGAAATGAGTGAGAAGTTCAAAATAGTGGTCCAAGGAAAACTCCATCAGCTCAATATCATGAACACAAGCACTGAAGATTCTGCAGAATATACATTTGTCTGTGGAAATGACAGAGTCAGTGCAACTCTGACAGTAAAACGTATGTGAAATGAAATTAATCATTTTTTTACAGTTACCAGCAATAGATTTTACATTAATATATGTGCTTGATGCAATTCAGACAAAACTAGTGATGTTATAGAAGTATTTTCAAATTAAATTTCTAAATTTTGTTTTTAAAAGAGATCTAGTATTTGTGAATTTGAAAGTCAACTCTTTAATCCTTCTATTTTTGGCTAACATGCCAAAATTACCATAGAGGACAGAGGTTGTGTTGCTCAGAAGTTTTGGAAAATCTAATTATAGCATTGATTTTGGACACAGAGACTTGGGTTTTGATGTTAATGTCACCAAAAAGCAGAATCTATCTTAAATTTTAAACATCTGAGATCCAGTTGTGGTTTAAAACAAAACAATAAAATCCAAACAATGTCCATTTGTTTTCTTTTAGCCATCCTGATTACCTCTATGCTAAAGGACATCAACGCTGAAGAGAAAGATACAATAACATTTGAAGTTACTGTTAATTATGAAGGTATCTCATATAAGTGGTTAAAGAATGGGATAGAAATAAAATCAACAGATAAATGTCAGATACGAACAAAGAAGCTCACGCACTCCCTCTCCATAAGAAATGTGCATTTTGGTGACGCTGCTGAATACAGCTTTGTTGCTGGGAAAGCAGCTTCATCAGCCACCTTATACGTGGAAGGTATTTGCCATCTTAATTTATGCATTTAGTGGCCTCTGTGGCTTCAATAAGAGCTTAAGAACAAGGCACTGATACTGTTTTTTTTTTTTTTTTCTCTTTAGCTCGTCACATTGAATTTAGGAAACATATTAAAGATATTAAAGTTGTGGAGAAGAAGAGGGCTATTTTCGAATGTGAGATTTCAGAGCCTGATATTCACGTCCAGTGGATGAAGGATGGACAAGAGCTCCAGATTGGTGATAGGTAAGGTGATTGTTTCTGAATCATATTAACTTTTTAATGTATTTAGCCACGGGAAATAACTTTTTTTTTTTTTCCCCTAATGTCCTTAGGATGAAAATTCAGCGGGAAAAATATGTTCATCGTCTCATCATTGCTTCCACAAAAATGTCTGATGCTGGTCAGTACACTGTAGTAGCAGGTGGAAACACATCCAGTGCCAATTTGATAGTGGAAGGTCGTGACATTCGTATCAGAAGCACTCGCAAAGATGTTCAGGTATAGCAGATACAGAGGAATAAATATTTCATAACTTCTTCACTCTCACTCAAAAAGTAGCTCAAACGAAGTGCATGAGTCCTACAACCAAATGTCAGGGTCTCTTTCTAGGAGAGTTTACTGGAATGGGGAAGTGTCTGCAAAAACAGATGCTATTAGTAATATCTATTCTGCTTCTTTAAAGGTCATCGAGAGGCAAAGAGCTGAAATAGAATTTGAAGTCAATGAAGACGACATTGAAGCCCAATGGTACAAGGATGGTATTGAGATCAACTTTCAGTATGAGGAAAGATACAATTATGTGGTGGAAAGGAGAGTTCATCGGATGACCATCGTTGAAACCACTTATTCTGATGCTGGGGAATATACCTTTGTGGCAGGACGGAATAGGAGCTCTGTTGTTCTCTATGTGAATGGTATGTGTATCCATAAACAATGCTTTGACTGCATTTATTACCCAGTGTTGTTCTGGTGTCTGAATTCTAACAGTGAAAAACAAAAATAACTTTAAAGGGACTTGTGTCTGGAACACTGACAAAATCCGTATATACATGGATGATTCTTGTTCATTCATTCTACTGAAATAGCCAGCTAGCCGGTGAAAATGCTGTAATGTTTCCCTGTCCATGTATATTTAGATTAGGAATTTCTTAACACAAAATTAATTCGTACACATGGACAAATATGCCTTGCCATAGGAATCAAACTAACAATTCTTTGAGTTACTTTACCTGAAAACACTTATATCAACACAGTGGCTTCTGTTAAGGCATTTATTCCTTGGTCATTCCACTGTCATCACGCAAAAGAGTAGATTTTTCATGAGCAAGCAAGAATGAGTGCAATAAGATTTAAAAAAAAAAACATATTTTTGCTGATATTTATGAAGTCTTGTTAAATGCTGATAATGAGACTTCTTTCTCTGTCCCTCTCTTCTTTTTCTTTCCCCTCCCACACACAATTTGCAGCTCCGGAGCCACCCCAGATTATCCAGGAGCTACAGCCAACCACTGTAGAGTCTGGTAAACCTGCCCGATTCTGTGCTATGATATCAGGCAAACCCCAGCCCAAAATTTCCTGGTATAAAGATGATCAACAGCTTTCTCCGGGCTTCAAGTGCAAATTTCTTCATGATGCACAAGAATATACTCTATTGTTGATCGAGACTTTCCCTGAAGATGCAGCAGTGTACACCTGTGAAGCAAAAAACGATTATGGAGTTGCTACAACTTCAGCTTCACTTTCAGTGGAAAGTGAGTTTTCCATGCTTGTAATAATGGCTGTGAAAGAGCACTGTCCATGTTTTGCTAGGTGGGCTGCTCTTCATCAATTGACAATGATTTCTTTGTCTTGTCCTTTAGTCCCAGAAGTAGTTTCTCCTGAATTAGAAGTGCCAGTGTATCCACCAGCTGTCCTAATACCACTTCGTGACGCTGTTACATCCGAGGGACAGTCTGCTCGTTTTCAGTGCAGAGCTACAGGGACAGGTGGGTATAATGAAGTCCTGTCATCTCCCAAAATTGTTTCTCTTGAATGGACAGGTGGGTATAATGAAGTCCTGTCCGTCTTTTCATCTCCCAAAATTCTTTCTCTTGAATAAAAAAAAAACAACAGAAATAGTGTATGTGCTGTAATCAGTCTTTCCTTAAAGATACAATTATTTTATATACTTCTCACAGCAAAGTGTTAGCCTAATAGCTCCCTGCCAACACTAGCAGTTAAGCAAGTCACGTATCAGGGAGAGCAGCAAATAGGGAACTTAGAAATTCTCCTATGCTTTTAAAAGAAGATCTAGTATATCTGTTTCATAAAATGTGTCTTTGGAGTCCTTCTCAGAGTTTCAAATACTAAATGAAGTAGGAAAACTGTGTGGGTGAAGTAACATGCAGGGTTTTAGAACATGAAGTATCATGCTGGCAAAAGCATTATCCTGTTAAATTAACATGAAAAATCATAAAGTTTCTGATTTCACCTACAGTCACAGCAGTTAGTTAAAGAGATAGACCAAGATAGTACCTGAGCTTTTGCTCTAAATTCCTTATCCTATAGCTGTGTAAGAATCGGCATGGAACAGGTAGTGTACATACACACCTATACATATACATGTAAATGTATATGTGTGTGTGCATTTCTGTCACTTAGATTTATTTTTCTTTAAAGCTTAAAAACATTTTTTTTCTCATGTAGAAGTGGTGCAAAAGCTGAGAACATTTGTATTGGAAAGATTGACTTGTCCTCTTTTACAGTTACGCAAAACATGCTAGTATAGTATTGGCTTGTAAGAATTTTATTTATTTTTATGTAGAAGCTTCTTTTATGCACAGAGCATGAAGGACCTCTGGTCCTCTTTCTTGAATACTGTATACAAACACATTCTTCTCACTTGTTCTATGAACACCTTTTATGTTATCCTAGGTAATATACTATTGAAAATACGGTTCTTTAACTGTACACATTATGCAACTGGCTGTTGAAAATGCTGCCTCTTCATTTTGATGATGACAGCAGCAGCATGCATGCTATTTGTGTATAAAAGCTTGATTTTTGTGTTACTCCAGAGCCAGGTGGAGGGAAAGCGTAAAAGTCTGCTTCAGTCCCCAAATCTACTTCTTCCCCCAAATTTAAAAAATCTTAAACAAGTCTAGTAACTGTAGTATATTTCTGAACAGGACAAAGGTCCAAAGACCTGACCTTTCTAGAGAAACAAGAGGTGTAACCTTATAATAATTACAATAGAAGGAGACAAAGTCCTGTCTGCCGCAAGATAACATTTTAATTTCTTGAAACTGTTTGGCTCAAACTCGTGATTTTGTAGCCTGTTTAATGAACAATCAATTGCATCAGAATTCATTTTTTAAAATAAGATTTTCTATGATTTTGTATTTAGCAACATATTCTAAAACTTATAGTTGAAGAGGGGAAAGGGATAAAAGTTCTTTTACTCAGAACTGTAGCAGCACCAGAATCAGTGCTCTATGCAATATTGCAATCTGGAAATCAAAACAAAAGCAACAAGTAGGTCATTTCCCACTGATTATACATTAGAACAGAAATCTTTCATCTCAAATAACTTTTTTGATGTATATGTAAAAGTAGTATTTACTTACTGATCTAATGTCGTATCTTACACATATTTTCTTTTTTTGTGTTGCTTGAGCAGATCTGAAAGTCTCTTGGTATAGCAAAGACAGAGAGATCAAGCCATCACGGTTCTTTAGAATGACTCAGTTTGAAGACACTTACCAGCTGGAGATTGCAGAAGCCTATCCAGAGGATGAAGGAATTTATACCTTTGTGGCTAGTAATTCTGTAGGCCAAGTGACAAGCACTGCTACCTTGAAGCTGGAAGGTACAGCATGCAGTTGAAGAAGAAGTCTTATTTAGGTTCCAGTCCCGTACTAATCTTAATACACACTGTTAATATATGTGAGTCATTGTCTGTCACATCGTTGTCTTTTAACTTGACTAACTACTGCCATTTACAGTGTTCACAGCCTATATGTGTGTCTCCAAAATATAAGCCAGGCATAGGAAAATTTGTTTCACATTTTTCAAGTGTTCCGTATGCTTCACCTTTTCATTGTCTTCAGGATTAGAAAGGAAATTTTGTTTCACAGTTTTTCAGTGTTCTGTATACTTCACCTTTTCATTCTCTTTGGTATTAGGATCTGGCATGCACCAAACACAGTAGAAACACTCTTATGGAAATACATTAAACAGATTTGCACCGCTTACAGAATTTTTGATTTGCTTGTGAGGAGAAACTAGTAGTAGTTTTAGTGCATATAAGTTGTTTTGAAAGTGCTGAAAAGGTGCTGAATGAAGGTGTGAACTAGCCTTGGGTAGCTGAATAGTAGTAGTTTATATTCAGATAAATTGTTAAAATATTGACAAAGCAGTAATATTGACCAAAGAATTTGATATTTAAATTTTATATTGTTCTTGGTATTCATTATAAATATTTCATTTGCTTTCTTTTCGCAACAGATTTTATAAATGGTGAATTAGAATGATTCATACTGTTAAGTTGCAAGTTAGGAAAAGGCCTTGAATGAGAGAGAAAACTGATTGTAGTGTAGGGTAAGAAATTAAAAGTTGGCATGCTTCTTTTCAGGATTTAAAAAGGTTGAAGAAGTTACATCAGAGTCCCATTGGCATGTTTCTTCATCTGTTTCACTTAAGGAGGAATATGTTGGCCAGAAAAGGCCCACCTTTATCCAGCCTATTTCAAGCTGCAGGGTATGCAGTGGGGAAACAGCCAGATTTCAAGCTACAGTTTCTGGCATCCCCAAACCAGAAATACAGTGGTTTCATAATCAACAGCTAATGTTGCCAGCAAAAGACATAGTTTTCCACTTTGATGACTCTACAAGTGCAGCTATGCTGATAATAGTAGATGCTTTCTTAGAACATGCTGGTCAATACTCTTGCAAGGCAAGAAATAGTGCTGGAGAAACAACTTGTACAGCTACACTTGCAGTGACTGCAGAAGGTAAAGCCCCATTTTTACTTCAGAGGGATTCAGTTTGTTATATACCACACTTTCACACTGTTACTAATATTCTTTCCTCATTTCACACCTTTCCTTTAGTAGCTAATGTTAGTATACTATCTGTAACCAAGTCACTCCCATTTCTTTCATTTTAAACTGCAGTGTATTTAGAGATTTGTGAATTTGTTTGTCGACATAGATCAGAAAACAGTATCAATGCGTGGAGGCGTGAACAGGCTTTAATACAGACTTAAGTAGTGGTGAAGAGACAGGAACTGTGTCTCAAGTGCATGGCTAGATTAGGCATCACTTGTCATTCTTTGTGTCATAATGCATCTAGCATGCTAAGTTTTCAAATGAAGATATTTCATTTTTGTCCTCCATGCTCTATGATATTGCTCAGAGCATGGTCCAGTAAAGTTCTTTAGATACTAATAATATTGTTATTTTTTGTTACTTGATTACACAGTGCAAGTCCTAGATAGGCAAAGTTCTGGGAAAGATGTAAAAGAGTCTATCCAGTCGCAGGCAATATCAGAACTTCATGTTCCTCCTTTCATAAAGAAAGACATTAAAACTTATCAAAAAGAATTTAAATCAGTGCAACAACCATCACAGGAATTGGGTATACAGGTTTTTGAAAGCCTATCAGAGAGTATGACAATGAAAGCTACATCAATCGAAGAAACAGAAGCCGTACACACAATGATCCTTTCCCAGACATCTGAGAGCACCAAGATCTCTATGGTCGCTGCCCAGGAAACAAAGGATGCGCCTCCGAAGATTGTCCTGCAGCTCCGAGACCTAACCGTGAAATGTGGAGACACTGCTCAGTTCATATGTGCCTTAGAAAATGAATTTTTCTCCAAGTTTCTTTGGGCCCATGGAGGTGAAAGGATAGAAGTATCTGAAAAATTTAATATATCACAAAATGGAAGTGTCCTGCTGCTCACAATTCTAAATGTCCAGATGACAGATCAAGGACTGTACAGCTGTACTGTATATAATCATCACGGAGAGACAACATCTGCTGCAGTACTAACTGTCAAAGGTGGTTATCTGACTTTTAACATGACTTACCTGTTTCAGCTTCCTTATCACTGCACCAACTCACTCATGTTTCCCTTATTATCAGCATTTAATTGAGAAAGTTGTAGTCATAATGTTTTGGGTTTTTTTCTCTCTTACATTTAGAGCTCTATTCATAGCTGGCAACTGGAGCTCCAGGAAGGTAGTATTATAGTTTGCTCAGAAAGACTTTCACATTTCTTTCTTTATGAGGCTTTTTATTCCTCAATTTCTTTGTAAAGTACAGTGAAACATAAAGCTGAACAGGATGGTAGGAATTTTTGCATTTTGAGATGATTTCTGAAGCTGGAGCTTAAGGAAGATAATAATGTCAGATAAACGTTGTTGAATTAGGTATCTGCTCTTTCCCGTTTGTGCAGGGTAACTTGTTTTCCGTATGTCAGTCAATGTAGGGCAACATACTTGGAAGGACAAGTAGGTGAAAGTTTTGTCTGTATCCAAGAATGTGTTACTGAGTTGTCTTCTACCCTTCCTCTGAAAGACAAGTATCTGTTTTCATTAAGATTGCTTCCCTTTCACCTGACATCAAAGATTTAAAACATTGCTAGCATTATCACTTGTTGCAGTGGTTTTGGACTGTAGGTCATTATGTTCTTTGATAGAGAAGACTCAAAAAGGCAGTTTTGCTGAGCCCAAAGCAATCAAGTGCAAAAGAATAAGATGTATAATGAGGAAGATACTGACCTTGCATCATTGACTTGGCATTTTCATATTGAGGTTTTTTTCACTGCTAAGTTTTGGGCAATGCTAACTTTACATAATTTTCCAATGTTATCTTCTATGTTTAGAGGAAGCAAACTCAATTAAAACCAAAGATGTGCTTATATTAGCTCCTGTGAACCAAGTCTTACTCCCTTAGTTTTAATTAGGAACTCCACTCAGCCCAGCATGATAGAACTCCTAAATGTATAATCATTCACATATTTAGTAGCCTTATTTTAGCACTAATATGCTGCAAATTCTTTTAAGTACTAAATAATGGACTTTTTTTTCCCTAAATATAAGGATTTTTTATTCTCGTAAAACATCTCACTTAATCCTTTTCCTAACTCTATTCTTACCTAGCTAAAGAAGCACAAGGCAAAGCAGTAACAAAAATTACTCTTGAATCAGATACTAAAAGTTCTAAAGCAGCCAAAGAGTATCAGTTTAAGACATCTGAAGTTAAGCAAGAATCTTCCAAGAAAACCTCCAGCTTGTTCATATCTACATCCCAAAGACCATATGAAAATGAGAAACAAAGGAACAGAGGCTACTATCCTGACGTTGTGCCATGTGAAGATATCACAGAAACTGTCGCCGAAGCACCAGAGTTTCTTGAAACTTTGCCTTCAGAAACCACAGTAAAGGAAGGAGACGATGTGTTACTTTTTTGTATAATGAAGGGCCTTGCTGCACCTTGTGTGATCTGGCTGTGCAATCAGCTAATAGTTGAGGAGTCTGCACTGTGTTCCTTAAGACACGATGGGCCACTGTGCAGTTTAAGGTTATTAAAAGTTGGTCAGAACCACAGGGGTATATACAAGTGCAGAATAGTTAATTCTGCAGGACAAGCCGAGTGCAGCACCCATCTGAGAGTGACAGGTTGGCAACTGCATGTTCCTTCCAAGTATCAATTCCTCTTGCATAGCATCATTCCCTGGGAGATTATAAAGACCGAGAAGCATCTTATCAGTCTGTGGATTGCTGAATGTTTTCCTCAGGCATTTAAGGCATGATAAAGGCATGTTACATTAGAAATCTTCCCCCTTCCTGCAAAAAGGAAAGCAAAACTTGTAGAAAACTGTATGTTGCAAACAAGTTTGAAAGCATTCAGTTATTTTGTTCTCCAAGTTTATCAAATGTTTGAGTTTTTTAGCATGCTTTTATGTGTATGTTTGTGTGAATTTCTGTATCGTTACAACAGAGACTGAATGTTCTTACTTCATAATGAATTGATTGACATTTTTAGTAATTAAGTTCAAAAATCTTTGTGCTTTTATTATAGCTCCTGAGAAAATTATTCATGAGGAGGAAGAGATTGAACTGGAAGTGAAAGGTACAGTCACTGATAATGTTACACTGAAAGAGATAATAAGTACCAGTAATTTGTAGTATTGTGAAGGGTTTTAATTTGCTTATATATAGTGTCTGATGGGGGCAGTATAAAACACTTTAAAATATTGGAATATGCTGCATGTTTGTTTTGATATGCAAAGGGTTACCTGCATTATAAGATTATTTAAGTTTTAAAATGTTTAAAACTTTAAATTTATAATTTTGCGGCCATATTGTTAACGTCTACTTCATGCTTTGCAGCTGTTCACAAAGCTTTTATTTCCTCAATTTCCTTTTGAATGCATGGAATAATTTATTTCAGAAGGAAGTTATAAAAATCATAATTATTTGATTTTTAAGTAATTTAGCAACCTAACATTAATCAATACAGTGGACGCAATTGGATGGACAGAGTATATTAGAAAGCATTTGTTGTTTAGGATATGTGAAAGCTTACACATTCTCATCAACTCCTTACACTTTATTTATATACATTAATTCATCTTTTTACATCTCTTACCCTGGCTTGCAGATAGCATATATGGTCCATGTTGCTTGCTTCTTTTCCTGTGCATAACACTGTGAAGTTAGTGGCTGTATTAGTTCGAATAAACGCCTTCTCATTTTGTGTTAGCTAATTACTTACATTTTTTGTATATCTTTCAAAATATTTTTTCTCAATTGTTTGAACATTTAATCCACAACCAGAAGGGTAAGAAAGGGCGTTTATTCTACTGTCTGCAAGTCAGGTAAGAGTTTCTTCTTTGCCACTCAAAGACACACACAGCTTTTCCCGTCAGCAAAACATACACGCAGAGGAATGTGTTATTTTGAAATTCATTTTTGCCTGTTCAAGAAGAAATTTCCACAGTCTGAAGAAAGAACAGACAACGAACGATTTTCGTGTCAATCTTTAAAACAGAGCAAGGCTTTGCGTTTATTCGAACAAATATGGTGAGTGAATTACTTTTCTTTTCCTGGGTGTGTGATGAAATCTGTTGCATGCCCATTATTTAATTCAATATATTGCTATTTCATTTTTTTTAATCAGATGGTAGACCAAGTGGGGCACAGTGTAACTCAGCGTCCTTCTTTTGCAGAGCAGCACAATGAAGCGAACCCCGAGGGACCTGGGGAGGCAGCAGTGCTGGCTTGCCCCCAGAATCGCAAACCGACCTTCACGCAGGGCCTCAAGTGTAGGTCTGTCTTGGAAGGGGACCCCGCACTCTTCCAGTGCAAGCTGGTGGCATGCCCGCCGCCCCACATGGCTTGGTTTCACAACAACCGGCCGGTCCACCAGGACTGCCGCAAGGTGATCCGCACCGAGAGCGAGGCGCACATGCATCGCGCCAGCCTGGAGGTGCGGGACGTGCGGGAGCGCGATGCGGGCAGCTACAGGGTATTTGCGATTAATAGTGAGGGCTCAGCGGAGTCCACCGCCTCGTTGCTAGTGGCACGTAACGCGGAGCAGCAGGCCTTGGGCCTGGCAGGGAAATCGGAGTGGATGCGTAAGCGCTGGGAGTGTGTGCTGCAGCAGCGGCAGGAGGACCGACTGCGGGTGGTGCTCCGTTGCACTGGCTCTCCCTTTGACAAGGGGCAGGAGGCTGAGCAGCTATTGCGGAACCTCTCCCCAGCACGGGGCATGGTGCGCACCATCCGCTTCCGGAGGCTGCCGCCAGTGGAGCCTCGCTGCCTGAGGCTGGCATGTGGCAGGGAGCAAGGTGGCATGGTGGTGGATGGTGAGGAACTGCTGGATGAGGAGATTCGTGTGAAGTTACGGCGGTTACGGGAGGCAAAGAGGGCAGCACTCAAAAAGAAGAGGGACTCCCTCACCTCCCTGTCTGTATCAGGCTCCCCTGGGGAGCCTAGCTTGCCTCAAGTGCCTGTCACTGTAGACAGGTCAGAGCCCCTCAAGGTGCAGGCAGTGGTGGGGCTCAGAGGGCCCAAGGCAGCAATGGACAAGTGGAAAGGACCAGGTGGGCTCCTGGAGCCCTGCCCACCCCTCTTTGTACAGGAAGTTGAGCCCCAGGAAGGCATCGAGGGACAGAGCTGTGCCTTCTCCTGTCTCTTTCATGGCTGCCCACAGCCTACGGTCACTTGGTACAACAATGCTCAGCCAGTGGGACGCATTCAGGGCACTGCCGTTCACACAACAGAATGCCGCTCCACACTCAGCTTCCCAGCCCTGCTCCCACAGCATGGTGGCACTGTGACCTGTGTGATCTTCAACCCTCTGGGAACAGCCAGCACCTCAGCTGCATTGCACGTACGGCAACGGATGCTGCCGCATGAAACTCTAAAGGAGAAGCAGCAGCAAGAGAAGATGGAGAAAGAGGAAAAAGACGTCAGCCTGGCCTTTACAGCAGCACAGGAGCTGCTGAGTGCTGCTCCGGTCTCAGGCTTGCTGTCGCTGCCTGTGGAAATCAAAATCACTGCCCCCACTCCAACACCAGAGCAGGACACCGAGATGAGGGAGACTATGCATCCCCCTCCAGACCAGACTGTCCCTGCCATAAAGCACAAGTTCAAGTTTTCCTTTGATGTGGGAAATGAGCCACCTCAAATAGTATCAGAAGTCCCAGCACATATCCATTGCCAGGAAGGAGAGGCAGTGGTGCTGGAGTGTGCAGTGTCTGGGAAGCCACCACCATCTGTGGTCTGGTCTCTGAATGGCCAGAGCTTGTCTGCCAGTGAGAGGCTTAGGTTTGAGGAAGGCGAGGATGATAGGCACCGCTTGCATATCCAAGGGGTCTCTGTCCTGGATGCTGGACTGTACTCTTGCATGGCCGAGAATGTGGCGGGAAGAGTACAGACTGCCTGTGAGCTATCAGTGCAGCCGAATGCATCCAGGTTATATAGCAAGGATGGAGGCACAGAGGGAGCCTCCACCATGGAGGATACCATGCACCTCCAAGGCATGGTTGGACAGGAAGAAGAGGATCAGATCACATGCTCCAAAGAGCAAGACCACCACCTTCCCTGGTCCCTGCAGATGTCTGTACCTCATGCTGAGCACTCAGAAGAGGAATGTCAAGACATCAAGGTTAGTGAGATGGAGGAAAAAATGGTGCTGAATACCACAGGGGTTTGCGCAAGGCAGGAGATAGCTTATGCAAGGGAGAGTGTGAGGGATGCTGATAGTATTTCTGAGATAATGCAGCACAGGGAAAAAGTCCCCGAGGAACACAGCTTGATAACTGGTGTCACTGACCCATGCCACAACATGTCTGGGAAAGAGCATGAACTGGTGGCCAAGGACTCAGGCCACTTTTCAGAGGAGCTGGAAGCTGAAGGAGACAAGCCGGGACCATCCTCAGATATTCTGTCCTGGGACATGTTGGAGTCACCATTTGTGGAAGTGAATGGACAAACACATGTCTTTGAGCAGACTACTCTGGAGCAGGAGTGCAAGGATCCACAGTTTTTCTTTCCTATATCTCCTGTGGAGCAAAAAGAGAGTAATAGCAGCTACATGGCAGAGGGCAATGCCCATGTCTGGGAGACTATTCCTTCTGATGCTCCTCCTGTAGCACCTGCAGTCCACCTGCAGGACATTACAAGCACTCGCACAAAGGAACAGTTCAGCTTTTATGATTTCTGTGCAGAAGAGCAGCAGGAAGAAAAAGCCAAGGAGCAAGAGAGATCAGTAGATATTGAACAGGAAGTTGACTTTGATGTTTCTGTCAGTAAAGAAGAAACTGCATGTGCAGGGGATGCTCGATCGGTAGTTATTGAACAGGAAGCTGGGACTGATTCTCTCAGTAAAGAAGAAATGCCACATGTTGATGATGCTGGATCAGTAGAAATTAAACAGGAATGTGCGGTTGATGTTTCTGTCCATAAAGAAGAAATGACACATGTTGATGATGCTGGATCAGTAAAAATTAAACAGGAAGGTGCGGTTGATGTTTCTGTCCATAAAGAAGAAATGACACATGTTGGGAATGTTGGATGCTGGGAAATACACAATGATGAACAAAAGCTGCAAGAAACAGGGCCTGCTAAAGGCAGCTCTTCACTGGATTTAATCCTTACTCCTCCTGTCGCAGAAGACGCAGGTGAGAATTTTCCTGAGAAAGTTCAGGTTTATCCAGAAAACATATATTCCAAAGAGCAGCTGCTGCCATCTGAGACTCATGTGGTCAATATCATATTTGATCTAAAGGAATTTGTGGAGCCTTTCCCAGCTGAAGAGAATGTGGAAAGCACAGCACCGGCACAAACCCCCACAGCTGAGGAGAGCATGCAGGAAAGAATGACTGGGCTTCTCTCTCCTGTGCACAAGCATGACATCCTTGGGGAAAAAATGTCTCTGAGTGAGGAGCTACGTCAGAGCTACAGGGTACAGCTGGAGGGAGCCAATGCCCAGGAAGAGGTGCAGCCAACAGAAATTCAAAGGGATGATTCACAAATCCCTAATGGGGATCTCACCAGTGTCGTGCTGTCTGCTGAAGAGGTAGGAGTTTATGAGCCAGAGGTGAGTGTCTCCAAGAAGGAGTCACTTGAGGGACAAATTCATCCATCTGCTGAGTCCACAACAGATATCCAAAAGCTAGTGCAAGAAACACACATGTGTGAGAGTGAGGAAGGGTGGGAGCTGTCTCAGAGTGACAGCTTCATAACTGACTTGAAAAAAGCTGCATGTGAAAAAAAGATCCAGATTGGACTTCAGGCAGAGGAAAAGGAAGTTCCTGAAACAGAAAAAATCTTTGAGAAAGAAATAAGCAGGTCCACCTTTAAGGAGGAGACCACATGTTACCCTGAAGGGGTGCTTAGGGACACTCAGCAGCAGCGAAAGGCTTTTCGTTTGGGCAACTCCTGCTTGGTTTAATAACCAATGATCCTGTATCACAGAAGGAGGAAAGGAAGGAATCTGAGGAAAAGAAGAGGACTTTCACCGAGGAAGCTGTTGAGAGTAGCCTGGATGATGAAGAAACATGGGAAGAGGTTTCTGCAAGTCCAGAGCCCACCACTGTTCAAGCCTCAGAGACAGAGCCTAAATTCTCCTTGGCCAAGTATTTAAGGTCAACAGGGCAGAAGGAAACTCCAGTTGTCAAAGAGGCAGGTCAGAAGGGGCAGCGAGAGATCATCACTTCCATGGAAGTGGAGGAGGTTACCTTCAGCACAGTGTATGACTATTACAACAGCCAGCAGGAGCTGGCTCGGCCCTTCTCTCCCGAATCAGAAATGTCTATAGAGCTGGAGAGTGGGTGTGGAGAGGAGTCTCCTGATTCAGACCGCTTCTACACACCTCCTTCTTCAGTGGAGATCTTTGAGACTGCTTCATCGGCATCCTATCACACACCACTCAGCACACCTGAGCGCTACTCTACGCCATCTGAGGGCTCAGGGTACAGCACACCACCTGAGCGCTACTCTGTACCCATTTTGGCTTTGTGTGAAATACCACCTAAGGGGGCCCAATCCCCCTCAGGGGACAGCACACCGCCTGAACGTTACAAGACACCAACTGGAGAGTATGTGGATGCCCTAACCACCCTCCCTCACTATGAGGAAAGACAGAAATCTCCAGAGCAGCCACAGGTTGACGTGTTTAGGACACCCCGTGAAGCCCTGGAGCCATCAGAAAATGAAATGCCACCTGCTTTCCTGAAGAAGTTGAACAGGAGGAGGCTGCATGAAGGCAGCACACTGTACTTTGTGGCTGAGGTGGTGGGTGTGCCTGAGCCGGAGGTGAAGTGGTACCACAATAAATCTTTGCTGGAGCTGGATAAGAGAGTGCACATAAGGAAGGATGGAGTCAAGTGTGTGCTAGAAATCACTAACATCCAGAAGGCTGACAGAGGTGACTATCTGTGCCATGCAGTAAACATTGTTGGGGAAGCTAAAAGCATTGCCCAAGTGGAAGTTTTGTCAGAAGATGGGCGGTCACTGGCACTGCCACCCCCTGTCACCCACCAGCATGTTATACACTTTGACCTGGAACAAAGCACTTCCTCACGGTCACCCTCACCACAGGAAATCCTATTGGAAGTGGAACTGGATGAAAATGAGGTGAAGGAATTTGAGAGGCAGGTTAAAATCGTAACCAGTCCTGAGTTCAGCCTAGATAAAAAGAGTATGATAGTTTCTCTGGATGTCCTTCCTCTTGCTCTGTTGGAGCAAGCTGCGGGCTTGGCTGCAGAGGAGAGTGAAGATGTAAAGATTGATTTCCAAGTGACTGAAATGCCACCCCGTTTTGCTGTGCCTATTGCGGATGTGGAGGTCACAGAAGGCTCAGAGGCAGTGTTTGAGTGTGCAGTGACAGGTACCCCTGTCCCGGTAGTGCAGTGGTTCAGAGGTGATATCTGTGTGACCCCTGAGGTGGGGAAGTATGTTGTGAGTCAGAAGGAAAGCCTTCATAGTCTGAAGGTCCAAAACGTTGGTCCGTCTGATTGTGGCGTGTATCAGTGTCGGGCAATAAATAGGCTGGGAGAAGCAATGTGCAAAGGGTCCCTCATACTTATGGCTGCACAAGGAGCAAGCACTAAGACGAGCAGTGAGACGATCACAGACAGTGCTCCAGACAGGCCTGAAGAGCGTGGCTTGCTTTTAAGAAACAGTGTGACCTCAGGTGGCAAGACAGAAACAGAGTTCGAACTGCACACTGACAACTTGCAGAGACCAGTCCAGCTGGTGGCAGTGACTGAGCACGAGCAAAAAGTGGAAGGGGAGCAGTGTGTTGATACGTTTGCAGAGCCATCCCAGGAGGAACAGGTTGAGTTTAGGGCAGAGGACTCAGAGAGCTGTTGCTTTGAATTCCAGGTCACAGACGTGCCTCCCAGCTTTCTCAGGCCCATTTCTGACTACAGTACATTTATAGGTGCCTCAATGTGTTTTCAGTGCCTTGTGACTGGTTCCCCCCACCCAAGTGTTAGTTGGCACAAGGATGGGGTGGTGTTGGAAGGGGACAGGTACTGCATGCAGGAAGAGCAGGGAGGTTGTCATAGCCTTACTATTAAAAACCTGATCCAAAGTGACAGTGGGGAATACAAATGTATAGCTACTAACAGGGCAGGAACTGCTGAAACTTCTGCTGTGTTGACATTATACTAGATTTACACATCTGATTTCAGAGTCTCTTTTGAAATGTTCAGCATGTTTCTGTTGTTGTTCACTGTGGGTAAAAATGTAGCACTTGTTTTAGGGGCATTGTTTATCATGTCTTTAGGGGTGAAATTCACTCCATGTGGGCATATTTCTGGCTCACTTAAACTTGCCTTCCTTGGGGAATTTAAGTGAGATTTAAGCTGTGCATAGGTCTTGTGCACACTTTCTGCAGCAAGGTGTATTTCAGGCTCCTCCCAAACTGGTTAATTGTTCTTGTAAAGATATTTTAATTGACAGTCATTTATGTAGGACTCATTCAATTCATATATTGTACATATTCATGTGTTTTTGTAACAGTGCAATTACTGTAGGTATGTTAGAAGTTCCTTGGAAATGTAGAAGCCACTTTTTTCTTATAACTTATAGGTGTGGAATACTAATTTATAGTTGCTATTTAGTTTGACTATTGTTCCATGAAAGAACTCCTAAAATTGGTATTCCCCCTTCACACAATGTTGTGTCAGAAAATGTGAATATCTATGATTCAAATCCTGTAAACATTTACAGTTTCTATCACTGCAAAGCTCTTAAATCAGTGAGCCTCATTCTACTAACTCGTGTAATCCAATGACTTTTCTTAAGTCAGTGGAATAATATTGTTATGAAGAAAAGCAATGCAATCAGAAAAGAATAAAAGTTTTGCTTTAGTAGAGACTGGACAGGATTTTGTTTTCTCTATTACCAAGTAATAAACATGCAAACATATTTTGTACTGTATCTTTAAAAGTTAAAAGGAGATGAAAGGGAGCATAATAAACTAATGATGTAACTGTAAATTTATTAAAATAATCTTGGTAGCCCCTGTATTCCACTGTTGTTCATAAAAATTGCATAGGAATAAGAAAGCAAGAGATTTTTATGCAGCATTCTTGTTCAACATAGGAACTAAATTTTAGAGATTCTTTTTTTTTTTCTTTTTTTATTAATAAGTTAAGTGTTCTGTGTGTCAAGATGACCAGAAATAGAATACATTCAAATATTATCTGTGGTATTTTCTCAGCAGAAAAGATTTTTACATTAATCTTAATGGGAGTATTTATTTTTGTATTTAAAGCAATACAAATATTTAGGAGGAAGAATTAGCAGTAGTTGAAATAATAAAATCAGAATTTACAATAATCCATTTAATCCAATTTACATGGACATTGCTAAATTGTTTAAACAAATATTTTAAAAACATGAAAGTTATTAATTAATTTGTAAGAGATGTTAAAGAACTCTCTAATGCCAGCTTTCCAGTAACCTATACATCAATGTTAATTGCTAAATTCAATGGCCCCGAACTGTTGCTTTACACAAAAATGATATTTGTTCTGATTACCTGTTACATGAGGTTCAGGTTATTTACAAATTGCTGGCAGTTGCCTTTCCAGCTGCTTTAAAGAGCATGGTGATTTTAAATATATCAGAGCTATTCCTATAGTACCTCCAGTTATCTTAATGTGTGTTCTTATTTCTGAGTTTGATGTGTCCTCACACAGAAGTTAGTGTGCCTCAAAGACTCAAGTATCTTTTCCTATCACTTATTTGGGCTTGCCAGTTTTGATCCAAAGATTAACGTTGTCTAATTGTGCCACCCATCTAATCCTTAAATTGCAGGAATGGCAAGTTTTAATGACCCAGCACATGGGAAAATGACCTGAATGGGCAAACTATTGTCAGTGTGTCACTTTAGTTTCTTCCTCGTAATAATGCTAAATGTTATCAATTTTTATGTGGTTAATAGGCATGGATAATTGCAGTTTTTCATAAATAATGGTGGTAGGGAAGAGAAGGGAGAGTGTCTTACCCAATGTTATGCTGGGTAAGTGTTGTTGTTTACTCTTGTGTTCTTAGCCATTCTTTGTGTAGATGTGCAGAACTAACTGGGCAGCAGAGGTCTCTAGGGAAGTTGACATGAATTTGTTTTGTTATATATCAGCTGTGACATGAAAGGTCTTTTTGGTCCAAAGCCAATGAGATCAGAGTGCCTTTGGTCAGGTCCTAAGCAGTTATAGTGTGTTTAATTTTTATGTAAACCACAGACATTTTTGGTAGAAACAGGCCTTCTACAACATCTTAGATCCAAACAAGTCCAAATTCATGTTCACAGATTCATATATGGCCATCCATCCGTATCTCTATTTTAAAAGTTTGTGGTTTACGTACATTTAAAAGTCTTGTTTTAATTGTTAGCATCATTCATTGGCCAACAGCACTGTAGTAAGTGTATGAAGAGCCAAAGTCTGACTTAAGGTACACTGATATAAATTTGGAATAATTCTCATTTTGAATAAACCTACTCTGGGGTGATTAGTATATCTTAGAGCCATGTTTGACCATCTTTCTCAAAATTTTGTGCTTTCATAGGAATTACAAAATTCATTATTTCATTGTCAGGTTTAACATCATCTTCATTTTTACAAACCAGATATATTAAAAACAATATGAATAATGTTTTTCATCAATGTATATTGAATGTTAATAAGTATGATTAATTTGTGAAATAAATGTTAACTATGCAAGTCCATCGCTTCTTGTACTTTATTCATTTCACAGGCATAACTAAAGTATGGAAAACATCTGTATAGTTTTTCTGTCATAAATAGGTAGGAAAACTCAAAATGTGTGTGTGTTTTTTTTTTCCATATTCCTTTGTGTAAAGCTTTTGAATATGTATTACCAAGATTCCATTCTGCATTTTTATACTTTCTTCACAGTTCTACCCTATTCTACACGCTGTCATCACATTTACTAATTCTAGTATTTCTGCAGAAGTTGCAATATTGACTTTAGCAAGGCTGGTAGTAAAGTGCAAGTGTAATAGTTTTTTTGCTTAAGCTTCTCTTGCAGGTAGTCACTGTATACACTGTGATATTCATGTATATTAAGATATTTGGGGAAAAGTTCGTAACTACTAAAGCCAATGAGAAAGAACTGGATATGGTTTTGGGGTTTTTTTGTTGTTGTTGCTTTAGTTTTTTGTTTTTGGGGTTTTTCGTTTGTTTGTTTTTTTGTTCTTTTTTTTGCTCTTTCCTGTATTGTTCTTGGAGTAGAGCAAAAATTATTGTTGAAAATATTTTGGATCTTTAAGTTTGCTATTAGAGTACTTGGAGGCCTTTTTTTAAATCTTTGCTTTTTCTTTTTTTCCTCCCCCTTTTCCTCCCCCTTTTCCTCCCCCTTTTCCTCCCCGTCCTCTCCTTTTTCCTCCCTCTTTTCCTCCCTTTTTTCCTCCCCCTTTTCCTCCCCCTTTTCCTCCCCCTTTTCCTCCCCCTTTTCCTCCCCCTTTTCCTCCCCGTTTTGTCTCTATTTTTTCTTTTCCTTTTTTCTTTATTTCTTCTTTTTTTTTTTCTTTTAACATTTCCTGTGTTCTCCAAGTGTCAAATACTGTGAGGCATAGCTGAACAAACTTGGACAGCAGGATTTTTCTAAATATTATCTTTGCGTTGTACTTCTCCTGGATGTTTGTTCTGTTCCTGGAAATCAGAGAATTCACTGGTGTTTCTAGTATCAAGGGTCTGGAGAATAAAACATGCTGTTCCCTTGAGGTCATCTTCTCATTTTTAAACCACCGTTAGAGGAAAGTGGTCCAACACACATCTTGAGGTTTGAGAACTTCAGTGTTCTCAAAGTTCTCTCTTTTTTCTTTTCCTTTTTTTTCTTTTTTTTACTGATATTGCAGGGGGTTTAATAGCAATATTATTTCAGGAAAGGGCTTACAGGTGTAAGTTTTGTGTGTGTTGGTGTGGATTAAACCAGGCCTTAGCACTGCTCTGCTGTATTTGCTTGTTTATTATGCATGTGAATACGTATGACACACAACACTTTGGTTATATTCGTGAAATGTTCCAGTGTGGCTAGATTGTTACTTGCGTTTTATTTTGGGTACTCTAGGGTACTCCCTAGAGTTTGACCCATACCATACCATGCTGCCGTGTTTAAAGAGACTCCTGTGTTGATCCAGATGAGAAGTTCTCTGGTAACTTGACAGCACAACATGTCTCTGCTTAGAAGTGTGTAATTAATACAAAGGGGTTTCATGTTCATTGCTAATTGCTGTAAAAGAGCTATGTATTGCTATTCTCTGCTTATTGCTATCTGCAAGTATAGTATATATTCACTGAAGTATTTTAGTAAAATTAAACTTATTTTTTTTCCCCATACAGACATCTCTAGTACTCTTATTTTGTCTGCTGAGGAAGGAAGAGAAGGTTACAGCAGCGGCCTTCAATTGCCTGATAGAGATAAAACACTTGAATTTGAGCCTGAGAAAACAGTTTATTCCAGCAAAACAGAGATGAAAATGGAGGAGGGAGGCAGTGTCCCTGTTTTCCTCAAGCAGGTCTCAAATGTTGAAGTCTCGCAGGGAGACGTAGCTAGGTTTTCTGTTACTGTTACTGGCAGCCCCACACCCAAAATCCAGTGGTTTTTCAATGGTGTGAAGCTATCTCCTTCCATGAACTGTAAGTTAGTGTTTGCTGGCAATGACCACAGCCTCATCCTCCCATATTCCAGTGTGCAGGATGAGGGTGAGTACATGTGTGTGGCCAGCAATGTACATGGTGAGACAGCGTGCAGTGCCCACCTCTGCGTGCATCACCAGATAGCAGGAGCCCCTTGTTTTGCCAGGACTCCAGACAGTGTGCAGTGTGCAGCAGGCCTCACCGCTGTCTTCGAGTACATCGTGGTTGGAGAGCCATGCCCTGAAGTGCAATGGTTCAAGGGGAGTGAGCGGATTTTCTCCGATGTGCGTCATTCTGTTTTTCATCACCGTGATGGCTCAGGCTCTCTGACAGTGCACAACTGCATGGAGGAAGATGGTGGGATCTACACATGTAGGGTATTCAGCACCTTGGGAGAGGCAGTGTGTTCTGCTGAACTCCTGGTGCTGCTGGGGGATGATGCTGTGTGCAGGCAAAGCCCAGCCTTGCAGCACTCAGTGGTGATGGAGGACCAAATCCCCCTCTCCTACGAGGAGGCTGTTGAGCTTCCTGCCATGGAAGGATCACTCAACCTTGAGGCCATACAGGAGCCCCTGGCTCTCCTTCAGCTCCAGACAAGCCAGACAGACCATGTGCTGCCCAAGGAAAACATCCTTCCTGGCCTGCCACCAGCCTGCCTGGCTGTGCAGAGTGCAGAAGAGATGCTTTCCCAGGTGGCAATAACACAGGAGAGCCGCAGACTGTTGGCAGAGCTACTGGAAACTCTACCTGCTTGTCCTGGGAGTGTGGTGCCCAGAACAACGTCTGAAGCACAACTGCCAGGCTGCCTTGGGACTGTGGCTGCACAGATGCTCTTGCCCAAAGAGCAAGTCATCCCTGATGCAGTGGAGCAGATAGCTACTCTAAAAACAGAGGGTTCCCAACCCCTGCAGGTACCAAACAACACCAAAATCTTTGCTATAGATGGTGGCCACACCCAGCTCATAGATGGCCTCCAAGCAATGCAAGGTGAGCTGAAGGCTGAAGGAGAATTTCCGTCCAAGTTGGCTTGCACTGTGGGCCAAGCTGTTCCTTTGGAGAGCATTTCTTTCCTGGAAGCAGCAGAGGAAGATTTTGCTGCAAGAATCCATGAAGGACAGGCTGTGAGACTTCCCTTACTGATAGAAGAAAGCCAGCACCTGGAGGAGGAACATGCCACTGATCTAGCCAGTCCATCAAAGCAGAGTCCAAGGGCAAGGAAACAACCCCATGAAACAATACATGCCTACCAGCTCCAGGCAAGTGAAGTTCTTACCAAAGAGAACAAGCTCACTGCTCAAGTTCACAAGAGCTGCTCCTTAGACATAAAATCTCAAATTAGAGATTCCCTGAAAGCTGCAGTGGTAAATGAGCAAAACCTCTTGTTTTCAGAATGGTTGGCTGATAAGGAAAGTGTTGAAGTACAAACAATAAACATCACCAGGGAACATAAATGCACCCTGTGCACCTACGTCGTGACCACAGGTGGATTGACTCCCACAGAATTCTCCATTTGCCTGGGAGAAGCCAACATTCAGACAGCTGAACAGAAAACAGAGCTGAAGGAGGCTTTTTATTCTCTTGTTTATGAAGAAAAACACCTTTTGACAAATGAAAAATCCAAAGCTTTGCCAGCCCAGTCCAGTCCACATCTCCTTGGAAAAATCTGCAGTGAAGCCACAGGGAGAGATTACTCTAAGATGGAGCCTCAGCAAGCTGAGAGGACTATGGAGGCAGAAGTACCCCTGGAACAGCCTTTACTGGTGAAACACATCAGTGTTCTGATGGGACAAGGTCAAATCAAAGATGTGGGGGCAGCAGCAGCCACTGCTGATGTAGTCACTGCAAGTGTTCCGACTGAGAAACCCACAGAACTATTGAAAAGGAAGGAGAAAAGGGAGGAAATATATGAGGAAGAGCACCAAGAGGGTCTGGAAACTAGAGATGGAAAGCTAGAGGAAGAGCTAGGCAGAGAGAGATATCCCATCATACATAGCAAGCTAATTGACACTGTTGTGGAGGAAGGGGAGAGTGTCAGTCTGGTGTCTGTGATAACAAATGCCAGAGAAGTGAATTGGTACTTTGAAGGTAAACTGGTGTCTTCAGGCCACAAATTCAAGTGTTTGCAAGATCAGGACACATACACACTAGTAATCAGCCAAGTGTGCAAGGAGACACACCAAGGAGAGTATGCCTGTGAGGCACTGAATCAAGGTGGAAAAACAGCTACAGAAGCAAAACTCACAGTTGTTAAAAAAGGTTGGATTATAGAGATAAAATCCTGCCCTTCTAATACACTGTTCTACTAATGCAACTGTAATTGCATCTGTGGATACAGATATGATATTATTGTCATCACCACACTAATCAGGAGGTCCCCTTTCTGAGTGTATAGTCCCCTGTTGCCATGTTTTAAAACCTTCCCTCTCAGGCTCTGAGGATGCAATTAGTTACTTCATGTTCTTATCATGGACCAGAATGGCATGTACCTCAGCGCCCACTGCTCCTGCCTGTAGCCACCTGTGAGATAGACGTGTTCTTCCCACTTTTCTCACTGCATCCAGTCTTTAGCATCATTGCACTGTTTTAGCATGATTTCTCATCCACGTGGTCATTTCTCACTGCTTCAGGATAAATATGATAAATTTTGTATGTCTGTATCACCTTGTTTCTGCACATTGCTATTGCACTTTGCTGTTTCATACTTTTTGCAGTTCTTCTGGGATCACCACTTTGTTTCCTGATTTCATTATGTGCTACAACAACACACTCTGTCCACTGAGGCTAGTGCTGCTTTCATTTCTTGCAGTATTTTTTTTTTCTTTTACAGTCACTTTCTGTGGATTATTAGTAAATCATGCATCTTCTTCCAAACAGTGACTTCACTAACTGTTGTTTTCCAAAATGCCAGCAGGCATGACTTTGAGTCACTCTATGCTTCTCATTTCAGTTGCACCAATCCTGAGGAGAAGACTTGAAGCCCTGGAGGTGGCAGTAAACCACGTGGCCAAGTTTACCTGTGAAGTAGAGACTACTCCCAACGTCAGGTTTCAGTGGTACAAAGCTGGCCGAGAAATATACGATGGGGACAAATATTCCATTCGCACCTCCAACTACCTCTCTACACTGGAGATCCCAAGGCCTCAGGTTGTTGACTGTGGCGAGTATAGCTGTAAGGCTTCCAATCAATATGGCAGTGTAAGCTCTACAGCCATTTTAACAGTAACTGGTGAGTCCTAAGTCTCATTTTCTAAAAAATGTCCTGATAAATTATACTGTTTTCACCAAGCTACTTACCAGGGCCCTTACTTATTAGGGCTCATGATTTTTCCGAATGTGCTTTTAGCTGCTTTCTGTATTCAGAAAGGGTAATCAGCATGAAAAGTTTCAGAAAGAAAGAAAGAATGATAGAAGAGACACTGGAGAGGAACCAAATCTTCAACAGAATGAGATTGCTTTTTGAGTACAATCTTGAAGTTTTTGTTTTTTTTTTTGATTTTCAGATAATAAGCTCTTAAGTCTGATCTCTTTATTGTAATAATCACTGTTATCCTAGCACTTTACATTTATCTTGCAGCTATACTTGAGAGACAGGTTCTGCTTACATGAACATCTGTGTGTCATGGCTGGATGGAAACAATTTATGTGGGGAGGAACAGATTATCTTAAGCAAAACTCTTATTAACAAAAGAAGGGTCTAAAGGTGCTTCTCAGCTTAGAAATGATTTTCCATCTATTGAGTAACATGCAATTCTGGGTTTTTTGTTGTTTTTTATGTTGTTGATTTTTTTAAACATCTGGACAATCGGTGTATTGCAGTTTTTCTTCAACTTTTTATTTTGTGTGAGGATCTTTTATGTGGTTATTGTTAAGTGCCAGACTTTAAAAAAAAAAAAAAAAGATGCACAGACTGCTAGAAGTATACTAACTTGGCAATCTTGGGGGAACGGTGTGCAAATTTTACAATCTTGGGTGAGGAAACTCTGTCATTCTGCTTATTTCCTTGGGTTTGTACATTACTCAGAGAGTCAGTGTTCCTTCAGGCTTTCAAGCAATATACAGACCCAAAAAGTTTTAAACCAGTAGGCAAAATTTATTATGTTTAACTCTTCTTGTCTGCTTCACATTGACCTCTTTGCTTTATGGTGTTTAATGCAAACCAACCCCTCCTGCTCCTTTTTCCTGGCAAATGTGGAGATAGCATAAGCTCTGGTCCTGACCTGTAGATAACACTGAACCCCTTTGTTTTGCAGAAGCATTTCCACCAACGTTTCTTACCAGACCTGAATCTATCACTACTTTTGTGGGTAAAAGTGCCAAGTTCCTGTGTACTGTTTCGGGCACTCCAGTCATCGATGTCGCCTGGCAGAAAGATGGCACAACCATTTCACCTTCAGACCACCACAAGATCTCCAAAGTGGAGAATAAGCATGTGTTAGAAATTCCCCTTCTCACCAACAATGACAGAGGAATTTACACTTGCAAAGCCTCCAACAAGTTTGGGGCTGACATCTGCCAGGCTGAAATGGTCATTATAGACAAGCCTCATTTTATTAAAGTCTTACAGTCTGTACAGTCAGCAGTCAATAAAAAAATACATCTGGAATGTCAGGTAGATGAAGATAGGAAAGTAACTGTAGAATGGACAAAGGATGGAAACAAAATCCCTCCAGGCAAAGATTATAAGATATATTTTGAGGACAAAATAGCTTCACTTGAAATTCCTCTGGCCAAGCTCAAGGATTCGGGCCATTATGTATGCACTGCCTCAAACGAGGCAGGGAGCAGCTCCTCTTCTGCCAGCGTCACAGTCAGAGGTAAGCGAGTCCTAGACCCCCTTTGTCTTTGCTGTCCTTGGGTTCACCATTTCTTCTTTTGCAAGTAAAAGGCTTCCCTGCGAGGAAGTCGTTCTGCAAACTCTTCTCAGGTCTTCCATTCATCTCTTGCTCGTTTCCCCCTTGCCTTCCAGTGCATTATGGAACGCACTGTGTAGTGCACAAACACTTCAGTGTTTCTTTTGCCAACCAGATTGAAGGGTTGCTCCTGCATGCGAGGGAGAGATGGAGGGAGAGGGCTGGAGAACAAAGATTGCGGCTCAGCAAAGATTGCACCACTCTTTTCTAAAGTAATATTTTGTTCCTCTGTTAGTAACCAATCTCTTAAAGCCTCATATTTCAGGCTTCTCCTTTTCTTTTCTTTTCTTTTCTTTTCTTTTCTTTTCTTTTCTTTTCTTTTCTTTTCTTTTCTTTTCTTTTCTTTTCTTTTCTTTTCTTTTCGTCCCTTTTTTAGAACCACCATCGTTCGTGAAGAAGGTCGATCCATCTTATTTACTGACACCAGGTGACTCTGCACGCCTTCAGTGCAAAGTCAAAGGGTCTCCTGAAATCCAGGTCACTTGGTTCAAGAACAATAAGGAAATCCGTGAAAGCAACACCCACAGGATGTCCTTTGTCAATTTTGTGGCTGTGTTAGATATTTCTGAGATGAAAGTTGATGACAGTGGGAGCTACTCATGTGAAGCTGTAAATGAGGTTGGGACTGACAGCTGTACCACAGAAGTAGTTGTCAAAGGTGTGTTCTTCTTGACATTTCCAGTCAAATTCTTGGGAAAAGCCTTCCTTTTTTATGGCATAGGTGACTAATTCTTTCTTGATGCTTTTATAGAGCCTCCCTCTTTCATCCGAACTCTCGAACCAGCAGAGATAGTGAAAGGAACAAACCCCATCCTTCAGTGCGAGGTTGCTGGTACTGGACCATTTGAGATTAGCTGGTTTAAAGACAAAAAGCAGATTCGCAGCAGTAAAAAATACAGGTTGACCTCTCAGAAGGCTGTTATTTCTCTGGAGGTGTCCTCCTTTAATAGTGCTGATGTCGGTGAATACGAGTGTGTGATAGCTAATGAAGTTGGGAAATGCATGTGCAGTGCGACGTACATCTTGAAAGGTCAGTGGGAGAGAAAAAACTCTTTCAAATTACTGCAGGGATTGCCAAGAACCTCTTGTTTCTTGAAATGTCATTTCTTTGGATTTGTGGGTGGTTGTTGGGAGTGTGGGTAGGGGAAGAGTGTCGTCGACTTCTCTTGAAATTTTATGCATACCTTACCTCTTTCTGATGCCAAACTACTGAATTTGCAAGCCACCTTCATGCCTCCCAGACACTGGGTTTAAAGGTTCATATATTAATATCACAGCAGGGGCATGTGGCTCTCCTCCATACCTGTACATTAGCTAGATTGCACCATGTACCGCACAGACTGTCTTACAAAACAGTTTTAAGCAGCACGTTTTATGCAATAATATAGTAGCAAATGAGTATTTCTTTTTGTCTCTCTTCTTTGAATTAGAACCACCATCTTTTGTTAAGAAAATTGAGAATGTGACAGCTCTGGCCGGAGATACTATTGCGTTACAGGCTGTGGTGAAAGGGTCAGAGCCTATTTCTGTGATATGGATGAAGGGAAAAGACATTGTTCAAGATGATAACAGAGTGAAAGTGATGTTTGAACATGGCCTAGCAACACTGCAAATTGCTGGTGTCCAGCTGAGCTCTGGTGGCAAATACTCCTGCGTGGCTGAGAATGATGCAGGGAGTCAGTCATGCTTTGGAGAACTAACAGTTAAAGGTCAGTGTAGGAACCCTCTGACCTCCTGCAATGTCTCCTATGTGAGAAGAGCAATTCTCTTTTGTCCTTAACAACAGTCCTTTAATTCTGTTGTAGAACCTGCCAAAATCATTGAGAAATCCGAAGTGATTCAGGTAACAGCAGGAGATCCAGCTGTTTTGGAGTACACTGTCATGGGCACTCCAGAGTTAAAAACCAAATGGTTCAAAGATGGAAGGCCACTACCTGCCAGCAAAAAATATAGGATCAGCTTTAAAAATAATATTGCTCAGCTCAAGTTTTATGCTGCTGAAATACAGGACAGTGGCGAGTACACCTTTGAGATATCCAACGATGTGGGGATGAGCTCTTGTACTACCAGCTTTACTGTGCTAGGTTGGTACTGACTCCTTGCAAAAAGTCTTGCTACTCTGCTCTGAGCCTGAAAGACCCAGAAGCAGAACTGCACCTCTGTTTGCTCACGTTGCTTTCTTTCATTCTTTTCACGCCCAACAGATCGCTCGCTCCCTCCCTTCTTTACTAAACCACTGAAGAATATTGACAGTGTCGTTAGCACCTCGTGCCGCCTAGACTGCAAAATTTCTGGATCTCTTCCAATGACCGTCTCTTGGTTTAAGCAGGATACTGAGATCACTACAAGTGCCAAGTACACAGTACACTTTGAAGAAGGGTCTGCGTCTTTGGAAATAAAACACCTAGACACAAGTGATGCCGGGGTTTACATTTGCAGAGCCACAAACTCTGCTGGTAGCAAAGACACCAGTAGCACTTTGTTCATAAAAGGTTTGGCAATTTGGTTTGCATTTCTTTCTTGCGTATTTTTTCTTTTCATATGATATCTTTCTTCTACAATGCGGGTCATGTGTCTTACTCTTGACAATTGTTTTCCTTCAATGCAATCCAGAACCACCCAGCTTCGTTGTAGAACCAGAATCCAAAGATGTACTGCCTTCATCAACTGTACGTTTCAAGGGCACATTTAAAGGCACAACACCACTGACAGTGAAATGGTATAAAGGTGACAGTGAACTGGCAACGGGAGGAGCCTGCTACATTATGACAGAAGCATTAGCAAGCTACCTGGAACTTTATGCAGTCAAACCTACAGATTCTGGAAAATACACTTGCAAAGTCTCCAATGTAGCTGGTTCAGTAACATGCAGTGCAGACTTGTTTGTAAAAGGTTTGCATTCTCACTCTTTTCTTTTGAACTTCTTTCAACTGCTGGGCTGATCCAGTGGAACTCTTGATGCTTTTTTTTTTTTTTTTTTCTGAACACTTTTCTTAAATCCACAGAACCTGCTACCTTCAAGGAGAAGCTAGAGCCAACACATCTGGTCAAGAAAGGTGGATATGCTGAGCTGACCTGTAAAATCACCGGTACTCCAGAGATTAAAATCACATGGTTCAAGGATGATAGGGAGCTAAAAGAGAGTGACAAATACAGGATGTCTTTTACAAAATCCATAGCAATACTCCATCTTATGGAGGCTGAGACTGAAGACAGTGGAGAATATATTTGCGAGGCCAGAAATGATGCTGGAAAAGATATTTGCAGTAGCATTGTTACAATCAAAGGTGTGTGTGACACCCCCTCATCCACCCAGCCAGTTTGTCTGTCTAAACTCTGTGCAGTTTTACAGGCTTCCAAAGCATGATTAATACAAACTGCATCTTTTCTTTTATGCTCTAGAGTCACCTTATTTTAGCAAGGAGTTTCAGTCCATGGAAGTCTTAAAGGATTCTGATGTGGTTTTGGAGTGCGAGGTGCTTGGCACACCTCCCTTTGAAGTATTTTGGGTGAAGGATGATAAACCTGTGAGGAGCAGTAAGAAGCACAGAATAAGCATCGAGAAATCTTTCATTAGCCTCCACCTCTTCAGGTTTGATGCTTCAGATGTTGGCGAGTATCAGTGTAGAGTAACAAATGATGTTGGGAGCTGCTTCTGCAGTTCAGAGATCACTCTGAAAGGTTAGTGCAAGCTGCAGAATGACACGGGCACACTGTTATCTCTATCACACGCAGTGTGGTTTCCATGCCACACTGCCATACATCAGACCTGTACTTACTTAGACTCTTTCTTTCTGCTAGAGCCCCCACAGTTTTTGAAGAGGATAGAAAACATTAGCTCCCTTCGAGGGGGCACAGTTGTGTTTCAGGCTGCCATTAAAGGCTCTTTGCCAATCACCGTGTCCTGGCTGAAAGACAATGACGAAGTGATTGAAGATAACAATATTAAAATGACCTTTGTGAACAATGTTGCCACTCTTCTGGTGAGGTCTATTGAGCTGAAACATGATGGGAAATATTTCTGCCAAGCTAAAAATGAGGCAGGAATTCAGAGGTGTTCTGCCCTGTTGACTGTTAAAGGTTGGTCCAGCTTCTGAGTGCTTGCAGTAATCTGAGACGATTGTGATTTTTACAGGTGCCCTTAACATGCCTCTCTATCTCCCTTTTCACAACAGAGCCTGCTACAATTGTGGACAAAGCTGTGTCAATAGATGTGACTGAGGGAGACCCAGCAACCTTGCAGTGTAAATTTTCAGGAACTAAAAATATTACCGCCAAATGGTTCAAAGATGGCAAGGAACTGACTTTAGGCCCAAAATATAAGATCAGCATTACGGATACTGTCTCAGTCCTGAAGGTGCTCCATACAGAAAAGAAAGATAGTGGGGAATATATATTTGAGGTTCACAATGATGTTGGGAGCAGTAGCTGTTCTGCCAGCATTAATGTCCTAGGTGTGTATGGGCTCTTTCTTATTGCTTTTACAGACGTATTGTCTTCTCCTGGAATGAGGTCTACCACAACTGTAACTAAATTTAATATTTTGTCTTTTTACTTTGTTTTGGATAGATCTCATTATACCACCTAAATTCACCAAAAAGCTGAAGAAAATGGACAGCATTAAAGGGTCTTTCGTCCACCTAGAGTGTATAGTGTCTGGTTCACATCCTATAAGTATCCAGTGGTACAAGGATGGGCAAGAGATAACAGCAAGTGATAAGCACAAATACTCTTTCCATGACAATACTGCCTTCCTGGAAATCAATAAGCTGGAAGGCACAGACAGTGGCTCTTATACCTGTGAAGCAACAAATAAGGCAGGAAGCAACCAATGCAGTGGTTTCTTAACAGTCAAAGGTTTGAGCTCCTTCTTTCGCTTGTGTTAGACATTAGTAATTTAGGATTTCTCCTGTCTTAGCGTAATTCTCTCTCTTTTTTTTTTTTTTTTTTACCTATTGTAGAGCCACCGTATTTTGTGGAAAAACCCCAGTCCCAAGAGGTTGTGCCCAATGCTAGAGTTCAGTTCAAAGCATTGGTGAAAGGCTCTACTCCTCTACAGATAAAGTGGTTTAAAGACAGCCAAGAGCTCCTTTCTGGAGCCAATCGCTCTGTCTGGAAAGATGACACTTCTAGTGTGCTGGAACTCTTCTCAGCTAGGACTTCTGATTCTGGGAACTATACTTGTCAGATAAGCAATGATGTGGGGACAGCAACTTGCAAAGCAGCTCTGTTTGTGAAAGGTGTGCAACCTAATGTTCTCTTTTTATTGCTGATTTTTCCTTATAATTTGGGGAAAGGAGGGAGAAACCTCCTGTATTTCCCCTAGCTACCTTGAGCATTACAAAACCTCACCTTTTCTATGCATCTTCTAGAGCCCCCCAAGTTCATTCAGATGCCAACTCCTGTGGTAGCTTTGCGTGAAGGACAGTCCACCACTTTTGAATGCCAGGTGGTAGGCACACCAGAGATCCATGTCACCTGGTACCTGGATGGGAATGAAGTGACTGACCGAGCTAAGTACAGCATCTCCTTCGTAGATGGTTTAGCCACTTTGAAAGTCAGTCAAGCCAAAGTGCATGATAGTGGGATTTATGTCTGTGAAGCCCACAATGACGCGGGTAGTGAGAGCTGCAGCATCGAGCTCAAAGTGAAAGGTTGGTTGTGAACATCTCGCTCTCATCTAGCCATGCCATATGGTGGGAGTGGTGGAATGGGGAGACTTTTTCTCCCCTCATCCTCTCGGGCTACTCTCTACCTTGTTTCTCTTTATAGAGCCCCCAACATTTGTTCGGGAGTTAAGACCCACTGAGGTGGTGAAGGGTATGGAGGCTACGCTTGAGTGTGAGGTGACTGGTACTCCTCCATTTGAAGTGAAATGGCTGAAGAACAATAAGGAAATGTTCAGCAGCAAGAAATATGCCATCTCCACCAAAGAATCAGTGTTTACTCTTAATGTGACCAACTGTGATGTCTCGGATGTTGGCGAATATCAATGCATTATATCAAATGAAGGAGGAAGCTGTTCTTGTAGTACAAAGCTCAGCTTGAAAGGTCAGCGTCTTAAGAAGTGTACCCCAAACATTCAGTTCCCTAGTTTTAATGCAGTGACTTGGATGACCTTATATGATCTCTTTTTTCCCTTCTCCCTTTCCATGGCTTCTTCTCCAAACCAATAACAAAACCTCACACTACAGAACCACCGTCCTTTGTCAAGAAGTTGGAGAATGTCACTAGCGTTTTGAAGGGCTCTGCGTCCTTCCAGTGTATTATAGCTGGTGCTCAGCCCTTATCTGTGTCGTGGATAAAAGATGAGAAAATATTGGAAGAAGATGAGAACCACCATATTACCTTTGAAGATGGTGTGGCCACACTTCAGCTTACCAGTGTTGACCTCAGCCATAGAGGGAGGTACACGTGCCAGGCAAAGAATGAATCCGGAATCGAGAAGTGCTTTGCTTTGCTTTTTGTACAAGGTGTGTACACCCCTTTGAGCTCATCCTGGAGGATTGCTTGTGAAGTTAGGCCCCTTCTGTGTAACTAACTGCCATTTTTGTACACTTTGTACCTCAGAGCCTGCACGAATTGTAGAAAAGGCTAAGTCACTTAAAGTAACTGAAAGAGACCCTGTGACTTTGGAGTGCACTGTGGAAGGGACACCAGAACTCCGAGTAAGATGGTATAAAGATGGCAAACAGCTCCTTCCCAGCAGATACTTCACGATGAGCTTTGAAAACAATGTGGCCAGTTTCAGGATTGAACCTGTGTCAAAGGAGGACAGTGGTACATACAGTTTTAAGGTTGAAAATGACTTTGGAAGCAGCACCTGTGAAGCTGTTCTGACTGTGCTAGGTTTGTATTGCCATTTGCCTAACTTGCCAGTCTAGCAGGGAGAAAATAAAATAAAATCTGTATCTGTGAAAGACAAGCAAGAAGATAACCTGAGTGTTTTCCCCTCTTTTTTTTTTTTTTTTTTTTTTTTTTGTGTTGGGCAGATCAATCAATTCCTCCCTCGTTTATTAAAAAGCTAACTAAAAAGGATACCATTCTGGGAGCTTCTATCCGAATGGAGTGCAAAGTCTCTGGGTCACTCCCTATTACAGCAAAATGGTTTAAGGATGGAAAAGAAATAACTGACAGCGCAAAATGTAGAAGCCTGTGCCACGAGAACACCATGTCACTCGAGATTGCAAATCTAGAGCTGGCAGACACAGCAAATTATACGTGCAATGTCTCTAATGTTGCTGGGAGCGATTCTTGCAGTGCTGTCTTGACAGTGAAAGGTTTGAAACTCTTCGATCACTTCTTATGTGTGATAGATGATGGGAAAGGGGCCTAAATCTTCAGCTAACCTAACAGTCTTACACCTTTTAATATTAACTTTGAAATCTTACTATCGCCGTTTTCTTTTTGTGAATCTTTATGCTCTTAAGTTTACAGTGTCTCTTCTTTCTTCACTCATTTTTCTTAATTCTTAGGCATTTCAGATGTAACTGAATATTTCTTTTCTTTAAAAAACCCAGAGCCACCAAGCTTCTTAGTAAAACCTGAAAACCAGCAAGTCATCCCAGATTCCACAGTGGAGTTTAAGACCACACTGAAAGGAACACCACCTTTTACAGTAAAGTGGTTCAAAGAAGAATTAGAACTTGTATCTGGACCAACTTGTTTCATTGGGATTGAAGGGTCGACTGGGTTCTTAACCCTCTATTCAGTGGATACGTCTAGGAGTGGACACTACACTTGCCACGTTTCAAATGATGTTGGCAGTGACTCTTGCACTACAACCTTGACAGTAACAGGTGTGCACTCTTTTTCATTATGTTGTTCTTTTTCTTTTTCTTTTTCTTTTTCTTTTTCTTTTTCTTTTTCTTTTTCTTTTTCTTTTTCTTTTTCTTTTTCTTTTTCTTTTTCTTTTTCTTTTTCTTTTTCTTTTTCTTTTTCTTTTTCTTTTTCTTTTTCTTTTTCTTTTTCTTTTTCTTTTTCTTTTTCTTTTTCTTTTTCTTTTTCTTTTTCTTTTTCTTTTTCTTTTTCTTTTTCTTTTTCTTTTTCTTTTTCTTTTTCTTTTTCTTTTTCTTTTTCTTTTTCTTTTTCTTTTTCTTTTTCTTTTTCTTTTTCTTTTTCTTTTTCTTTTTCTTTTTCTTTTTCTTTTTCTTTTTCTTTTTCTTTTTCTTTTTCTTTTTCTTTTTCTTTTTCTTTTTCTTTTTCTTTTTCTTTTTCTTTTTCTTTAGTATATCCATCTCAGTGATCTTTGAAACACTACCAAGAGAATCCCCAGATCTGTGTTTGCGACCCTCATTTACTTGACTTCTTCTTTTCCTTTCTTGTTTCTTTTCAATATTAATTCAGACCTTCTGATCCCACTTTTTTGCTTTTCTAGAACCTCCCAAGTTTTCCAAGAAGCTAGAGGCTGCAAAAGTAGTCAAGCAGGGTGACTCAGCCCGGCTTGAGTGTAAAGTAAGTGGATCTCCAGAAATGAAAGTAGTGTGGTTCAGAAATGACCATGAAATTGTTGCCAGTGAAAAATTCCGAACCTCATTCATTGACTCTGTGGCTGTACTTGAAATGAATCATCTCAGCACTGAGGAGAGTGGTGACTATATCTGTGAAGCTCACAACCCTGCCGGCAAGGCCAGCTGCAGCACCAAAGTCACAGTAAAAGGTTAGCAGTCCTCTTTTTTTCCGACCACATACTGTTAGCTTTTCCCTAGTGGTTTCCCCTGCTCAGTAATCCACAGGAAAATGAGATTATTTCAGGGGCTGCCTTTTTCTTCATGACCTGTTTGTTTCTTGAAATCCCTATACTTATACTGCTAGATCTCAAACAAGAAAATTGTTGTCCTTAGTGCCGATATGTCCTAAGCTAGCTGTATCTCCGTTCCATCATTGCCAAGATCCAAGATAGATTGTAATGGGATTTGCTGTAACATGGAGCTGAAATCTGAGGGGGAAAAAAAAATACCCAAACTCTGAGCAGTGCCAGTTTTATAACCCTCATTTGAGATGACTACCTGCTAAATGGGACCTGTATCCTCTTTGCCAAGGGTCACCTATTCTGTGACATTGCTACAGCAATGCTAAGAGTTCTGGTACTGGTTGATCACTTACCTGCAAGATAGTTGGAGATCATTTCATGGTGTGCTGAGAAAATGAAGTCCTTTACTGTTCTACTGCTTTTTCCCAGCAGTCTTATTGTGGAAAGCTGGTATCAGTAAACTGTATTATAGCCAAATAACTCCAGATTCTGTTCTAAAACTGCTCTTTTCTTCCCTTGGTAGAACCTCCTGTCTTTAGCAGGAAGCCTTCTCCAGTAGACATGCTCAAAGGGACTGAGGTTAGCCTGGAATGTGAGATTTCAGGAACACCGCCATTTGACATTACCTGGTACAAAGACAGGAGGCAAATCCGCAGTAGTAAGAAATATAAGGTTACAGCCAAAAACTACCATACAAGTGTTCACATTCTTAATGTTGAAGCTGCAGATGTTGGTGAATATCAGTGCAAAGCTCAGAACGACGTAGGAAGTGATACTTGCTTTTGTACTGTGAAGCTGAAAGGTAAGATATTGGCGTATATGCATTCTGCAGTGCTCCCAGTGGCATTGTACTGCTCTTCTTCTATGCAAAAACTCTGAATATTTACTTCAACTGCATGTTTCTTGTCCAGAACCACCAAAATTCCTGACAAAAATAAACAGCATGACTGTTGTGGTTGGTGAACCAGTAGAGTTACAAGCAAGAGTGGAAGGCTCCCAACCAATATCTGTGCAATGGCTTAAAGACAAAGAGGAAGTTATTAGAGAAAGCGAAAACACAAGAATCACATTTGTGGAGAACATTGCAACTCTACAGCTAACACGCACCGAGACAAGCAGTGCTGGAAAATATATATGTCAGATCAAAAATGATGCTGGAAGTCGCGAGTGCATGGCTACCTTAACTGTTCTAGGTTGGTAAAAAGCATAAGTTCATAAAAGATGTTTATAAGTTAGGCACTTGGTGATTTATTGTCAGCTGCATGCTTTGCCTACGACCCTTACTTCAGAACAACCAAAGCAGATTATTCTTGTACTCCCAGTAAGCAGTAGTCAGGAGTTATTTCAAGTCATCCAGTGATAGGAGTGAAAGGAGCCTCAGGCCTTTACACTTTGTTGGGATCTAGTTGCCTACATCCCGAAGTCCTATCTTCTACTAGAGCCTCCTTAGAGAGGAACAGATGCATGTCACTCCAAGGAGTTCCAAAATATTTTTATGTCATTTAGGAGAGTGTATGAACCTCCAGGCTAGGGTGGCACACAAGGTGGGAAAAACAGAGATGAAAACATTGTGCAGCCTAGCAAAGTAGATAACCTTACTATGTATAAGTCCTTTTACATATACATATGTATCTTATAGTGCCTATAACCTATACCTACTGCAAGTCAAATCAGGTTTTCACCATGTGTTTTGCCTATCTTTCCTTCTAGAGCCTGCAGTCATTGTAGAGAAAGCAGAGCCAATGAGAGTCACTATAGGAGATGCCTGTACTTTGGAGTGCAAAGTAGCAGGCACACCAGAGCTTTCTACAGGGTGGTTCAAGGATGGAAAAGAGCTGACCAGCAGCCACAAATACAGAATTACTTTCCTCAACAAAGTATCTACGCTTAAAATTATGGATGCTGAAAAAGAGGATGGTGGATTGTACACTTTTGCAGTTCAGAACGATGTGGGGAAGAGCAGTTGCACAGCCTCAGTTGATGTTTTAGGTTGGTTGGGTAGTTTGTCTTCTATCTTTTACCAAAACTTTCTTTTGGCTGTTTTCTTTTTCATTTCCTTCCGTCTTTCCCTCTTTTTCTCTCTAACTGTGAATATATCTTATTTTCTTATGCAGATCGAATCATTCCTCCTTCTTTCACAAGAAAACTAAAGGAAACCCCTTGTGTCCTGGGTTCCTCAGCGCTTCTGGAATGCAAAGTGTCGGGTTCACCCCCTATTTCTGTTGCCTGGTTCCAAAATGGACATAAGTTAGTCAGTGGAGATAAACATCAAATCTCCTTTTCAGATAACCTATGTATTTTAGAAGTGAATTCACTTACCTCCTCAGATACTGGAACTTACACATGCAAAGCCACCAACATAGCTGGTTCAGATGAATGCAGTGCTGTATTGACTGTACAAGGTCAGTATATGACAGTCAGCAAGCTCTCTGAGCTATTCTCTTTTCTTTTCCTCTTGAAATTGCCTATAGTCTTTTGTAAGTATATTACGGGGAAATTATGCAGTGGAAAGTAAAGATATAATTCTTTTTCTTCAAGTGACACTAAGGTTATTTTGTAGCAACCTATCTTCACCTCTCTTCTTTTCTTGTGTGTTTAGAACCACCTTCTTTTGAGAAGACACCTGAACCTTTGGATGTCTTGCCAGGCACAAGCATCACATTTACAGGTGTTATCAGAGGAACCCCTCCTTTTAAGGTGAACTGGTTTAGAGGGGCCAATGAACTTTTGCCAGGGGATAAATGCAATATCTACTTGGAGGACTCTGTTGTGGAGTTGGAGTTATTTGATGTGTCTCCTCTCCAAAGTGGAGAATACACTTGTCAAGTGACTAATGATGCTGGCAGGGCAAGCTGTACAACGCATCTTATAGTGAAAGGTTTGTAGAGATTGTAGTTCTCTATTTACTCTGTTGTTCCCTTCACTCCATTTGTAATGCTGTGCTCAACACTTGTGGCTTCTTACAATTCATTAGAGCCAGCTGTCTTTGTGAAGAAACTGAGTGATCAATATGTGGAGCCTGGCAAGCCCATCATCCTGGAGGGCACTTACACAGGCAGCCTGCCCATCTCTGTGATATGGAAGAAGAATGGCCACACCATCACTCCGTCTAATAAGTGTAGCATAACCACCACAGAGAAGTCCTGCATCCTGGAAATTCTTGAGAGCAGCAAAGAGGATGCAGGAGAATACACTTGCCACGTTGAAAATGAGGCAGGAAGAGATGTCTGTGAGGCTGTAGTCTCTACTCTAGGTGTGTGCTTCCTTTGCTTCTTTTTTCTTACTTATTGTTTCCAATGCATGCTTCCCAAGGTCTAATTAATGAGCCTATCTAATTGCTTTTCTTTTTTAGAACCTCCCTATTTTGTTACGCATTTGGAACCTCTTGAGGTGTCAGTTGGGGACTACACAACGCTGCAGTGTCACATTGCTGGAACACCAGAAATTACTGTGTCTTGGTACAAAGGCGATACCAAACTCAGGTCTACTCCTGAGTACAAAGTGTTCTTTAAAGACAACATTGCTACGCTCATTTTCAACAAAGTAGGCAGCAACGACAGTGGAGAATATATCTGCAAAGCAGAAAACAGTGTAGGAGCTGCATCTACAAAGGCTCTCTTAACAGTTCAAGGTGATGATTTTATATTAGTTTGCACCAAACATTTCTTTAGTGCTTTTTCTCTTGCAAAGTTTCCAAAGAATAAGCATTGGTTCCTGGGAGATATTTATGTTTTACTTGATTTATTCCAGAACGTAAACGACCACCTTCCTTCGCAAGAAAATTAAAGGACATGGAGCACCCCGTTGGCTTACCCCTTAAATTTATGTGTCGACTTAATGGCTCAGAGCCCATTACTGTGACTTGGCATAAAGATGGCGTGCTGCTGAGTGATGACCACAATGTGCAAACATCCTTTGTAGATAACATTGCAGTCTTACAACTGGTGCGAACTGAGATGAATCATACTGGACAGTACTCCTGCACAGCCACCAATGCAGTGGGCACTGCCACCTCTACTGCTAGGCTAACAGTGGCAGGTGTGTTGACTGGCAAAGCTTTCGCCTGGATGACAGGATCCCGTTTCCTTTTCATGCATGCAGTGGCATTTGTGTGCTGGAATGAACTTTTGCATGAGGTATGAGCATTACACTCTTTTCTTGTGTTTCTAGAACCGAAGCAGGCTCCTGTCTTTGATATCAAACCAGAATCTATTGATGTGCCATTTGGAGAAAGTGCTGACTTTGAATGTCATGTCACTGGAGCCCAACCAATACACATCACCTGGTCAAAGGATGGTCGGGAGATCCGAACTGGAGGAAACTTCAATATTACATTTGTAGCCAATACAGCTCACCTTCGGGTGCTCAGAGTGGGCAAAGGAGACTCTGGCCAGTACACTTGCCAAGCTAGTAATGAAATTGGGAAAGACTTCTGCTCAGCCAAACTTAGCGTCAAAGGTATTGAGATTGTTATCTTCATTCTTACGTTTTCTTTGTCGTGGGTAAGTTTAAGATACTTCTGAGTTTCATCTTCCACCATTTCCAGTTTGGAAATGTATAGAAAGTAGCTTTTCAGAAAGCAGACACTGCACAATAAGGTGATTCTTCCTGCCACACTGTATGGCAATGGAAGCCTTGTGTGCCTGTAAAATCTCTAAGGTACCACATCTGAGCTCTCTTTGCATAGCTGTTTGTTTGGTGACTTGCATATGGTACTCTCCCTACTTTTTACTTTATCATTCCTACTTAAACTACAATTACAGTGGTATTCATGCATAGCGATTACTATGTAGGAAACTATATATCACTAATGGAAAGCATATATCACTATACAGTAAAATATCTTGTCTTTGTAGGCCAGCATTCTTTCAGGTTTACTAAATATTTAACTTTGATGTCTGAATTGCTGATTTAATGTAGAGTATGAATCAGTTCTTCACACAGAAATACACTTTAAAGATGTGGAAACAAGTGAAACTGTTCTTACCATGTTTCTGCTGCACCTTGGGAAGAATCTTGGGAGCGAAGGGAGCTCTCAAAGCTTTTATGACAGCCTGGAAACATTTTCAATGATAATAGCAAACTTTCCCTTTTCTGAAGCAGTCGTCCTTCACATGTCTTTTACAACTTGCAGCAGCAGGCTCCGGTGTTGGTAGTATCTGAATCTAGCTGTTGTCTTTGCCAGTTTTCTTTTTCTTGTGTTTTATCTTGAGAGGAAATGAAAGGTGGGATTAGATCCATATGCTGTAGCAAACGCAAGATTCTTTTTCACCCCATGACTCATGTGCAGCTCTGTAGTTTTCTCTTGGCAAACAGGTAGACTGTTACTCTATGCACTCATTTTGTTCTGCAGAACCTCCCAAGTTCATCAAGAAGCCTGAAGCTTTGCGGTTCGTGAAGCAGGGGGACACAGTTCAACTTGAATGTAAAATCAGTGGCACACCAGAAATCAGGACTGTGTGGTACAAGAACGATCAGGGACTCCAGGAGAGCGACAGGCTCCACATGTCCTTTGTAGACTCCACAGCAGTGCTAACCATCTTGAGTGCCAGCCTAGAAGACGCCGGTGATTACATATGTGAAGCCCATAATTCTGCAGGCACCGCCAGCTGCAGCACTTCAGTCACAGTGAAAGGTTAGCAGTGGCACTCCACACACAGACCAGGATCCCTGGTCCTCTCTTGCATGGTCCCCTAGAGAGTCAGATGCTGCTGTGCGAGTCAGTGGCTGCTGGGACATGTCCCCAGCTGCTCTCTTGTTCAAATGTTGCTGTGGGTAAGCGCTAGAGGAAGGAAATGGCAGTGGATGCTCAGCACTGTGCAGCCACTCGATAGGCTCCCTATTTTTATCAAGTTTAAGTTGATTAAGGCAAGGTTATCAAGTCACAAGAGAGGAATAGAACAGCTTGAGCACCAGGGAGCTGGGCACAGTTTGAAGCTATCCCTCTGCCGCCTTTTTATATGGTGATCCAGCAGAAATGAAACTTAAGAAGGAGGAGGGGGCTGTGGTGCTGAGCCTCACTCATGATAGCTTGCATGACTAAAAAGAGGTGGGGAAGGTTGGAATATGGCCCTGGAGAGGAGGGAGTAAGTAGCCCTTGGGTAGGGGTGAGTGCAGCAGTGGATCCGGAGGATGTCAAGTGTGCTAGGCTGGACAACCACACACTCACTCCAAACAGGTGCAGCGGTGTCGCCTTTCATGACCTGCTGAGAGCTGTCAGGGGCTCAGCAGTTTTTGTGGAGGTGAGGACACATATTTGAAGGCTAAATATGGTTTTACAAGAATAAGTGTAGGCCCCCTTCCTGATATGTTGCCTCCTGCTGTTATCCAGAAACCCACTGGGGAAGCAAGCTCACATATTCTGATGTGATTCTTTTTTATAGAACCACCTGTTTTTAGCAAGGTGCCAAGCCCTGTGGACACTCTTAAAGGCTCGGATGTTATTCTGCAGTGTGAGATAGCAGGGACTCCACCCTTTGAGGTAGCTTGGTTCAAGGACCGGAGACAGGTCAGGAGCAGCAAGAAATTCAAGGTGACAGCAAAGCACTCCGTTGCCAGCCTTCACATTCTCAATCTGGAAGCTCAAGATACTGGGGAATATCAATGCAAAGCCATGAATGAGGTGGGAAGCGACACCTGCACCTGCCCAGTGAAATTTAAAGGTTTGTATGCTAGAGGATTAACAGCACTAGCACATTCTTTTCCTCTTGTCTGTCCCTTCTTCAGGCAGGCATGCGTTATTAACTCTTCTCTGCCTCCTTGTTTTCAACATTAGAGCCTCCACGCTTCACCAAGAAGCTGAGTGACACTGCAATCTTTGTCGGAGAGCCGACAGCGCTGCAGGCAGTGGTGGAAGGATCCCCACCAATTTCTGTTGTCTGGCTCAAGGACAAGGGTGAAGTTATTAGGGAGAGCGAAAATGTTCAAATGTGGTTTATGGACAATATTGCAACTCTTGAGATTTCCAGTGCAGCAGGAGCAGATGTTGGGAAGTACATCTGCCAAATCAAAAACGATGCTGGCATGCGGGAATGCTCTGCCTTTTTGCAAGTGCTAGGTGGGTACAGCCTGCCCCACAGGTGTTACTTCTTGCGTTTTGCGCGGTTGCTTCTCCCAACCTTTCTTTGCTGCTTTTGTCTTGCGATCACTATTTCGTGGGTGGATTTTCTGATGACACACTTTCCCCTCCCTTACTATTTCAGAACCAGCAGTCATCTTAGAGAAGACCGAGCCGATCACAGTGATGGCTGGAAACCCTTTCACCTTGGAGTGCAAAGTAGGAGGGACACCTGAACTTATTACCAAGTGGTACAAAGATGGCAGGGAACTAAGGAGCGACCGTAAATACCAAATTACCTTTTTGAACAATGTATCTACACTGAAAGTCTTTTCTGCAGAGGGGGGAGACAGTGGCTTGTATACATTTGAAGTGCACAATGATGTGGGAGATAGCAGCTGCACATCTTCAGTTGATGTTTCAGGTCAGCTGTATTTCTTTATTGCTCACACTTGTCTTAAAATATTTTTTTTTCTCCTTGCTTTCCACTGCAAAAAAAACAGCACTTTTCTTACAAGTTTTCTGCCTTGTCCTACTTAGATCGCCTTGTCCCTCCTTCATTTTCAAGAAAGTTAAAGGAAACAAATGGGGTGCTGGGATCGTCAGTCCTGCTGGAGTGCAAAGTGTCTGGCACATCTCCCATATCCGTGACTTGGTATCAGGATGGGAATGAGATTGTTAGCGGGGAAAAATATGAACTATCATTCTTGGATAACATTTGTGCTTTGAAGATTAATGCCCTGGATGCCACAGATACAGGGCCATATACCTGCATGGCAGCCAATGTGGCTGGCTCTGAGGAATGCAGCGCCTTCTTGATAGTACAAGGTCAGCTTCTTCTTCAAAATGCTTCTTCCTTCTTCTCTTTCTGCCCTCTGGTTATCCATGTTTTCTTTTGCATTATCTTTTTTCCATTTTCTACCTCTCTCCCTCTTTTTACTCCAAGCCTGCATTAGTTCCCAACACCTGGAGGAGCTCCCCTAATAATGTCTTTCTTTCTCTTCTTTGTGTGACACCTTAGAACCACCTTCTTTTGTGAGGACACCTGACCCCCTGGAAGTGTTGCCTGGCTCAAGTGTGACATTCACGAGCTTCATCAAGGGCAGCACCCCGCTCAAAGTGAACTGGTTCCGGGGCATCAGAGAACTGGTGCCTGACAGTAGCTGCTCCATCTCTCTGGACGAGTCTGTGGCACAGCTGCAGCTGTACAACGTGGAGCCAGGCCACAGCGGAGACTATGCGTGCGTGGTCACTAATGATGCTGGCAGTGCCTCGTGCACTACTCACCTCTTTGTGAAAGGTGTGTGTGTGTCTGTGTGTGCCTGTGCACATGCACAGGTGTCTCTCCATACACACTGTACCTGCAGCCCTGCCACAGCAGCCCCTCTTACTATTGACCTGTGCCTCCCCACAGAGCCTGCAGTCTTTGTGAAGAAATTAAGCGATTTCAGTGTGGAGCAGGGAAAGTCCATTGTGCTGGAAAGCAGCTACGTGGGCACCCCTCCCATCTCTGTAATCTGGAAAAGAAACGGCATGCCTATTGCTCAGTCTCCGCGCTGCAGTGTTACCACTACCGACAAGTCTGGCATCCTTGAGATCTTTAGCAGCACCAAGAGTGATGAAGGCGAATACACCTGTGAGGTTGCAAATGAGGCTGGTGGGGATGTTTGCCACAGTCTTGTATCCATCCTAGGTGTGTGTCACCCCTGATCCCTCCAGGGCAGCCACACGATGCTCTACTTCTGCTCACTGTGCTATTTTCTTCCCTAGAACCACCCTATTTTCTCACGCACCTGGACCGTATTGAGGTGAAGATTGGTGAGCCCTTGGTCTTAAAATGCCAGATCGGTGGCGCACCAGAAATCAGAGTGTCGTGGTACAAAGATGACACTAAGCTCAGATCAACACAAGCTTACAAAATGCACTTCAAGAATAACGTGGCAACACTGGCATTCTCCACGGTGGAAGATAGTGACATTGGAGAATATGTCTGCAAAGCAGAAAACAGTGTTGGCTTTGCTACCTCCACAGCTTTGCTTGTTGTTAAAGGTGATGGATTAAGACCATTCTTCTGTGGCATAGTTGTAGAAACTCTTTGCTGTTTATTTAAAGGGGTTCTTATTAATGTTAACGGTAATTAATTCTAGACTGACAGGGTTCCTTCCTACTTACAATGGTGATTATTATTATTTTTCAGAACGCAAACTTCCCCCTACATTTGCCAGGAAACTTAAAGATATTCAGGAGACAGTTGGCTCTCCAGTGACATTTGATTGTCGCATAAATGGCTCAGAACCTATCCATGTCTCTTGGTACAAAGATGGTTCTCTCTTAAGCGACAGCGATAACGTGCAATCAGCCTTCTTAAATAATGTTGCAACTCTTCAGATCTTGCAAACTAGCATGTCTCATTGTGGCCAGTACACTTGCTCGGCCCAAAATGATTTGGGGACTGCATCTTCCAGTGCCAAGCTCATTCTTACAGGTTTGTAGTTCACTTTTAAAAAAACGTATTTTGTATCTCTTTGCTCTTTTATTCTTCTGCCCTCCCCATTGCATGTCCGTAAGGGATCTGCACATGACATGGTGAGGTGTATGGTGGGCAGGGATCAGCAGTGAGCTCTGCCATGCTTTCCTCTCCGCAGAGCATCTACAACCTCCTTTCTTTGACATCAAGCCGGTATCTGTCGATGTGCCGCTTGGGGAGAGCGCAACCTTTAAGTGCCATGTGACAGGCTCTGCTCCAATGAGGATTACCTGGACGAGAGACAACAGAGAGGTCCGGCCAGGTGGCAACTACAAGATGACGTTGGTGGAAAACACTGCCTGCTTGACGGTCCTGAAAGTGGGTAAAGGGGATGCTGGACACTACATGTGTACTGCCAGTAACAGTGTTGGAAAGGATGCGTGCGCAGCTCAGCTAGCTGTACAAGGTATTGCGTTACTCTTCACCACACTTTTCTTCTTTATTAGACTGACACCCAGAAAACAAACCCCAGACAGTAGAGATGTTCTTGGGACTATCTTTATAGGAGGCCACACAGTGAACTCTTCTTTCAGTTAAATAGTAATTTAATTTATAAATACTCTTTTGGTGTGACTGAATCATTTGTCTTATCAAAAGAATCTCTTCATCTAACTGTTCACTCTGGCTTTATACCCCACTGTACCTCTATGAACAACTTTGTTTTACAGCAAAATTTCTGTCTTTTATCCAAAAATGCAGGGGAGAAAATTGTAACTGGGAGAAATGAGTTCACTTATGAGGTTTTAATTTACTCATACTGGGTCTTTTAGCTCCTGCAAATATTTTTACTCTTTGAGTAAACATAGAATGTTTAGAATAGAATGTCTATGAAAGCATAGAAAATTGCTGAGAACAGTGAAAACAGTGAAAATTGGAGGGTTTAAGGGCAGTCTTGGTAACAAATACCTGTTCCGCCAACACATTGCTTCTTTGCATCGTGCGTGGATCTTATGATTTTCACAGATCTAAATTTATTACTGATATAAATTACATTTGTTGATTAGTGTAATTTCCTTAATGTAGGTGGGAACCATGTATTTATTTATAGCTGTTCCGGTTATCTCATTCCTGTTTATTTTATGGAAGGATGAATATAAAATAGACCTCTTAAATCATGAATGAATATCCCCATTGTTTCAGGGCATGCATTTTCTTTTCCCTGTGAAAATTTTAAGGGGAAAAAAAAAGCATTTTAAGTGTAAATACTCTGGCTTTTATTCTCTGCAACAGCTAACATGAGAAGGTGCATCAGCTCCAGCAAAATTTTGTACCAAGTACTGGTCAAATGTAGTCAAATGTATTATATATCTGATATAGAGATAGATAGATAGATATACATACATATTTGTATGGATTTTTCTTGATAGTTTTGGGAGGAATTGGCAGAAAGTATAGCAGACTACTTGTGAATTCAGTGGCATGTAGGAATGCCCTTTTTATCTAGTTGGACTTACAGCAATCATAGTTAAAGACTGTAGTGAGAAGTCTAATCCCTTTTAAGGATTTCCATCTTGCTTCCACCCGAACTGCAACTCTTTCTTCTTTTTTTTTCTTAATGATAACATAACTAATAGGTTTATTATTCATAAAATGATACTGACTGGCATCATTATTTTCTTAGGCTCTATTTCTTAATTGTTAAAAGTCCAAAATACATTCCTGTATTAATTTTTTTCAGAATTATTATTATGTTTTTTGATACTGAACTTATATTGGCATTCATTCAAATCCTATAGATTTTGTACAACTTTCCCAGAGCTGTGAAATTAATATTCATTGCTTCTCAACTGATTTCTATAGAGCTTAGAAATGCAAATTCTCTGTTGATTTTCATGTGTCTAATCTGAGCAAATTATATTACATGCAGAGTATATATACTCTATTTTTTGTAGAATCCAGGCCTTTTGTTAAATTGTCCTTGAACATCTCATATTTTTGTTAGCTTTTCTCCCATTAAATTTTATGTTTTCAATCTGTTTAAACAATTGCTTTTAGATTATACAAACTGCTTTGCTTAACATGCTAAGCACATACCTTACTAAACTACATTCTCATTTTTGAAAGAAAGAAAAAAAAATCCCAGAATTAAGAGTGCAATTGCTTAGCAATTGTCGCTACAGACAGGTAATCAACTCTTTGCCAAAATGAAATCTGATGGGAAACACTGAAGTTGCAAGAGTCCTTGTGTTAACAAGCCATCACTTTTATTTTTAGAAACTGTAAGGAAGTTTTGTTACTAACAACATAGTATGTTTTGCAAAACATAGTGTGGTTTGCAAATGCCCCACAGGTTGAAGTGATCTGCAGTAAAATAATTTTTCTTCCTACTCTTCACAGACAGATGCATAAACAGACATTTCATCCTGTTTTGTAGAGAGATTTGTCAGTCCCATCTCTTTATTTTACTAGGTAGATCTTTGATCCATGAGTACTTAGGGGTCTTGTGATTCTGAATCATAATTATGGTGCTTTTGATGTGCAGTGTCAAGCCTCCACTCCTTCCTGTCTTTACAGAACAAAATGTAACCATGTGTTTTAACTTTCAGTCACAGGACTTGTAACAGCAATTTCAGTAATACCAGCAGTCTTGTAGTTCTTCCTAGCATGACTGTTTTGAACCTCTTTTATTTACTTATCTCTTTGCACTTTCATTTCTCATGTGCCCCTTTGGATTTGCAATAAATGTGTATAGGATTCTAACTAATATTTATTGACTGTATCAATTATTAATGGCATGTTAAGATATGAAGCAGTTGCTATAATGCTCAATATGAGTGCTCTTCTTGATTGTAGCTCTCAGGTGAACAGTTTGGATTCTTTCATTTCTAATGGGCACGTGTTTTATTACCTACAAAATGCGAGAGGATACTACTTTAAAAAAGCCACATGTGCCAGCTGATATGAACTAATAGCTAGACAGAGAGCAAAAATGGAAAAACAGACTAAATGAATTACTGATAGAGAATTATTTGATGCCTCATGTACAGTTTGGACAGACTTGAAATCATCCAAAAATTAATAGCAGGTGCAGAATTAGAATGCTTGCATACTTCACCAAAGTTGACATTTTGTGTAACATATACCGTGTTTATTCAAAGAATCAGTGCAATTTAAAGCATCATCTTCCCCTTTTTGACTTTCCAGAACCACCAAGATTTGCTAAGAAACTAGACACCTCAAGACTTGTGAAACAGCATGATTCTACTAGGTATGAATGCAAAGTAGGTGGATCTCCGGAAATCAAGGTCACCTGGTACAAAGGTGAAACCGAGATACACCCCAGTGAGAAATACACAATGTCCTTTGAGGAGTCAGTGGCGGTCATTGAAATGCACAACCTCACTGTTGAGGACAGCGGTGACTACACTTGCGAAGCAAAGAATCCAGCGGGTACTGCAAGCACCAGTACCTCACTGAAAGTAAAAGGTCAGGATCCGAGCTCTTCCTTTCCCTTTTGTATGAATCCTCCTGTGTTATGTCGCACATTCTTTCATTGGACAGGCTGAAACCTGTCTGGAAACTTAGAATGTCTCTTGCCTGTTTGTTATAGTGTGGGAGATAACTTTTATTTATGTTTTGTCCTTGCTGTTCTACATGAATATGGCTACTTGAATAGTCTTTCTGCTTTAGTGTCTTTCACTCAAATAACACAAATTTTAACTCCTCTTTTTTAGCACCTCCTGTTTTTAGCAAGAAACCCCATCCAGTCCAGACCTTGAAAGGGTCTGATGTTCACCTGGAATGTGAGCTTCAGGGCACTCCTCCATTCCAGATTTCATGGTATAAAGACAAACGAGAAATTCGGAGCAGCAAGAAGTATAAGGTCTTGTCTGAGAACTACCTTACTAGTATTCACATTCTTGGTGTGGATGCTGCAGATGTTGGTGACTATCACTGTAAAGCTGTAAATGATGTGGGCAGCGACTCATGTATTGGCTCTGTAACCCTAAGAGGTTTGTATAACAATTGATGCCTTCTTGGCATTTCATTGTTCCTGTTGTTCTCCTACTTTTTCACTCCTGATGCTTCTTTTTTCTCTTTTTTTCTTTTCTCTTCTTTTTTTTTTTTTAACTATTAAATATCTTTTCTTAAATAGCACCACCAACCTTTGTGAAGAAGCTGAGTGATCTCACAGTTGTAGTCGGGGAATCAGTTGAACTGCAGGCTACAGTAGAAGGATCACAGCCCATTTCTGTTCTATGGTTGAAAGACAAAGGTGAAATTATTAGGGAAAGTGAAAACCTCTGGATCTCCTATTCAGAAAATGTTGCAACCATGCAGATTGGAAATGCAGAACCAGCCAATGCTGGAAAGTACGTCTGTCAGATAAAAAATGATGCTGGAGTTCAGGAATGCTTTGCCACTCTGACAGTGCTAGGTTGGTAACATGGGAAAAAAAAGCATTATATATCTTTTTACTGTTCAGTTTTTATGCTACTAATAACTTTTGCATTGTGGTTTTTAAAAATGCTGTAACTTGCATCTCCTTGCAGAACCTGCAGTCATTGTAGAGAAGCCAGGCCCAGTGAAAGTCACAGCCGGGGACTCGTGTACTCTGGAATGTACAGTAGATGGCACGCCAGAGCTTACTGCCAGGTGGTTTAAGGATGGGAATGAATTGTCCACTGATCATAAATATAAGATCAGCTTCTTCAACAAAGTGTCTGGACTTAAGATCCTCAATGCAGGACTAGAAGACAGTGGAGAATACACTTTTGAAGTGAAAAACAGTGTTGGTAAAAGCAGCTGCACAGCTTCAGTGCAAGTTTCAGGTTAGTTGACTAGTCTTTTTGAATAATGTCCGATCGTATAATTTTTTAAAATGCCTTCAGATAGCACACTGACATTTCTCATGACTGGCAGTCCGGGAGACTCACTGCTTATATAATTGTAGGAGAGCTTGGGGCCCGTTGTGGGAAGGAAGGAGTGAATTTAGCCTAACCTCAGAGGGCAGGAGCTGTGGCGAGGGCTTGGCTTCTTCAGCATCAATCTACACTTCTTTTAAGACAGTCGTTGCTTATGTCGCTTATGAAAAACCATACCAAAAAGCAAAAGGTGTCTTTTAAAAAGTGTGAATGAAAACTCCAACCTATCCTTAAGCATCAACTACCTATTTTTCAGTGACTTAAGCATGCAAAAACAGATCCTTAGTTAACTGAATGTTAATTATACATGGGGAAACCTTCTGGCTTTTAAGCTCCTGTATGGTAAAAATGTTTGTTTTTTTAAACACATGCAGATCGTATTATACCTCCTTCTTTCACAAGAAAACTGAAAGAAACACATGGTCAGCTGGGTTCTTCTGCTGTACTGGAGTGCAAAGTTTACGGGTCACCACCTATTACTGTTTCCTGGTTTCACGATGGAAAGGAGATCACCAGTGGAGACAAGTATCAGGCTACTCTTACCGACAACGCTTGTTCTCTAAAAGTGAATGCACTTCAGGAATCTGATATGGGAACTTACTTGTGCACAGCTACTAATGTGGCTGGGTCTGACGAATGCAGTGCATTTTTGACTGTTAGAGGTTAGTATCATTAAGAAATTAGACTCAGAAGACACAAACTATTTTCAAAAAGGCTTCATTCTTGGTTTTGTTGCTTTGTTTCTGATTATTATGCTCTTCATCTGAAGTCAAAAAGTACTGATTCTCTGTCTTTTT
>NW_010584798.1:287456-299613 GCF_000705375.1 Tinamus guttatus | reverse complement strand
TTCCATAATGGTGTTTTATATTAGCACTGAAGCAGAAGGGCAATAGGAACCTCAGAAAAAAGTTTTAGATTGCTGAGTGATAAGATCTAGTTAGTCATGTCTGCAGAAACATAAAATGAGCAAATCTTGACTTGGATATACTTGTTTTGCAGTATGGAAGGTGCAAACTAGACACAAGTAGGAATGAAGCAACTTTTCTTAGATTGTGTCCATTCCATCTCTTATCAGTCTCCTGCTCACCCAGAGTCACCTGCTCTGCCTTTTATTTCCATTTTCATCTTCTGATCATTCTTCCTCTTCACCTTCTTTTCACTATACAAATATCTTTTAAATAAGTTCTATGAATTTCTACCTTTTGCATAAGAGAAGGGAAAATAAAAGACAAAAGTTCTTACACAGACATACTATGCCTTGCATGTACATTGCCAACAGTATCTTTTCACCAGGCTCTGGACTGCAGACTATAAATATTGCATGTTTTTCTCTTACGTTATGTACTTAGTAGCATGAGCCTTTGATACTCAATTTTCTTGAATTCATTTCCATGAAGATTTGAAAAAAGCTTGGGGTAGCAGCAGCATGGGAAAGCTGTTGATATTATGATGATTTGCTATCAGCAAAGATAGAATGGTCATGGCAGTATAGAAAACAGTAGTGCCGAGGAGTGTCAATATTCAAGTACAGGTAGATGAAGAAATTCCAACTCAAAGTCTATTGTTGTAGCTATTAACAGACCTTTAGCGAAAACACTATGTTTGTTTTTATTCTGCAGTTGTGTAAAATCTTCTCTGATATCTTCCTTCAAAATGCACTAGAATATTTCTTATTAAAGAAAAAAAAAGTATTGACTTACTAATGCTATTTTTTTTTCCCATAAGCTGCCCCTATTCCTATTCTTCTGCCTCTTGTTCCACCACCAGAGGAGAAAAAGACAGGTAAGAAAAGTTTAAGTTTAAAACAGGAAATGTTTGGACAGTGTGTATGTTTGCGATTACAATTGTTTTATTTTAATTTTTAAATTAAAAAATATAAATTCTTTATAAGCAGAAAAGAAGGTTCTAGTAAAGAAAGTCTCCAAAAAGGTGGTTAAAAAAGGTCCCGAAGAGGTTCCACCACCTAAAGGTAAACATAATTTATTTATTTATTTATTTAACACTTCTAAAAAGATGTAAAATTTTCTTGTAGAAAAGACATCTGTTTGATTTCTGTCTTTATGTTAACAAAGTACACGTTTAAAATTCAAGCATAACCTGGTTGGGATCTCTGAAGAAAAGTCAGATCTTGAACGATTTTTGAAAGTGAAATCAGTCCTTTAACTGTAGGCACCCAAAACACTTTGCAGATTCCAGCCTGTGATATGAACAATCTTTTTTGTTGTTGTGTTTAAGTTCCTGAGGTGCCAAAGAAGCCCAAAGAAATCACAATAACATCTATGGCGAGGAGAGAAGAGATTCATGAAGAAAAGGACATATATGAAGAACCCAAGCAACCTTATGAAGAATGGGAAGAAGATTATGGAGAAGACCATGACTATTATTTCAAGGAAGAAGGTTATGAGGAAGGAGAAGAGGAATGGGAAGAGGCTTATGAGAAAAGAGAAGTAACTTATGAAGAAAAACAAGTCATCCATGAAGAAGGTATATCAAAAGTTATTTATTGTTTCAGTCCTTCTCTTTCTTCGTGTTTATTAGCTTAGACTGAATAGTTTTAATTCAGAAAGCACGTTTAGGATTGCTTTTACTATAATAACTTGAATATTGCTATGCTGCCAATTATCCCTGGTACTTGATAAGACAAGGATCCCAGTATGGTCAAAACAGAGATACAGATGAAAGGCAATACATTATAATATGGCTGCCAATGGACTTTGCAGTTTGGAATATCTGTAAAATACATAACGAATTAGTAGTGAAAGATTATGTGTCATTTTTATTTGTTTTGGATATTTTCCCTAGGATTATCAAGTATCCTAGTTAAACTCAATGGAGGTGAAATGGTTCAGTCATGAATTGCTGGATTTTACTAGCTGTATTTTGCAATTCTTTGCATGCCTTTTATTAGGCTTAGGTAGTTGTACTGTGTATGACTGTAGGAACAGATTTTGATTCTGAAGAGAGATAGTCATGGAAAGCGCAGAATGTTTTCCTGCAGCTGTTGGATGTTCAGAACTCTGTGCATGCATTTCAATTTAATAAGATGGAATAATCTTATAATAGCATCTAACTGTATTCAGCAACCAGGTAAAGCATTTCTCATCATTAAGTAATGTTATTTTTATTAAAGTGGCTGAAGTTCCTAAGAAAGTTGTGCCTGAGCGAAAACCACCAGCAATTGCAGCTGAAAAGAAAGAAAAGAAAGAAGTGACAGTTCATAAAGGTATGACTTTCTTGCAAAACTAACAGGAATGTTCAGTAATATGCATCACGAAGAGAGATATATCACTTTCAGTCTGGACTGTGGTTCCTCACTTTTGCTTGGAAAGACTTCTCTTTAATTAGTATGAGGGGTCCTGGCAACCCTTCCTCTTCTCCCACCTGAGATTCCTCAACAGATAGAGATTAGTGATTAAGGCAAATCAAGAATTGCTAGGAAAACCAATTTTCAATTGTCTTCGCTTCCCACTGTTTAGTAGGCTTAGGATTGGACAGTGTTTTCGAGCCAGTGGAGGCCACACTTCTGGCAATTGTGTGCATAGATCCCTGCACATCTCTCAGTGGAGGGTGGGCTGGGTTGCCTGTAAAACTCAGAAGGGGCCAGCTCTAGCTGGTTGGTGTCTGGAAAATAGTTTGTGAGATTACCTAAATGATAAATGTATCTGCATCACTTACAGTTGTCAAGAAACCTGTTGAAGAAAAAGTGGAAATAACCACTCAGAAGACTGCAGAAGAAAAAGTCAAGCGGGCTGAGGGTAACTACTATTTAATTTCTGTAATGTTATCTTTATATGAAAGTAGTGACTGTTGTCACTTAACTGATCTGCAGAAGCCTTGTCTTCATTTAACGCAGATCTGAAGGCCTCTGTTCAATTGGGTAAAACGAAGATAAAAAGACATTCGGGGGAAGCAGTAAATGTAGTTGCTAACAACAAATGCTTTAAGACAGGAAATGAATGTAAAATTGCACTGAATGAAATGATGTCTCATTCTTATCTTTAGATGTGAAATCCACATCTTCTTCATGTTTCCATCTTGACTTACGCCCAAGATGTCTTAGTTAATTGTTTGCTTATGAAATAAAAACACATCCCTACTGTCTTGTTAACGACCTCCTCTTGTATAGCCCTTAGTGTTCTCCAGCAGGAGGGTTCTTTGTGGAACTCAAAGTCAGGAGACAGTCTTCTGCATGCAAAATGTCCTTAGCCATACAACCCTCCCAAAAGTTACCAATTAGCAGAAGCATTCACAACTTCTGTAGTTTTGCATTGTTTGAGGGAGCCTGGCATAGTTGCTGAGATAGCGTGTTTGTTTTGTTGTGTTTTCAACATTACTGTGAAATAGCTATAGATTTATTTTGATCTCTTTAAATATATGACTGATTAACGAAATTTTAATGCCAGCAGTTACCAAGAAAGTTCCGCCACCTAAACCTACACAAAAGATCGTTGAAGAAACAGTTATTAAAAAAGAAGGTACAGATCAGCATCTTTCAATTGCAGACAGCACTTTTTTTCAGCACTCCATGTATTCTTCTGCCCTTAGTGAATGTGTATGCCCATGTGTATATTAGCGGGGTCTGTTGTAGTTGTGCACTGACTGCTCTCACTGTTTAAATAGCTCCTGTACCGTGCTTCTATTATTGTATTCCGTTTTGCTACAGTCTATCACAGAGTCTGTTGTTAACATGTTTGTGGCTAGCCCTTTGGTTCTTGTTTTAATAGCCTACTCGGTATTGCAGTATGATTTAGCTTTTTCTTCATTTATTCTGCCTGATGGCACATGATTATATAATAATGACTCAGTGCTCAAAATTTCTTGAAGAAATGCATTTGTAAGTCTTCTGATATACTATTTCCTAAAATCTGCGTGTGCATTTGTTGTAAATTTTAGGGTTAACGCTGTCTTTAGTTCCTAACCCATACTAAATATTGTACTTATATGTTTGTTTTATGTTCAGTATTTTAGACCATGAATACTGACTGTCTAAATATGTCTAAGACTTGAATGTACAATACGAATACTGATTTGATAAAAATTCACATATTGTCTATTACCAATATGGATCTAGAAAATAAAATACTAAACCAAAATCCTATCTTTAAAGTACCGACAGTAGAAAAATGGACTGTTTCAGAAGAAAAGGTGTCGGTTTCTGTCCGCAGAGAAGAAGAGTACTCATACGTCACAGGTATGTACAAAACCAGAAATCCATAAATTCAAACCAAAACAATCTTTCAGTCTTACTCAACTTTCTTTAAAGCTATCTTTTTATGTGACAAATTACATATTTAGACACATCATACATTTATGTTTCGGTATGCATTGCTTCTTTTTGTTCATTGTGTTATGTAGCCTCACTTCTCTTTAGATTAACAGATGCGAACATTTCAGCTATTCTGTCTTAACATTATTTAAATGCTTTTCTTTGAAGAGCCAACAGAGCATGAGAAAACAGTTGAAGAAAGATTCTTTGAAGCTGTTTACCCAGTTGAAGGTAGATTGATTAAGAATGAGAGGCTAATGAATACCTACAATTCTAAAAATTATTTGAACCTATAGTTTGTCAAAACTAATTGTGATATTTGTATATTCTATTGGTTTTCTGGATTAAATTTTTTTACATATTGACATATGTGTACACTTTTGGTGAACTGAACGCACATAATGTCATCTTAAAAAAATTTCAGATTTAGTATAGGGATTGGCATTTGCTGTCTCCAAATTTAATATTTCCAAAATTCTTGTTGTAGCAGAAAAGGAAGTTGAAGAGGAAGAAGAGGAGGTAGTTTCAACAGAAATGGAGATTCCTCATGTTGAAGGTGAATAAAGCCTTTGCTCCATCATGTGCTCCATTTTTCTGAACTCTATGTCTCAGTCCCAATGTCTACTAAAGTACGTCATATCAGAACTGCTCAGATCTTTCCATCTCAATGTGGTTCTATTTTAGAAGTTCAAGCCACAGAACACCTCAAAAACAACCAGAACTGTTGAAAACAATTCATAACTGTTTCAAATATTTCTTTGAATTTTTTTTTTACATTAGCATATAGTTTCTGTTTGATAAAACAGACTTTTTTCACTATATAATAATCACTTACCCAGTGTGTTGAAAGCAACCTACTGTGATTTTCTAAGTAATTGTACTAATCTTCTAAACATGTACCAACTGTGTCTTTAAAGTGCCTGAGATACCAGAAAGACAGGTCCCAGAAGAAAGAAAACCTGTTCCTGTCCCTAAAAAAGAAGCTCCACCAGCTAAAGGTATTTCTACTGCCCCAATTAAACAAAATCTTATTGTCTTTCATTGTATTATTTTCTGTGTTGTCTTGAGTTTACTATCTATGTAGCTTGGGCTTTGTGTTATCTCCATATGTTGTAATCTGTTTGGACTTTATAATTCATGTTGTAACTTAATTTACCGTACTTAGATTTGCCTCAGTCTTGGCCCTTCTCTTTCTTAACATTCCTGTGTTTGTCCTATGTACTTAGATTGTGTGGCTTTTGCAAATGGGGATGGGGTGTTTTTACTCCAGTATGGTGCCGTGAAAGGTCACGATACAATAATATTAACACTGGAATTCTATTTTGTGCCTTAAGTGTCTTATTATGGTGTGCTTACCTTCTTGTCTAGACACAATATTCTATAACACAATTTTGGAATGCTGTAATCTGGATAAGTATTCCAAAAACTAAAGCTCTCTTATTTTGATAATAATTTTCAAAGTGCCTGAAGTCCCTAAGAAACCTGTTCCAGAAAAGAAAGTTACTCTTGCTAAAAAGGAAGTCACTCCTCCAGTAAAAGGTACGGCATCTTCTGAATGTGAGATTTAACTAGTAGCATACTGTTGTATTCTGTTATTCTCATTACTATTCTCTTCTAAATATATACATTTTGATAAATGTAGTCTTTGTATGTTGTGTGTTGTGTTTGTTTTCATCTAAGACGTATTCAGAAGCATTAGAAAGTTTACTTAAACAAATTTTAATATCTTTAAAGTGCCCGAAGTGCCTAAAAAACCTATGCCTGAAGAAAAAGTACACATTCCTGTTCCCAAAGAAGAACCTCCACCTGCCAAAGGTATACCTAATGATGCAATATATATACACCTCTTGAATATCGTTTTGATTTTTTGTTAGCTTGTATGTAAATATATTTGTGACCAAAAAAAATGATTTTTGTGTGTATAATTGTCTCTGCATAAACAACACTTTTTAAGGCTAAATAACGTGCTTCTTCAGTTAAAGAGTTCAGTCATTATTCAGTCAGTTCAATCAGTTCAGTCAGTTATTTTCAGTCATAAAGCACCTCCTGGGCTTCCAGGAGCTGATTTGATGTGACTTAGCTTGCTTTTGTTGTTGGCTTTTTTTCTTTTTTTCCAAAATATGTATTCTTCTTGTCACTCATCTTTCTATGCTGTGTATCATTTATGTGTTATGTGGTATGTCTTGATATTCTTACGAGTGGATGAATCCAAATCTGTATACTCTAAATCTTCCCAGTACAAGAATTCAGTTAGCTTATATTTTATCTCTTTTAAGTGCCAGAGGTGCCTAAGAGAGTGCCCCCAGAGAAAAAAATTGTTGCTCCAAAACGAGAGGAAGCTCCACCAGCTAAAGGTATATCTAAGCAAAAAATTCTTTTCTTCATGCCTTAAGCATCTTGTCTGGATTGTGGGGTTTTTTTGTTTGTTTGTATGTTTTGATGATGAAGTGAATCTGGTTTTAATTACAAAACAGTTAAACAGTTATATTAGCTATGTAATCTTTGTGTCACTTTTATTGATAAATGTGCTTTAGATGTAGTCTTGAAATATCTGTAACTTTAGTTATGTAATATTGTTATAATTAATATCTCTGAAGTGCCAGAGGTGCCTAAGAAAGCAGTTCCAGAAGAAAAAATACCACACGTTCCTAAACTGGAAGAGGTTCCACCTGCGAAAGGTACAATAACTTTTGTTGTAATCTTAACTTAGTTTGCTCATATGTTTTGTTTTGTAAACAGAGTATTTGTTTGTGTGTCATCTTCCTCTTGAATAGTAATTTCTGTTGCATGATGTGTCTGATGGTTTCGGCTTTATTGAACCTAAGACTAAGTAATTTTTTTAAAGTGCCTGCAGTTCCTAAGAAACTTGTCCCTAAAGAAAAAGTACCTCCAGCTCTTCCTAAAAAAGTTGAGGCTCCTCCAGCTAAAGGTATGCTTTTCATTAAAATGAAAGAATATGCTGTTTCTCAGCTTCTGTTTGTATGTTCTGTATCACTGTCAGTCGTTATTTTTGTGTTCCTGCTGTGAACTGTGTTCTAGGTGACCCTGCTTGAGCAGGACGGTTGAACCACAACCATTCTGCACTTATTTAACAACAGTGAATCACTGGATTTTATTTTTTTATGTACAATAAGTAAAAACAGTGTTTCTAGATGTTGAATCTCTGTTATGTGTTGTGTGCACAGTGCCCTTCTTTGAAAACTTAGATTTAGTGATTTGCAACATTGCTTTCACACTGAAATTAGAAATTCATCCATTTTACATTATTATCTTTCAAAGTGCCTGAAGTGCAAAAGAAAGCTATTTTTGAAGAGAGAGTACTCATTGAAGAGGAAAGAATATCTGTTGCTGTTCCAGAGGAAATCCCATCACCTGAAGGTACACTGCAGCATAGATACCAATAAAAACTTGCTCTTGTGCTTTATCCAGAAATCCGTTGTTTTAAGGCAAAGAGCAAAATACACAAATATTCTGTGGTAGTTATTGTAGATGAGCTTTGTGTTGGAATACTTTACAGACTTGGAGGCTTTTAAGTAGTAAAATTTCACTGAGTTCTGCTTCAAGATAGCCGAAATATTTTGACCAATTTTTATATGCCATTAATGACTCACAATTCAAGACATTTTGCATAACTTTATTATGAAAATGCAGCTGAATTTTTAAAATCAGATGCATCACTTATCCTTCTAAAATATGAACATGCAAATAGATATTCAGATGGATACATACATTGTTAATTTCTATTTGTTTCGTGCAATGTAACCTATTACCTCAGAACAGGGTGACGTTTTCCCTGATACAGTCATATTTGTAGACATATAATTGCTGACCTTCTCCTTTATCATTCATTCTGTTCCTGTCCTCCTACTGTCTGAACCAGTTAGATAAAGGAGCAACCTCTAGCTCCTTGGCTCTTGTTTCCCTACTTCAGCTGTTGTTCTGGGGAGCTGACACATTGCAATAGACTGACACTTGCCAGTGAGAGAGATTTAGGAGATAGAACAGGGCAGGGTACATGGGACATAGATAAAACATACCATTTCAGAGTAAATCATACATGTTTGTGTGCACAGCACTTTCTATATTATATGCATATCTATCATTAACATAATGAACTCAGAAGAATAATTCCACATCTCCTTCTATCCGCGAGTCCATGCATTCACCCAAAATACTAAAAAAAAATCTTCTTTAAAGAACCAACAGTGGAAGAATGGTCTGAAGAGGAAATGGAAGAAGTGTCTATCTCAGTTCATAGAGAAGAGATTTCTGAAGGTATGACCACAATACAGGAATACAGGATAAAAGCAAAAGCTAATTTTTGTTTTCTACCAAAAGCAGTGTAAACTAGCATTTTAGATTTCCTAGTTGTCCAAAGTCTTGAGGTTTCAAGTAGTACTAACCTTGCTGCTATGCATACCCACAAATTCTGAGACGTGCTGTTAAAAGGTGTAAGTAGTCTCTTTGATATAGTGAAACTTCTTGGATGGTGAGAATTATCAGGCCTTCACTTTCTTAAAAAAAAAATCTATCTTGGAAGTTATTGCTCCACCTATTTTTATGTATAGTGTAAAGATTCTTCAGAATATCACGATGCATTTTGTTTTCTCAGACCATCTCATGGTAAAATGACTAGGTTGTTGCCACACGTAACTTTATTGGTGGCAACATCATGCTGTGAACAGCAGCAAAACACAGGTTAACTATGTTCCTTTTACAAGGGACACCAGAGAAAGTGTTCTCAAAAGGCAACTTTGGTCAAGGAAATTTAAACAGTAGTGAACCAGTGGGACTAGAAAGTGCTGAATGGCTACTCCAAATGCTTGGCATTTTCAAATTACATGGAAATACAAGATAAGGACTCAGTTACAGTTCCAGGGAAATTACTTGTAGTGACTCCATTGATTTCAGAGAGAGCAGGATTATTTGGATACAGTTTTTTGCAATGTAGTAGTACTGGAGGGACACACACTGCTCATTCTTGTCTTTTTAGTTACTTTATTACTTCTCAGTGTAGTAAATTCAATAATAGATACCAAATATTGAAATTTAAGTATTTTTGATTTTAATATTTTAAAGTGACTGAAGAAGAGTCTTACTACGTAGAGGAGAGGGTAACTGTTCCTAAAAGAGAAGAAGCCCCACCTGCAAAAGGTATAGATTCTTTTCATTATAAAATTTTGATTATTTCAGTCTCAGAGTTCTTTATTTTGTCAGTTTGTGTCCGCTATATGTTTGTTTATCTTATTCTATGTTCTTCTGTTTTGGAGGCATGCGTACTATTTCCTCTTTTAAAATTATTCAATGTTTGCTTTTAAAGTGCCTGAGAAGCCTAGGAGAGTTGTCCCTGAACCAAAAATTCCAGCTGCCCCTAAAGAAGCTCCAGCAGCTAAAGGTATACATAAAGGTATACATCTGAATGATGTATACATATATCTTCAAGGGGGTAATGTTTGTTTTACTGTCTTGTTTGTGCACATTGATACCAGTAGTGTTTGCTTCCAGTGATCAATGTTTCAAATGCCACTGTGAATTGTGCAGTGTTTGTGTTAAGTTAGTAAAATGCTTTTTTATACTTTTTTAAAAAAAACACTGTGATGTAGTTGAGAATTATAAACGTTGGAGTTTAATATTCTTTCTCATCTTCCTTCTCATTTTTACTCTTACACATAAAGTGCCTGAAGTTCATAAGAAAGCTGTTCCTAAAGAGAAAGTATCTGTCCCTGTTCCTAAAAAGATGGAAGCTCCACCAGCCATAGGTATATCAGTGTTCCTTTTGCAAAAAAAGCTATCTCTTTGCTGCATCCCTTAGCTAAAACATAAGCATGCTAGTAAAAAATAAAGTTATCAAATTTCTGCAGTGTCAAACATGTACTTATGTCTGTCTGTCTACAGTGTAGCTTGAGGCCTGTGTCTTGTTGATGGGATTTACATATTGTTTCCTCTTTTATCTTATGCTTGTTAGTGCAATAAATACAATTGTCTAAAGTTACACAATCTTTTTTAAGAACCTCCAGAAGAACAAGTGCCCACTTTTGAGGTAGAAATTGAAGAGCCGCCAACAACTAAAGGTAAATACCACAATATTCTATTGGAGCTTTTTGTCTAGTCTTACAGAGTTTGTGTTTAGGCATTTTAGATGTATTTCTTTGTTAGTCTGTAATCTCAGTTTGGATCTTCCCTTTTATTTTGGCTATTGCTCATCATCTTTGTTTTACTGTGACTATAAGTTATCCTCTTCTGAAAAGTATTATTTTTGCTCTTATTGGAGATTCTTTAAACTTTTTTTCAAATAAAAAAAAATCAGATGAGGTAGGACAAACTTGCTTATGTGTGCTAAATACAGAACTACATTTCCACTTGAGTATTCTTATGTTTATTTAATATTTTAAAGTGACTGAAGTACGCAAGAGAATTATCACAGAAGAAAAAGTTGCTGTTGCTAAAAAAGAGGAGGCTCCACCAAAAAGAGGTATATAATTTCTTAGTGCTATACAAGAAAACTTTCTTATAATACTGACTGACTTCTACTTCTAACATCTGATTGTATAGCATAAATTGTATGTTTCAGTGTTTCCCTTTTTATTTATGTGCCTTAAAGGAATTTCAGGTGTGTGCCTTTGTGTTTTGCCATTTGATTATGTTCGGAAATGATACTTAGTTCAAAATCTTTTAGAATAAACTCTTTTTTTTAAAAAAAAATACCACCAGTGCCCAAGAAGCCTGTGCCAGAAGAGAAAGTGCCTGTTCCAGTTCCACGGAAAGTGGCAGCTCCACCAGCTAAAGGTACATAAGTTCTTTTGAAAGTAGAGAAGGCTTCTACACATCAGAAATCAGTGCACCTTATACTTATTACCTCCTTGGTTAATAGAATCCCAGTCTCTACTAACTCGATTATAAAGTTAAAGGAACTTTATCCTTTCCCCATCAAAGTGATGCAGGTGATAGAAAACAGTCACATATCTGTATCTGTCATGTATATATATAAGCAGCTAGTATTCTCATTGATTACGCTAGCTGCTTAGAGCTTTGGAAAGCTGAGTGAAGAAATTTACTCAGTGAAGAAGTTGAATAAAAAGTATTTAGAAAAAAAAATCCAGGTTTTATGATGTCATCAGTATTCAGAACAAAGGTTCAAACTTTCAAGTGTTTTCTTTGCTCTGTGTTTTTCTTGTGTTTAGGAAGTGTTATGTGTTCTGTATGTATGCTGTTCTGTGGTTAAGTTGTACTTCTGAAGAGCCTAGATATGGACATTGCATCCTATAGCATCTTACTTTTGTCTCCATTTTTGCATCTTCATGTTCTGTGAATATGCTTTTAGATTTTTGATGTTTTAACTTTTATCTAATCTTATTTATTATTTTAGTTGATAAAATATATTATTCTAATATTTATCTATGTTCTTGCTGTCAGTAAAGTATCTCAAAGCGTCTGATTTATCTAGGGAATTTTTTCCCAGGAAACCCCACAAACTATTGATCTTCAAAATATTAAATACATATTTAGCTACTATGTGTTAAAGCTTATTTAGCTACTATGTGTTAAAGCTTAAGCGTGCCATTGTCTTTGTTTGGTGCGGTTGTGGTGTTTATTGTAAGATATGTAAGATTCTTGCTATGTAAGTGTGAAATAGTTCCCTGTAACTGTTTTGTATGAACTTCAGAGTGTGTGAGAATTTTTTTAGAATTTAGTATTCTTACAATCACTGTCTTTAAAGTGCCAGAAGCTCCAAAGAAAG
>NW_010584798.1:250148-287399 GCF_000705375.1 Tinamus guttatus | reverse complement strand
AGGTACTCCTGATCATCATTTAATTTACAAACAGACTGTCTGTAATGCAGTACCACCAAACCTACAAGCCTGCTGCCCTGGCATTTTTCTTGCATTGCTGACATTTTGTGATAATCCCAAAGGAACTTGAATCGGAACCCTTAAGAAATGCTAGAGATATATTCTCCCCAGTTCCTCTGGGAGTGGGAGGTGTAATGAAACAATAACTGGTTTTCTAAGAAACCCTTAATGGGATAGGTAATGTACAGTGTTGCACCAGAAAAAAAAATTAAAATAGATTCTGTCTTTGAAGTAGCAACAGAAGAAGAACACTGGGCTATGTCAGAGGAAGTATCCATTTCTCTTCACACAGAAGAGGAGATTTCATACACAGGTATGAACAAACTGAAAAAAAAAATCTTGTAAGCTATTCTAAAGAAACAAGACAACAAAACACATGCTTTCAAGATCTGTGCATCAGGGATTCCCTGGTCCCAAATGTGAAGTTTTTAGAGTATCAAAACAATTCCAGAACAATACTGGAGTCTCACAAAAGGCTTAAATCTTTCTTCCTGGCTTGTTGATGCTACAGTGGAAGCCCAGACACTTAACTTAGCACAGTCCCAGTATTGAACATGCCAGTACAAGGGCTTCGTAAAAAAAACTCCACAGGTTTTCAAGCAAGATGGATTTCATCTCTTAAGAAGATTGGAAAGTTCTCAGGTTGATTAAGAAAATGCTGTAGTTATTATCTGACTTGGCAAGTCTAATGGTTCCCCACTTGTTAACCCCTAGAGTGATTTTTCTGGGAACAGTTTCCCATCGTGTTGATCACAAATTTCCAGAAGACCTGTATCAGAAGAGGAGAGCCGTGCACTACTGTTCTTACAAAGAGAATATGCTACTTAAAGTGTGTGTTCTTTCTGAACAAATCTTAAAGAGTGAAGAAGATTCACACCTTAATCTTTTGGAACCTTTAAAATTGTGAGAGTTTTCTGCTCTCATTGGCGACGGCTACTGAATATAGAAGCCACAAGGCAAAGTAGTCAACAGAAGAGGAAGATTGCCTTCCTTGCTGAGCAATGAGTTCTTCTGTCTTTCATTAGGCCAGAGCTTTCACCTATTGAAATGTATATCTTTTCTGTATTGAATAGACACCCAGTTGCCTTCATAATAACATGTCCAATGTCTATAAGCATAGTTTCCTTTTATGTATTAACCATGTAATTCGTAAAATATCTTTTTGTCTTTCTAATATTCTTAAATGTAATATACTGTATCTTTTAAGTGCCTGATGCACCAGAGAGGGCTATCATTGAAGAAAGACTACCAATTTCTCTTCCTAAAAAAGTGACAAGACCAGCAGCTAAAGGTATATTGGATAGAGTAGAGTATTGAAATACATGTATTGATATACATGTGTTTTGTGTATTGTATGTTCCATGTGCAGTGAGTATGACTTTGTTTTCTGTGGAATGTTCTTCTGTCAGTTTAATTCTTACTAGTATATGCCATGTGGTCGTTACTATCCATAAGATCTGTGTGCTAAATTTTAAGATTCCTATATTTGCTGTCTTTTTAAGTGCCTGAAGTACACAAGACAGTGGTCCAAAAAGAAAAAGTATATGTTGAAGTTCCTCAATATGAAGAGGAAGAAGAGGTTCCACAATATGAAGAGGAAGAAGCCACCAGATATGAGAGGGAAGTAATCCATTACAAGGAAGAAGTCAGCCACTATGAAGAAGTTACTCACTACGAGGAGGAAGTTCCTCAGTATGAAGAAGAAGTCACCCAGTATGAGGAGGAAGCTTATTACGAAGAGGAAGTACCTCAATATGAGGAAGAAGTACAAGTTCCACAATATGAAGAGAAAGCTCCCCCGCCAGTTAGAGGTATACTTTAATTTTAGGGTTATATAAGAAAAATGCCTTTTCACTCTGCTAATATATTGAAGCTTGCTTTAAATATATCCTGGTGTACATTCCAATGTACATTTTCCCAAGTTATTTAATGATTAGCATGCACTATAGAAAGCGTGGTGGATGGCTGTATGCCTACAGTTCAGTACTAATATCTTAAAGATAATTGTTGTATGTCATAAGTGTGCATTCCTGTTTCACAGAAAGTGGGTATAATCCACTAAGGCAACTTAAATCAACTTTATTTCATCCTTGTCTGGGGGTTTAATCTTGCTATCAGTCAAGAGTAGTTTGAAAGATCTAGAAATCTTTATGGGAATTCTGCAAGCACAGACAAAAAAAAAGTCTTTTCAGCTAGGAAGGAGGTGTAGGATATTTGAAAATTAGTGATTTAGGAACACAAGTCATGTTGTGTTACACACAGAAATATTTTGGATTTTTTTCTTTTTTTTCATTTATTTGCTTGCTTGTAAGGGAGTAATATATTTTCATGAAACAGAAGGCATAAAAGGTCTGTGAAATTACCGTATTTTCATACTTTTACTTGTACATGCTTTCCTTTGGAATATATTTTTTTATGGAGATAAATTTTAAACATTGTTAGTACAGCATGAAGATACTCTTCAGAACTTAGAGAATGCAACTAGGTCATTCCAAGATTTTGATAATAAAGCCTTTCAACATCGTACATCATAATATATAGACTAGCTATGCCTGATTTTCCAAAGGGATCTCAGTCATTTAAGAGTACTTAAAAATGTGCATTATTTGCCAATCCTTACTCAAATCATGCCATTTTATCTCTTCTCTAAAGAGAAGTTTAGGATTTCTTTTAACTAATTAATGTGTGTCAAAACACAAATATTCAATTTTATTGCTTATTTGCAAATTTTGAAACATTGCTTAGCACTTTTTCCTGTGTGCCGTGAAAGCAAAGTTTGTCCTGAAGAGGAATAAGATTCAAGTTAACTAGGATTTCCCTTGACTCTGTGATAATAGTTAAACTTAATTTATATGTACTCAAAAATTTCTTCAGCCTACTCAGTGTCAATGGGCTTACTCTCCTGCAATCATAAAATTTGTAGGGATAATTCTGGCTTCTGATTCCAGAGAACACTAAGACACATTTTCCAGTTAAAGGGAAAAATTCTATTGATTTTTAGCAGAATCAGGATTTCTATTATTATTATTATTATCATCAAAGTGAGCCACTCAAAACATTGCCATTGCCCACCAAGGTCTCTTACAGGTATTTGTATTGTGTCCATAGTTCTATGTTAGAAGCAAATTCCTTGATAAACTTTATCCACTTTATTGGCAGATTTGTGAGGGAAAAAATGTAATCAACAATTTATATTATATATATCTCCTAAAGCTGCTTATTCAACATGATTAAATGTTTTCTTTTCTACGTCGGAAGAATTAGGAGAATAATTCTTGGGGAAATAGGAGAAAAATAGTAAAAACATTGATAATCTGATACAGAAATTGAAGTAGTTATTTACTAGAATGTCCGTTTTTGACCATTTTAAGCATTTTTAATTTGCTCCAAAATCTAAAGAAAAAGTACTATTTTTTTTTTAACATTTCCCACCATAATAATCTTCTCTAATAGCTGGTTCTGAAAACTCAAACTACATCTTATTCTTTGAATCAACACATTTCCCTTTGGATTTAAAACCATTATGCTTGATGACATCAGCGGCTGGGGCGGGGAGAATGGGCTTAATAGAAGTGACTGCATTCTGTTTGCTGTTTTATTTTGTCTTAATGTGCAACCTGTGGTAAATCATAGTTGTATGTTCTGGGTGTGTATTTGAGGTTTGTGCTAGGGATGCTTGATTGAACTCTATGTTCCTCCCTCCTTAGAAGTAAATTCTAAAACAATATGGTATCTTTCAAGTGCCTGAGGTGCCCAAGAAGCCTGTTCCAGAGGAAAAAATATCTATTCTGAAGAAAAAAGAAGCTCCTCCAGCAAAAGGTACATTATCTTTTCTTAGAAAACATTCTCCAGATTTCTAATATGCATTATTTCTCAGATGCTTTAGTTAAATATTTCTTTTCCTGTTCTTGTGGGAGGGAGTTCTTCATATGAAAAGTTTGTGGTGCTGTCTTTTTATGTTTCATTTCTGCTTTAAATAGCTTATGCACTATTCTTAAACCAAAATAATATTTTTCAAGCACCTGAAGTACTGAAGAAACCTGAACCAGAAAAGAAGGTTCTGGTGCCAAAGAAGGAAGCTCCACCAGCTAAAGGTATAGCAACTTGTAATTAGTAGTGCTCAGAAAGATCTTCTAGACTTGTTTTATCTTCTCACTTGTTTTAAATGTATGATAGCAAAAGCATTGTTGCTGTTAGGGATTGTCATTCTTTGTGTTTGTCTTCAATAGTTTAGTGTCACTGTCTTCTAAATCATGACATTTTAACTTCTTGTACAAAACTCTATTTACAATGATATCTTTAAAGTTCCTGAAGTTCCAAAGAAACCTGTACCAGAAGAGAAGGTACCTGCTCCTGTACTGAAAAAGAAGGAAGCTCCACCAGCTAAAGGTATATCAACTCTTGATGGAATGCATTAAGAAAAAAATGAGTTTTTTTCTTTATTCAACTTCTTCAAAATAATGTAGTGCAAAAAGAGAGATTTCTGTTTTTGTCAGTATTTGTCGTCACTGTTTAATTCATGTCACTTCTCTTTACCTTATGGTTAAAAACTTAAACTTAATTCTTAAACTATAATGATATCTTTAAAGTGCCTGAAGTACCAAAGAAACCTGTGCCAGAAGAGAAGGTACCTGTCCCTGTACCTAAAAAGGTTGAACCTCCAGCAGCCAAAGGTACATGAATTTGTGATTCAACTACGTAATTCTAATTTTATTTCTCAACTTTAGAAGACTGCAAGTAATAATTCCATTCCTCTTCCTAATGTATTTTATCTGGAATCATACACTGTCATTATGTGTGAGCATTTCTGTTAGTCTTATGTTTGTTCTATGCTTTGCAGATTTATGCATTTGTGTCTTGCATTGTGTCTCACTTCTGAAATGGAACAAAGGATAGTAGTTATTTATATAGCTAAATGATTTTAAATTACTTGATTTATCACAAACAGCTGTTCCATAGGTAAATAATGTATGTAAACAGTCAGATTACCCCTAACCTTACTACATCAACTTGTAATTCTGTACTTGTCACGTTTCTAAATTTATATTTGTGTGAATCTGTGATGAAGCATGCACTTTTAAAATCTGTTATCTTTCTCACTAAATTAAGTTTAACATACTCGTGTAGTTATTTTAATGTTAGTCATGTTATCGTTTTACTTTGCTTCGTGTTACATTGAAAATGAATTTCTTAAACAAAAATGTCTTTAAAGTGCCTGAAGTGCCCAAGAAAGTTCCAGAAAAGAAAGTAGCTGTTCCTGTGCCTAAAAAGCCAGAACCTCCACCAGCCAAAGGTATCTTTTCTCATAACTCAACATGCGAATGATATATCTTACTAGAGTACTGATAGTACTGCTTCTTATGGTAGCAGTTTGTGTCAAATGTACTTGCTAATTTGTACACTCCAGCTTCTGTGTCACTTGTGTCTTGGTTTGGGATGTCCTGGGTAGACTGCTCTGTGTGTGATGTTTTAATTTTCCTACTTAATTAAGTTACCTAACTTACCTAATTAAGTACTATCTTTGAAGTGCCAGAAATACCAAGACCTCCCCCTGAAGAGGTACCAGCTTTTGGTACTGAGGAAGAAGAAGAAGCTGTTCCAGAGATACCAGCAAAAGGTACAGTATTCCTTCTTGAAAATTATCCAAGAAGTCTGTTCAGTTCGTTAAGCTATTGTCACTTCTATATTTTAGGTTTGATGTAAATCTGAACTGTCGTTTTGAGAGAGTTTATCTTTTGGGTGTTTGTGATCTTGCTTCATGTTTTTAGTGATTTTGATGCTTTCAAAGTAATTGAAAAATTCTTACAAAATGATGTCTTTAAAGAGCCGGAGATGCCCATGAGAGCTGTCCCAGAAGAAAAAGTCCCTGTTGAAGTGCCCAAAGCAAAGAAATTTCCACCAGCTAAAGGTATATCACCTTCTGGTGTATGCAGACAATTCCTCTCCCTTGCCTGTTTATGTTTCTGTGGAATCTTTTTTTAAAACTCATAGTTTATACTCATGTAAAGTTAGACCCTTGTTTCTAGCACACTGATGATCCGCTGCAGAAAAAAAATGCTAGGTCTCAAAAAGGCTTTTATTATCTACTTTGTTTTTAACTTAAATGGGCTGAGGATCAGACCTCAAATGATCTGCTCATCTTTCATTGTAGGTATCTGCATTGAATAAAATGATGGATAGTGATATCATTGTTCAGAACAAGTGTTACTATGGCATAATGTTTAAACAAAGTGTCTGCAACTGTAACATATAGGCTGTTACCTGGAAAATTTCCAAGTCAGAAAGATCTTTCTCACCCATATCTTTACAGTGTATGCTCAAATCTGATGCAAAAAAAAAACCATCAAAACTCAGTTGACTCTGTGAGTAGCTGGAAGACAGACCTCTCAAAGTGGAGGCAGATTATTACCACTGCCTGGGTGCTGAACAGTTTCTGCTTAAGCAGCTGAGTTGTTTAGAATAAATTTGGAAAACAGACACATTTTTTTGTGTGTGTGAAAACTAAGAGAGGTTTTTCTACAACTTCTCTTGTAGCATGTATTACTAATGTTTATGGTCAGCAATAATGCTGTGCAGTTAGGAACTGGGCATGGAAAGCTAATCTTCATATAATTTATACACCTCAATTCCATTTTGATATTTTTAGGAGAGGAAAGGAAAATAACTAATAAAATTTCCTTGTCAATTACCATTGTTATGTTAAACTTGGTGTCCTCTTATGTTGTTGTGTGTTTTATGTTCTGAATTTTCCTTTGGAATGTTGCAAAAGTAAAATTCTTAAAATAATGTCTTTAAAGTGCCTGAGGTGACGAAGAAAGTTGTGCCTGAAGAAAAGCTTCCCATTTTTGTTCCTGAGGCAGAAGAAGAAGAAATTATTCCAGAAATACCAGCCAAAGGTATACCATCTCTTCTTGCAAGTTACTAGGGAGATCTTTTGGCTTTGTTATTTCTTGTTCTAAATTGTCTGTAAGTCTTCATGTCTTTGGGGGAAATTTTTTATCTTGTTTCATGTTTTTAATGCTTTGAAAGTATTCTTGAAATATGTTTGCAAAATAATTTCTTTAAAGAGCCAGAGATTCCTAAGAAACCTGTTCTGAAAGAAAAAATACCTATACCTACTCCTGAAAAAATGGAGCTTCCTCCACAAAAAGGTATATAAATTAATATCTATGAAAATAATCTGTGTTGTTGTTCTTATAAAACAACTTTTCTTTTTTTTTTTTTTTTTAACTTACGTTATTTTTGTGTCCATGCTGTCTTGCTGCGTTTTCTGTCTTGATGTTTAGGGCAGTCTATAAAATTTTAGCAAAAAATAAGGTCTACAATAACTTGACTTTTCAAAGAAGTCTTTCCCTGGATATAAAGTATATTTTGTTTATATTTCTGTTTTATCTTTAAAGAAGAGCTGCAAATCGATTCTTATTCCATATATATATTTGTTTATGTTTTGTGTTGTCTTTCTAATCCTATTGGTCAATGACATTCTTTAAAAAAAAAGTCTTTAAAGTGCCCGAGATGCCTAAGAAATCTGTTCCTGAAAATACCTAAAAAGGTATTCCTAAGGTTCCTTAGGAAAAAGGTTCCTAAAAAGGTGCTAGCTCTACCAGCTAAAGGTATTGCAGTTTGTAAATGTTGTAGGATTAGTAGATAACATTCTTCATATAGCTGAATTTGGCACAAGATGTTTTAGTATGTCTGTCTTATATTAGTCACTATGTTGTTTATTTGTTTGTATGATTCTGTTCTGCTGTTCATAAGTGTCTGCGTTTGTGCATATTCAAAAATTGTACGACAAGAAAACTGAAGTTAAATCATATCTTTAAAGTACCAAAGGTGCCTAAGAAAATTGTTCCTGAAGAGAAGGTGCCTGTTGCCCACCCTGAAAAAGTGGAGGTTCCACCTGCAAAAGGTATATGTGCTTCTGATCATGATTATTATTATGCGTATTAAGAATACTCTTGACCTTCTTCTTTCTAACCATGTCGTTGTCATGTGTCAAAAGTCTTTGTAAAACCATATTGTAGAACTGTAAAGCTTTGTTTCCTGTGTTGTTTACTCATGCTTTAAGATTATTAAAATTCTTAAAAGAAAAATGTATCTTTAAAGTTCCTGAGGTGCAGAGAAGGCCTGCTGCAGAAGCTAAAGTGCCAGCTGCTGTCCCCAAACCTAAAGAACCACCACCAACTAAAGGTATAGATTCACTTCCTATTTTTCCCAAAGATTTGTTTTCCCTCTTCATTTCTAAAATCTTTTAGAATGTATTTACTGTTTCAAGAGTATATGTTTCTTTTTTGTAACTTCTGTTTGTGGTTATCAAAAATAATTTCTGTTCTATATGGACTGTCTTAGCTAACTGTAAAAAAAAATTAAATAATTGTAAGGTAGTAACAGTAACACTGTCTCTAAAGTGCCTGAAGTACCCAAGAAACTTATCCGGAAAGAAAAAGTCCCTGTGCCTGCCCTTGCTCCAGCAGTGGAGAAATATGAGCATATATATGAGGAATATGAGAAGTATGAGACATATGAAAGTACAGAAGACTTTGAGCAGGCTCAGGAAGCTGAAGAAGTTGAAGCATATGAAGAAGCTGAAAAACCTGAAAGATATGAGGAGATTCAGGAACAAGAAGAATATGAAGAGGAAGTTGAGGAAAAGGAGGAAATCTATGAAGAGTATGAATTTAAGGAGAAGAAAGAGATCTATGAGAAGTTTGAGGAGGCGTATGAGGAAACCTATGAAATCCAACCAGCTATAGGTATCTCAGTTAATGGTTTCTTTATTCTTAATGCTGTTCATTGAGTTCCCCAGCTACAGCTTAGGTCTCCTTTTGGGGTTTATTTATAATTTTCCCCACTCATAATAGACTGTGTGTATCTGCTGTTGGTGACAAAAAATCTATTTGAAGTTTGTTTCTCTCCTCTTCCTTCCTTATTAAGGAATGTTTCCCTTCGAAGTGCAATGTGAAGGTTTCCAGTTAGACTGCCTGAAATGAGCTAGTGTTGGTGTGACAGACACAAATTAAATGATAATACTCTGATGCAATTCAGCTTCAGTTTATATTCGATATTTTTGTGTGTCAATATTTATTTCTCCTGTCCAGTCTAATGGCTGTGCTTTTCTTAAAACTTAGACGGGGCCTTCTTGTCTGTCATTTAAATTTATTAATTCTATAGAATTATAGGATCCATCGTGCCAAACAGAAAGCATCTAAAATACAACAGAGACATAAAACAATATACCTTCATTTTAGCTGCTCATGCACTCTGAACCAAGTGGCTAGTCCTTGTCTCTGCATAATGATGATGTGGTGGTTCTATGGATGAGTGATTATTCTGTTTGCTCTCTCTATATCTGTTGAAACTCCTTGTGAATAACCTAAAGCTCCCTAATGAAACGTTTTTTAAAGTGCCTGAGGTGCCTAAAAGACCTCTGCCAGAAGAAAAAGTGCCTGTTCCTGTTCCTAAAAAAGAAGCTCCACCAGCTAAAGGTATATAAACTACTATATAAATTTAAAAACAAATTCTTCTACCTTCTCAGAATCTTCCCTATCCCTCAAAAATAAATATTTCTTCAAGAAATAAGAATGACAAATTCAAAAGACAAATGACTTTCTTATTGAAGACAAAGGAATGAGGCTGTAAGGTTTGCTTGGTTCTTCAATTTTTAGTCATCATTATTAATGAAAGTTTCTAATTATTGAAAACAAATGGTTATATAAATCAATGTAGGTCCTTTACGCTATTCCATGATGCCTAGTTGTAACTCCCCGTCTGTTAAATCCCAATTACCCATAATAATCTAAGAATCAAGGACCCTTTTCAACCATAATGATAAGTTGGATACAGTCTTAATGAGTATTTCCTGTATCAGCCTGGACAGAAAACGATTGTTATAAATACCTGTCGCTGGATTGAAGCAGAATTTCTGTGCCATTCTGGAGTTTTGTAATTTCCTGTTCAAAGCACTGGATTTGCCAGAAACACATTTTGTGCTATTTTTGTAGTTGCTTTTTATACAAATTATGATAATGAAATCAGTGGGATGGGGTTTTATTTTAGCATGAAGACTTAGCGTTACCTCTAAATGAAAAGGAAATGAAAACTTTGTGTATTTCCAGCTGTCATCAATTAGAACTGATAGTCCATGGAGTAATTATTATGGACTATCCCAAAAGAGCAGTGTTTTCTTTTAGTGATTACTGAGGACTCCAGTCTTACGTATCAAAATAGAATTTTCAATCTGAGTCATGCAGCTGGAATCAAAAGGAGTGGCCTGTGAGGTCACCAGCATTAGACTGTGTTTTATAGTCTTTTAATTTATCTGACCTTTTGCATTGCTTGCTGTTGTTTCATTCTTCCATAATGTTCGTGCAAAAAATCTTAAAACAACAATGTCTTTAAAGTGCCAGCAGTGCCGAAGAAACCTGTTCCAAAAGAAAAAGTGCCACCTGCTGTTCCTAAAAAAGAAGTGGCTCCACCAGCTAAAGGTATACTTCGTTGCACCCATGAGTCATGAACTCTGATTTCACTCTTTCATCTTCATTACTTGTTATGCATATGTTTTTTGTTTTTTTCTCTGTGTTACTTCTTTCCAGCTGTTTGTGGCTGAGCTTTTTGTCTACGTATTTCAAGTTCTTGTTGAAAATATGCATAGTTCCATTAAACGGGTCCTCTGTCTTTAAGGTGCATGTGACAGCAGTATAAGGAGTATTTCTGCTTCTTCTAAAAGGAGAATCAACTGTCCAAAACTATGTCCATCTTTCAAGAAAATGTGTTTTAGTATGTTATTCTTCTGTCTAATCTTCAAAGTCAACATTTTGTTGTGTCATGAATCAGCCTCTTAAATTTGTTCTTCATTCTAACTTCTTCCAAATAACTTTTAAAGTCCTAAAAGTAAATAATATCTTAAAGGGCCTGCTGTTGTCAAAAAACGTGTCTCCGAAGAAAAGAAACCTACATACGCACCTGAAATAGAAGTTCCACCCCTGAAAGGTAGAAGAACTTTTGATATGAGATTTTTATGGAAAAAGAAGTATTTGTATCTTTGCTGGCAGCTAACAGCTTTTACATTGATCTCAATGTTATTTATGTCATGGCAAGCATATCTAATCCCTAACTGCAGGTTTCACTGAGTGAGAAATTAAAAACTCTTTTATATACATACTATATGTGGGCTAGTAGTGTGCTGTCTATGTGCTACAATGATTTATCAACTAAAACATGCTGAGAAGGCATCACTACTTATACTGCCAGTATATCAAAACCTCAGTACTTTGGTCTGTAGCTGTGAATGTAGCTTAAGCTAGGATTTCGAAGTCAATATGTTGGTCATGATATTCATAGAGGAGTACTAAGATGAAAAGTATTAAGTTAAAACCATTAAAGCTGTTACATGTATCAGAGGCAAAAGCATGAAGGTACAGTGAAAACAGTACCTAACTTACACTCTTTGAGAGCAAAACCTATATGTTTTTTCACACAATTAACTTCTCGACCAACTTAGTTTTAGAACTGAACAATATTCCTGCCACAGAACCGCATGGTATTGTAGACCTCAAGAGAACTTCTGTATTAGGGGATTTTATTTATAATTTTGAATTTTATAAATTGCAAATGATTTTGAGGTTGCTAAAAGAAAGCTAATATCTTTAAAGTGCCTGAGACTCGTAAGAGGGCAGACCTTGAAGTGAAGGTACCTACAATAATCCCTAGAGAAGAGGAACCCCTTTCATACGAAGGTACACCAGTGAATCAATTACCAAACATAAAACTGCAGAGAATAAAGACATTAATGTGCTATGGTTCTTTGTAAAACAAGAAAAAAAAATGTGTTATCAATTTATTTTTTTCTCTTAATTATATAAAAGTAATTTGCATACATGTCTTTAGGACCTTCTCTCCTCAGAAATAAGTCATGGTTTAGCACATTCAAAGTGTTCTTTTCCCCTTCGTTGCTGGGAGAGAGATTCATATCAGATTCTGGAAAGCACTTAAGCAGCATTGAACTAAATGTATTAGTTTAAGCAGACATTGCTTAAGTGCCATCCTGCCTGACTTAATTCACTGTGTTGAGCTTTTCAGATACAGAAATGTGAAATTTGGTTACCTGTTCTATCTAATATACAGAGTGAAGAAACTAGAAAACAGTTTACTTTTAATTCGTATTTTCCTAATTAGGACAAGTCATTCGTAGCAATAGCAGTTAAATAAAGACCAAGCTATTTAAATAACTTAGGATATTTAAATAATTTAGGACCAAACAACTCATTAGTCATATACACATCGAAGTGTTTGCATTATAAATTGTCTTTCTAATCTTGGCTTGTAAATACCATTGAAATGTGTAAAATAAATTAATATCTTTGAAGAACCTGAAGCTTATGAGGAAGTCCCAACTGAAGCAAAAGTCCCTGTTATTTCTAGTGAACTAGAAGCTCCAGCAGCAAAAGGTAAACCAGCTATTTAAACAATATATAAATTATCATATGCAACTCCATTAATCATCTTTATCATTCCATTTATGTTCCCATCAATTAAATAATGTGATCATTCTAATGCTCCCTTAAATACCATATGTCTTCCATTGCTTTTTTGTTATTCACATTATGTATATGATAATATTCTTAATGAATCTAATATCTTTAAAGTACCTGCTGTGACAAAGAAAGCTGTCCCACTTAAGAAAATACCTGCTGCTGTACCTAAAGAAGAAGCTCCTCCAGCTAGAGGTATATAAAGCCCATATTCAGTTCAGTTCTTGAACTTTAAAAGAAAAACATTGCCTTCAAATTCCCCAAATTCCTAAAGGATGTTTCACAGGGGATGGAAAAAAAGCTAACACATACCTTTTTAGAGAAGAAAGAATTCATACCTGTAACTTCCTAGTTGTTAGAAAACCAATGAACTACAGCAAGTCTGAGTTTCTGTATTCACTGCTTAATACCATGTATTTTCATGTTGCTCTAGTAGCACTTTTGTTTTAAAGACCTGTGCTACTTATTTCTTAGTGTGTATTAAAATAAACCAATATTTTTAAGTGCACAGAGTGCCAAAGAAAACTGTCCACAAAGAAAAAATAGTTCCTCCTATACTTAATGAGGAAGTACCAAATGTCAAAGATAAAATAAAATAAAAATTGTTGAGTGGGATTGGAAGGATAAAAGGAATTCACATAGATTTCTTTAATGTCTTTGAGAATTTTCTGTGAACCATAACCTATGGAGTTTTCAGTGGGGCTTAATAAATGATAAAAGAACGTGAAGTGGTATTGAAAACACAGATAACTTGAAATTAATGAGAGCATTTTAAAAAACAATAACACCTAGCTTTGTTCTTGAGGGAAAAAAAGGTGCTTGTTTAGCTTTAAGCCCAAAAGATAATGGCACGTGACCCTGCTACTTGACATCAGTTCAGGGAAAAAAAAGTTAAAGCTTAAATAGAAAGGACGGTTTCTCTTCATCTAAGGAAGTGAGTCTGTTTAGGACATATCACAGGACTTTCTTCTGACAATCTGCAGAGACAGACCAGGATAGAACAGAATATTTTTTCTTTCCTCAGTTGTAATGAGCCTAATTCTGAGGGAACATATGGAGTAGACATGTGTATCTTTAAATAAGCCTGAATATTTGTTTTTATTTGTTGTTTGTCTTTCACATCATTTTGTTGTATGAAGATACTAATCTAGAGTTAATTTATCTAAACTAATATCTTTCAAGTGCATGAATTTCATGAGGAAATTTACATAGAAGAAGAAGTTTCTACTGTTTTCAGAAAAGAGGAGACTCTACCACCTAAAGGTATATAATCTTCATCTCTTCCTACAACTTGCAAAATAATGAATTCCAGGAAAATTATTCATGTTCATTACGTAGTTCTTGTTCAATGTAACTAATCTTTGTGTTCATTCTTTTTATTCCTTACTTATATTTACAAACTTGTTTTTCTGTATGACCTATCATTCTGTTCTTCCTAAATTCTTAAACTAATATCTTTAAAGTGACTGCAGTAGTTAAGAAAACTGTTCCAGAAGAAAAAGTACCTATCCTTGTGCCTAAAAAAGCAGAACCTACTCCTGTGCCTAAAGGACCAGAGCCTCCCCCACCTAAAGGTAGTTTGATAAACTCGTAAAACTGGGTTCTTGTCTTTTGCTGCTCAAGTCTGTTGCATCTCTTGAACTGTGTCTAAAGTGTAATGATTTAATATATTTGTAGTTTACATCAGATTTATGACATCTGTGTTGTATGTATCCCTTTTTGATATGTCTTTACTAGTCTTATTTATTTGTATGTGTACTTGAAATTCATTAAATTAAAATCTCTTATGTGTCTTTCAAGTGCCTGAACTGCCCAAGAAAGCAGTCCCTGAAAAGAAACCTGTCCCTGTGTCTAAAAAGCCAGAAACCCCAGCACCCAAAGGTATAGGCCAGCATACCCTCTCCTTGTCCTTTTTCAAGTTGCTTCTGTCTCTTGTTTTTTCATTGTTGTCAAATGCTTAGAAATTAGTTGATGTTGGCTGTACCTTCTATAGCACAAATTATATCAGAAAACAGAAAAAAGGACTGAAAATAAATAAGGAAAACTGTAGTCGAGTCACTAGGCAGTGACATTAATGGAACAAATGTTTTCACGGATATGTCATAGGTCCTAGGAATAGCCTGCAAAATCCCATTAAACCAAGAAGTACATACCCTTCCTCTTTCACAGTACTCTTTAAATTTAGTGTTCCATTGATTCCTGTCACTGTCTGCTCGTGTCTACTTGTTTCTTCTTACTTTTCTGTTCTTAATGTTTCACATTTCTAATTCTTCAAATTAAGATACATTGATATCTGAGGTATCAATCTTCATTTCTCAGTTCCAAAAGTTCCTAGTTGAATATAGCAGTATACAACATTTTTGGCATAATATATCTCTTATTTGTCCTAATGGATCTTTCTAATACATGTCTTATGACAGTCTTTCTTCTTAATAATTTACATGTCTTTAGATGTCTTAAATGTAACAAAAATGCATGCTGTTTTCTTTAAAGTACCAGAGGTACCCAAGAAAATCTCAGAAGAGAAAGTACCTTCAGTGCCTAAAAAACCAGAACCGCCACCAGCCAAAGGTATGTTTCAATAGAGATAAAAATATTTTTTGGAAGAAAAAACACACTCTGACTTGTTTTTGTGAATGCTATTTTTTGTTTTTTGTTGTTGTTGTTAGTGTTTTAAAAAATGTTGGTCTATTACCTTTACTTTCTATGGCCACAGCTCTGCATATGCTAACATTTTAAAAACTTTAAACCCTCTTTTTTGAAAGATAGTCATAAGTAGTGTAAGATGGTCAGAAATACTGATAAAATTGAATGGAGAAGAGACTGAACCTTGAAGACCATATCAAAAATGTTAAAGAGAGAACCAGGGCTTCAGTGATCTGAAATATTTTGGACTGACAATGAAAAGTTAGTTCCAAAACAGAATTTAAGGATTTCCAAGTACATTCCAAGAATAAGTGACACAGGTCTGACACAGAAGGAGATTCTCCATTTATAGAAGAAAAATCAAGGCAGAGAAGAAGTCATAGAAGAGTGCATAGAAGAATGTAACCAAGAATGTAAAAAGAACAGTGCCAACCTCAGACAAATTTTGATCAGAGAGGCAGTTTACTAAAAATTGAAGAGTAATATAAATTAAAAGCAGAAAAAACTCCAGAAGTCTGAGATGCTCCATCAGATTCTACAGGGAAATAAAGGAAATTTAAGTTAATAAAGACATCAAAACCGTGGTTCCTTATGGAACATAACTGTAGAATTCCATCAAATAACAGAAATTAATCTCTTTAAATCGTCAGAAGTGCACAAGGAAGTGGTTCCTGAAGAAAAACATTAAAGTTACTGTGCCTAAAAACCAAGCACTCCACCAGCTAAAGATCATTGTCATTAATAAAACCTTGGAAATAATTCATATTCCTTTCACTGATAAAACCTTCCTGCTGCTATTTTCCATCTTTTCCACCTTAAAAACTCTCAGTTATGTATTTCATTTTGAATAGTAGCCTCTTTTTCCCTTGATACTCTTACATGACTCTTATCAAGACTGAAAGTAAAAAGAACATTTGGGAGAAGGTCACGTGTAACTGATACTGCCTGGTGTCCTTTTTGCTTTGTTTTTTTTTTTTTTTCCCACGTTACTGCTATTTACAAATAATTTAAATTCTTATAGTTAGCATGGGTATTAATTTTTAAGTGCCAGATGCGTCCAAGGAAATCCCAGACAAGAAAAGTACCTGTTTCTGAACCTAAAGAAAAACACAGAATTTCCACCAGCTGAATATATTTCTTATTTTGAAACAATTAACAGAAGGAAAAAAATAGTCTGTTATTTTAATATTATAGAAAATGAGACACATCTCTCGGAATTTTATTCTGTTGTCTAATGTTTTTCTAGTCTGCTAACGTGAGAAAAAATGGATCTGGAAAGTGGTGTCTTCACTAATAGTGTTCTGTTATTCTTTAATGCTTCTTATGAAATTATTATAGTAAAAGTTGTTATTATTTTTCAAGTGCCTGAGGAACCAAGGAAAGTCGTCCCAGAAGAGGTGCCAGTCAAAGTACCAAAGAAACCAGAACCTCCACCACCTAAAGGTAACAGTTGTATTATGAATAAAAGAATAACTATTTGTTTTCTAGAGTATTGTTTTAAGATATTGGAAGTTTTGTTTTTTGTTTTTTGGGGGTTTTATTTTGCTATAAAAGATTTATAAATTATATTTGTTGTATAAATTGTTGTATTTGCATGTGTGTGAAGAGAGAGAGAGAGAGAGAACTTGATCTTTTTCTAACCAGCAAGAGACATCAGAGAAAAATTTTCTGTAGGCAAGGAAAAGGTTGATATTCATATCCAAAAACAGTGAATTTTTTTATATCCCCAAGTTCTGCTTTTTCTTAGTGTCTTTAGAACTGCAGACATAGATTCAAATTTCATGCAAATAAAATAAAGTACTTTCTTTAAAGTTCCTGAAGTGCCCAAGAAAGTGATTCCAGAAGAAAAAGTACACATTGAAGTTCCTAAAAAAACAGAACTTCCACCACCTAAAGGTACATGTTCCATACTGATAAAATCATACATAATTTTTCAGTTGTTTCTGTGAATATTATCTTTTAAAAATTATTCATCATCTTTTTATATTCTGATATTTATAAATGTTACAGATTGTGTTGTCATCTTCCTCTGTGAATTGTTCCATACAAGCAAGAATAGCTAGTACTGATGTGCATCATGAAATATGAAAATGCATAAGGGATTTATCTGAGTCTCTTTTCATTTTTTCTGATGTTGTTTGATGATTTTCACCTGGGAGCTATTGTCTCCTTTTTAATTCCTACTATTCAAATTCCTAAAAGTAAATCAAATAAATATCTTTAAAGAACCTGAGATGCCGAAGAAAGCTGTTCCAGAAAAGAAAGTACCTGTGCCTAAAGAACCAGAACCTGAAGTTATACCAGAACCTGAGGCTGTTCCTGAAGAACCAGAACCTGCAAAAGGTAAATCTCAACAGTAATTCAATAATAGTAGCAATATCTTTTCTCTTATTTTTACCGCTGTTATTTTCCAGACCTTTTATTTTCTGAGTTTCTAAAATGTTCTTGTTCTATGAGTGCTACACATGTAAACACCCATGTGGCTCTTTTTGACAAACAGTCATAAATCTGGGATGTCTGAATTACCTGTGTTTTATGCTTCAATTCTTCATGCTCTACGACGTTATACTTGATGTTCTTCCTAGCATATGTTTGGGTTCATGAAAACAAATGCAACTAACATCTTTAAACTGATAATAGTCAAAGAAGGGAAGTACTAATTAGAGTAGCTAAGAGCAGAAACTATCAATGCGTTTAAAATACCAGAATCTCTACAAGGAAAAATTAGATGCCATCACCGATAATTCTTGAAAGAGTCTTAAGCTTATTACTTGCAGAGTTATTAATATCTTTTGTCTTGTCAATTTTGTGTATAATTATCATTAATTTTACTTACAGCTTAAGTTATACTGCAAGTGCGTCTGTGCTCTTCTGCGTGTAGGTGTAAGGTGTGCGTGGGTGTGTACGTGGGTGTGTGCGCGCATGTGAAGGGAGAAAAGCCAAAATGTGTCTGCCCATCCTGAAAAAATACCGACATAAATGAGGGATGCTTGCTGATTTTGTTGTTTCTGTTACAATTGTGTTTTATGGTTTATGATTAACTTAAACTTGATGTGTATGTCTGAGCAGCTGTTAACTTAAGAACTAATATCTTTTTATGTACATGAAGTGGCTGAGACATCTCTCTCAGCAAAGAAAAGACCTGTTGCAGTTCTACGGAAAACAAAGCTGACTGCCGCACCCCCAGAATCAAAGCCCTCTGTGGCACCTCAAAAACAAGAGCCTGCTGCACTGCCTCCAAAACCAGAGACTTTTGTGGTGCCTGAGGTCCCAGAACCTCTTGTAGCACCTCGAAAACCTCAGCATTTCATGGCATCTGAAGAGCCTGAGCCTATTTTGGCTCCCCAAAAATCGGAACCTGTTGTGACACTGGAAGAGAAAGAACATGTTATGGCACTCCGAAAACCAGAGCCTGTTGTGGTACCTGAGAAACCAGAGCTGATAGTGGGCCCTGAGGAACCAAAGTCTGTTGTGGCACCCCAAAAAGTAAAGCATGTCTTGCCTCCCAAACCAAGGCCCATTGTGGCACCCAAAAAAACAGAACCTCTTGTGGCATCTGAGGAAGTACAGCTCACTGTAGCATCAGAGGAACCAAAGACCGTTGTGGCACCCTATGCTGAGGTGTCCCCAGAAACAAAGACTTTTATGGAACCCCAAAAATCAGTGCATTATATGGTATCTGAAGAAACAGAGTTTGTTGCACTTTCACAGAAAACAAAGCCTTTTGCAGTATCCCCTAAAACAAAGCCTGTTGTGACACCCCAAAGGCCAGAATCTGTAGCTTTACTTGAGGAACCAGAGCCTGTTTTGGCACCCCAAAAACCACAGCCTTTTGCAGCACCCCAGAAAATAGAACATGCTGTGACACTCGAAGAACTAGAGTCTGCTGTGGTACTCGAGGAACCAGAGCCCGTTGTGGCACGTGTGGAATCAGAGCCTATTGGGATACCTGAGGAACCAGCACCAGCTAAGATGCCTCAAAAGCCAGAGCCTGTTGCTGTACGTAAACAACGAGCAGCTCCACGAGCTAAAGGTACATCTTATGATCAAGATCTCTTTTTCTTCCCTCAAAAAGTATTTCACCTTCATTTTAGAGCTTAATACACATAATTAAAAAATACTAATATCTTTAAAGAGCCTGTAATGCCCAAGAAGACTGTCCCAGAAGAGAAAATTCCTGTAGCTGTTACCAGAAAAACAGAACCTCCAGCAACCAGAGGTATATATTATCATGGTTATCAGGATAAGCACAACAAATCTTGTTTTAAGCACTATCGTAACCTCTTCTGTTCTGTCTTGTCCAGTATCAGCTTTTAAATGATATTTACTGAACAATTTGCATTGAGCATGAGTGTGTGCCAGACAGACTGATTAGTGGTAAATTGTTACTTCTGTAATTTCTACTATACTCTGTTTTAATCTATGCAATGATGTTTAATTGTGCTATAACTGTAAAATGGAGTGTACTAATAACTTTGAAGTCCCTGAGACTCATTTTAAGTAAATTGCAAGTACTTCCAGGTATCTGTGTTGACATGGGTACCATCATGGAACAGAATCCTTTTCTTAGGTCCTTAACTGTTATTTTCACTGAATTTTTTCATAGGTCATCATCCCCCACCGTTTGCAATATATAAAGTTTTTACACTATATTGTGGAAACCTAATTCATTGAATTAGGCATTTTTAGGACATAATGCCTTATAAAAGGTATTTATTTTCTCAATCTCCTTTACATATCCAAAATGGGAAGGATGGGAGACTTTATGATTGAAATATCAAATAAATATTTAGAGAAACAACTGAATGTAACCCTAGCACTGTCTCAGATAAGACTGTGTTCATGTGTTACTCTTTGTCTTATAGTTTTCTACGTGTCCATTGTCCCCACAAAACTAACATATACTAATATCTAATATCTTGAAGTGCCTGAAGTGCCCAAGAAAGCTGTTCAAGAAGAGCGCATACCTGTAGCTGTGCCAGAAAAACCAGCCCCTGCACCAGTTCGAGGTACTTGTTAGCGCTAGCCTCAACCTCAACATGACTACTTCTGACAGTTTTAAATGTCATAATTTGTTTGATGTCTGTTATCATGTCCATTTGCGATGACGTGAAGCTTTTTTGTGTGGTGTAGGAGTGGTGTATTCAGTTATCTGGAGTGTTTTAAAGAATGCAAGAGATATTTGGACTTCGCTGCATAGCTTTTGTCGTCTGAATGACCTGATACTATCATTTTAAATTTATTATGTGTGTGTGTGAGTGTCAAGACACTGGGCGAAGCTGTGGGTCCAGTTCAGTTGCTTTCTGAAGTGCATCCTGTCTCATTGTTCTTCTTCCTGCTTAATATATAAACCTGACTATTACTAATATCTTCCAAGTTCCCGAGGTGCCCAGGAAGGCTGCTCCTGAAGCAAAAGTGCCTGCGGCCACTCCCAAAGCACCAGAGCCTCCAGCACCCAGAGGTACCCTCTCTATGGATCTCTTGACAAAGGAGATGCTTCATCTTCCTCTCTTAAGTGTTATTGTGCCCTCCCTGGGCCTGTCTCTGTTTTGGGTTTGAGACGTGCAAGGTTGTGCCGCATGTGTGCGCGCAGTATGAATGGGCCTTTGTGATGTCTGATGTCCGTGTGGTAGCACTGCTTTCTGTTATGACTGGCACACGTTTTCCTCAAAGTAAAATGAAACACACCAATATCTTTGAAGTGTCTGAGATGCCTGAGGAGGAGATCCCAGAGGAGGAGGTCCCAGAAGAGGAGGTCCTGGTTGCTGTGCCTGAAGAGCCAGAAGCTCCGTCAGCCCCAGGTATTCAGGGGTGTCCTGAAAGAACCTGTCTTATCCACTGGCTTATCACTCTCTTGAATGCTCTTTTCCCTGTCCATGTTCAACTGGTGGGGGTGTGTGAGCAGTGTTTGGTCCTCTTCTGTCTATGTGTGTATGGGGGACTGGTCGGCAAACACTTTGTTGCAAGTCCACACTTTGTTGGCAACAGCCCCCGTGAGGGGAGTGTTGTTGTTTGAAGAGGATCCCTGGAATATTTCAAGGGCTTGCTTTATGGTCTGCTGTCCACCATTATACTGTATGTATATCTTTAGCCCTGTCCAGTAAAAGGAACTAATATCTTTAAAGCGCCAGAGGTGATTGAGCAGGAAGAAGCAGAAGAAGAGATTCCGGTGGCTATCCCCCAAAAGCCAGTGGCCGTGCCCAAGAAGCCTGTGGCTGTTCCTAAAAAGCCTGTGGCTGTTCCCAAGAAACCAGAAGTTCCACCATCAAAAGGTATAATTTGATGGAGCAGCTGCTTTACTATTTCATTTCTTGATTAATTATTTCTTCAACTGTCCCTTCTTTTGTGTAACGTTATTTGTCCTCTACCCCTGGCCTCCCCCGTGCTTGAAATTGCATGAGTGATTGGCCAGCTACACTCTGGTTTCAATGTTGTAGTGTTACAAACATCTAAAATCCTTAGTTTTCTGATCAGTGTTATAATCTTTTGTACTTATGATTTCTGTGAAATTAAGAGGAAATAATGTCTTTAAAGTGCTTGAAGTGCCCAAGAAAGCTGCCCCACAAGAGAAAGAGCCTGTTGCTGTACCCAAAAAAGCAGAACTACCACCAGCCAAAGGTACACGTCATCATTACTGCTGTTAAATAAGAAGGACCTATCATGTTTTTCTGGACTTAATTGAACTAGCTTTACTTGTGATGCTGAAATGTGAGTGAAGAATATAAACTGCAATATCAGATGTTAGAAACATTGCATCATGACTCAATTCAGTTCCTTGAAAAATATCTGCAGTTTGCTGACCTATTTTTAAAGCTTATCATATAAGATTAAGAAGTGCTTAATTTAAAGATGATGGCCATTTGTTCTGAAGAAAAAGCCTGAAAAGGTGTCTTCAGTTTAAACTACATGATGCTGCACTGTTGAATTTTCTTAACATTCTGCACTGATGGATAACAGCAGCAGCATCAGTTCTCCACTTATCTAAAGGCTTGAGTCAGTGACCCCCCCAAAAATTAATGAATATATCAATGAATATATCATTCCATTAGCACATGAAACAACGTATGTATTGCTAAAGTGAATTGAAGTGAAATATCACTTGAAGTGAATTGAAGTGAGTGTATTGAAGTGAATTACGTAGAAGATAGGAACTGTGCAAAACTGAAAATGGAGAGTTTTGTAGAAATGAAATTATTGATAGAAAGAAGTGATAACAGTAAAGCAAAGAATCTTCATAAATGATGTTATGATGACTTATAATGAATAATACAGATTATTTTAATATATATTTGTATTCCATAAGCAGTCTTTGTTTTACCGTTGTACGGAGAGGGTATACATTTTTACAGGTATCCTGTCTTGACTCAAAAATTGCAACTAGAAGCAGAATTCCCATCTCCTGCATGAAAGTATTTGAAACCTGGGTCATTGTACATATTTGAAGCAAAGTATAAATGACAACTGAATGTAACCCTAGCACTGTCTCAGATAAGACTGTGTTCATGTGTCTTATAGTTTTCTTATAGTTTTCTACGTGTCCATTGTCCCCACAAAACTAACATATACTAATATCTTTGAAGTGCCTGAAGTGCCCAAGAAAGCTGTTCAAGAAGAGCACATACCTGTAGCTGTGCCAGAAAAACCAGCCCCTGCACCAGTTCGAGGTACTTGTTAGCGCTAGCCTCAACCTCAACATGACTACTTCTGACAGTTTTAAATGTCATAATTTGTTTGATGTCTGTTATCATGTCCATTTGCGATGACGTGAAGCTTTTTTGTGTGGTGTAGGAGTGGTGTATTCAGTTATCTGGAGTGTTTTAAAGAACGCAAGGGATATTTGGACCTCGCAACATAGTTTTTGTCTTCTGAAAAACCAGCTACTAGCATTTTAAATTTTAAAACTTGATTGTATGTTTTTTTGGGTAGAGTCCAAACTTACAATGTTAAACTGACACAGCGAATGTCAGCATGATTTTATAGGCAACTTCATTCAGAGAATGGTTATAGACATCAACCTTCCAACACTTAAAAGTTTTTTTTTTTTTTTTTAACTCAGACTTTAATATATGAGAGCAATGAAAGAAAGGGTTGTATACGTATGTTATGAAATCCATATAGTATTGATATGTATGGCACAGGTATAGTGAAATCTGATCATTTTGGAGGCCAAAAAGAGCAAGGGATGGATACTAAATCCAGTGAAACACATGGGTTGTGGGAATCAACACAAAGAAGGGAAAGCTGAGGAAAGAAGGGAGTTTCTGAGGACAAGGAAAGAAGCCAATAGAGAGAGCAGTTGAAACAAAGAGTAGAAATGGAAGAGGGGAAAAAAAAAAAAAAAAGAGCTGTGCTGTTGACAGGATTTTTATTCCTCGCTCCCAGAATGCCCTGGGCTGCATTACGAAGAGCTGTAATGGGTAAGATGTGGGCTTATGTCACTGCCAGGGAGCAACCAGCAGCGCTGAGGGACAGTGATGTCCCCTCAGAAGAAGGGAAGCCTGCTACATAGGGAGAAGGTGTATTTTACTCACACCCTCGCCTGGGAATCTCAATTAAACACAGCCATCAGTTTTCTCCCAGGGTGCATCCTCCTGCACATATATGTGTGTGTGTGAGTGTGGAGACACTGGGCGAAGCTGTGGGTCCAGTTCAGTTGCTTTCTGAAGTGCATCCTGTCTCATTGTTCTTCTTCCTGTTTAATATATAAGCCTGACTATTACTAATATCTTCCAAGTTCCTGAGGTGCCCAGGAAGGCTGCTCCTGAAGCAAAAGTGCCTGCGGCCACTCCCAAAGCACCAGAGCCTCCAGCACCCAGAGGTACCCTCTCTATGGATCTCTTGACAAAGGAGATGCTTCATCTTCCTCTCTTAAGTGTTATTGTGCCCTCCCTGGGCCTGTCTCTGTTTTGGGTTTGAGACGTGCAAGGTTGTGCCGCATGTGTGCGCGCAGTATGAATGGGCCTTTGTGATGTCTGATGTCCGTGTGGTAGCACTGCTTTCTGTTATGACTGGCACACGTTTTCCTCAAAGTAAAATGAAACACACCAATATCTTTGAAGTGTCTGAGATGCCTGAGGAGGAGATCCCAGAGGAGGAGGTCCCAGAAGAGGAGGTCCTGGTTGCTGTGCCTGAAGAGCCAGAAGCTCCGTCAGCCCCAGGTATTCAGGGGTGTCCTGAAAGAACCTGTCTTATCCACTGGCTTATCACTCTCTTGAATGCTCTTTTCCCTGTCCATGTTCAACTGGTGGGGGTGTGTGAGCAGTGTTTGGTCCTCTTCTGTCTATGTGTGTATGGGGGACTGGTCGGCAAACACTTTGTCGCAAGTCCACACTTTGGCTCTTTGTTGGCAACAGCCCCCGTGAGGGGAGTGTTGTTGTTTGAAGAGGATCCCTGGAATATTTCAAGGGCTTGCTTTATGGTCTGCTGTCCACCATTTTACTGTATGCATATCTTTAGCCCTGTCCAGTAAAAGGAACTAATATCTTTAAAGCGCCAGAGGTGATTGAGCAGGAAGAAGCAGAAGAAGAGATTCCGGTGGCTATCCCCCAAAAGCCAGTGGCTGTGCCCAAGAAACCTGTGGCTGTGCCCAAGAAGCCTGTGGCTGTTCCCAAAAAACCTGTGGCTGTTCCCAAGAAACCAGAACCAGTGCCTGTCCTTAAAAAACGTGAAGTTCCTCCAATTAAAGGTACTTGACATCAGTGACAAGGATCTCCTATGTATTACCTGATGACTTTTTCTCTAGTTTTTCTTGTATAACCAGAGCTCCATTGTCTGAGTGGGTATTCTATTACTAAAATTTTAGTCCTAATCTTTAGAATGTCTTCCTCTCTTGAGTCATTGCACTTTTCAACATCATGCATATATGTATCCTAATATTCAGAAAGGTAACAAATAACTAATATCTTTAAAGCACCTGAAATACCTGAGAAGACTGTTCCAGAAGAGAAAGTGCCTCTTGTAACACCTAAAAAGCCAGATTTCAAAGAAGCAGAGCTTCCTCCAGCCAAAGGTACATATCACCAAGAGGAACCTCTTGAGATGAAAAATTTGTTCTCAACTCTTGATTTTTTTTTCTTATTCTTCTCCCTTGGCTTTTTAATAGTTGAGTTTATAAAATGTGGCAGTTTTATTTAGCTTACCTTCGGTAAAGACTGTCTGGAGCACAAGCATTTTTTCATTATTATTGATAATTATGTTACTCACTGATATTCTGTTTTTGTTTGTCTTTGTCTTTTTTGTTTCATACATATGTTTATATACATGCAAATAAAAGGACTTGATATTTTTAAAGTGCCTGAGGTGCCCAAGAAAGCTGTCCCAGTGGAGAAAATACCTGTTGCTGCACCTGCAATACCTGAACCAGAACCAGTTGAAGGTATATGCTATCATGTCAAGAAGATCCTTTCCTATTCTTGCAAACATAATATTGGATGCTGTCCTTTCTTTTTTCATTGAAACATTTGTATATTATTTACTTCCTATTTTTAGTCAATACCAATATGCATTTCTTTAATATTTTCATTTATAAAAGCAAAATATCGCTTCCAAAATTATATATTTTCCACTGAGGAATGCTTCTACACAGGTTATTCTTAAGAAAGAGCATTCTTTATTACTCTCTTAAGACAACAATTAATTCCCACTAAATATGAGTCTTTTCAAACCTATTACTAGGATTGATGTCATGAACTTAAGTGAACTGACAGCATTCTAGTTTTTATGCTTTCCAATTACAATGACTCATCCATGAATTCAATGTTACTTAACTTTTATTCTACACGCAAAAATCACAGTCCTTCACACAACCTTGAATCATTCATGCATATAAATAGAGAGGTTCTCAAAAACTCACATAATCTGTAAAAACTCACATAATCTGTTCATTATGTGTGAACAGATACTGAGTGATTACTTAGCTTAAGCCATATTTTTGAATATTAGAGTAGCTTACTTTTTAGTGATATACAGATATGTTCATGTGCAATGATCTCAACATGGGAAACTTATACTGCTTGTCAATATTCTTTAAAGAATATGAAATCGTAAAGGAGATTGACCTTGAAGAAGTAGAAGAAATTCCAGTTGCTGAAGCAGAGGAAGCTTTACCTGTTGAAGGTATACAGAGTCTCTAGAAGCTGTCAGGCACATTCTTTTCATTACTGTGTATATTTTTCTTGTTCTGTCATTCTCCACACATGTACCTGTATGTTGTAGGTCTCAGTGTATTTCCTCTTCTGTCATGTGTTGTAAATGTGTTCTGTTTTTTTTGTATCAGTGTGGATGTGCTAGCAACAAAGCAATGGTTTAAGGAGCTTTCATACCCCCATTTAAATCAATGGATTTTTTTCATTCACTTCTTTAGAAATAGAATAAAAGCCATCTTTATGTCTGTACTCTTCATCTGTCTTCTGTAGTAGTAAATTTGTACTAAATCCACCTAATATTATTTAAAGAGCCAGAACCAGCAAAGAAGATTCCTGAAAAGCGAAAACCACCAGCACCTACGCCACCAACAGAAGATATTAAAATGGCAAAAGAACTACTTAAAGGTATAAGCATTGAAGCCACAATTAACAGTGGGAATTCAAACATATAATCCTTACACATAATCCTTTTAAAATATATGATGCGTCCTGAAACGTGTGCTTTAAAATATTCACTTTTTTTTTTCTAATTTACTATCACTCTGATGGTGAGCCTTACTAATGGTCAATCCTTTATTAATTTTTAGCAATATCAGGTTTTATGGGTTCTTTTCAATACTGATGGAAAAATATCAATCTATTTTTAAAATATCTTAACAAAGTTAACACATTCTTACATCTGTAACACATTCTTATATCTTTCTTTAATCTATTCTTACAAATGGAAAGAATCCTCCATTTTTTGTGAAAAATTTGCTGGTGCTACTACATGAACATGAGTTTCAGATCAGCTATGCTTCTTCCATATCATCTCACTTCTTCTAAACAGTTACTTATCAAGAATCTTAACTTTATATCTGTTGTCCTTGCATTGTGTCAACAATATTAATCAGTTGTTTGTTTTTTTTTTTTTTTGGAGCAATTTTCTTCTTTAAATCTAAGGATGTGTGTAGTAAAATTCAAATTATTTTATTTAAGCTCCTGAATCAAGAAAGAAAGTGGTGACTCCAAAACCCGTGGAGCCTCCAAAACTGGAACCTCCACCTGCTAAAGGTATCCAATAGAAGCACCTTACCTCATTCAAGTTTCTCATGAGCCCAGAATTGTATTTCTCTGCTTCTTTAATTTGCTTCCAAATATGAAATGGTGAACAGTTGACTCTAATATTTGTTTAGACAGAAATAATAAATAAACACACTGGTTAAATGCTTTTTAAAAAAAGTAATCCAAACATTGTTCAAATATATTTAATTTGCTATTTGCCTAAAATGTAACTTAATTTTCTGAGAAAAAAACTTTCCATAGCTGGAGATGAATAATGAATTAACCAAACCTTTCTAATTTACACGGTAGGCCACCACCTTATATGTAGTCCCCTATTTTTTTTTATATACAGTGAAGCTTAAGCAAGCTAAGCTTCATACAGTGAGCATCTCTTCTTAATACAGTTCAGAGATCAGAAATTAAACTGTCTTGATTCTGCTGAGTATTATAGGTTGGGAGTTCAAATAAATACCTAAGGTAACATAAGCCTATAATGAAAAAGAAATATGACAACTACTTTTAAATACTGAACTTTTATAGTTTTGTCATACTTCTCTTTGTATGAGAATTTTCTCTTATGCATAGACCTTTAAGTCAGCTGAGTACAAATGTCTCAGTAGTTTATATGTGTTTGAATGTTCAGCTGAACTAGCTGTGAGTGTCTGGAGTGGCTAATTGTCGGTTACTTCTTATTACTGCTATGAACTCATATTAAAATATGAAATAATATTCTTTTAAGTGCCTGGGCTTGTAAAGAAACCTCGCAGAGTAATTCCTGAAGTCACCCCTCCTCCAAAAGAAGAAGTTGTTTTGAAAAGAGGTATAGTAACTTTGCTGTATTGTAGCAGCCTGGGTATTACAGTCGTTCAGTGTGTTTCTTCAACTAGTATTGTTCTGTGTGTGTGGTGTAGAAAATTGCATGAATGGAGTACTACCTGATGTCCATTTCTTGGGGAAGGAGTTTATAGCCTCATGATAAGGTAGGGACATTCTGAAAATTCTTCGAATCTGAAGGATCTATGGTGAAAACAGAGCATTATGCTGAGTCTAGTTCCCTGTAACACTTTTCTTTCATTTTGTTATTCTTTGGAAAGTTGATTGCCAAGTTGTTGGTAATTTTCTGGACTCTTAAATATTTTCAAGTGACAGTATAAACATTGTCAAAAATCACATATGTAGCAACTATATTCTCATTTGTGGATTCTTAGTAGTAGTTTTCAGATCTTAGGGATCCAGAAGTACTAATGAACATCAATCATTCTTTCTGAACATTGATCATTTTTTCCTGCAAAGCCTGGAGCTTTCTAAATCATTTCATTTCAGTGCTTTGAAAAGAGAAAGCATTAATTCCCATTGGAGGATTATTCATGTCCATATACATTGCAGCTGAACTTCAAATATCTGACAATATCAAACATAGATACTCAGTTCTTTAGATGACAGTCTCATTAAATATCTAAGATAGCTATATAACAGGACAAAAATAGGTGGAATAAAACCAGGCATGATATAAACTTGAACTCTCCAAACATTATTATGTTAGGAGATTCAGTCCTGTTTCCTCACTCAAGTCATTAGGAGTGTAATACAGAATTGTTCATTTTATCCCTGAAAATGACCGGTAACAGGAATATTAATGCATAATTATCTATGTTAATTCAGTATTTAAATATAATGCATATACGAAGTACGATACCTAAAGTGAGCTGAAGCAATGTTATTTAACCTGCTGCATTTTTAATATCATATTGCTAATTTGAAGATAGGATTAAAATTAACTTCTCATAAAGTCTCCTTATTAAACAATATTCTACTCGATGAAGAGTTAGATGCAACTTGAACAGCTTTTATAAAAAATCGCTTTATTATTGTAATTACTTCTGCTATTCCTTAGAAATATGTACCTATCATATCTTTTCCTTGAAGGTACTGCAACAAGAAATTTTCTTGCAGTGTAGATTAAAAAATACCTTTCTACTTAGAGGAACTTCTCCTAACTAAAGCATCTTTATGCTTTAGATAACTTTGAAATTAAAAATGCTTTCACAATAATATCTTCAATAGTTATACAAAATCTTTCATTCCTACTAAAAAATATGTTTTATAGTCCCATTTCTTCTTTATTGTGATTATATGTCTAATATTCTGTCTTGTTCACCGTCTTTTTGTTTATTAGTGCTTTAGAAACTGAAATTCCTTTTCTTTTAAAGTTCTTAAAAAGACACCAGAAGAGGAAGCACCTAAGCCCGAGAAAGAACCTAAACCAGAAGTTAAACCAGTACCTACACCCACAGAAAAAATTAAGAAACCTGAAGGTACTAGATTACATTCATATTTGTCTGATAAGAAAGAGCTAAAAAAAAAAAAAAAAACACTTACAAGCGGTATTCTCTGAAATTCAGGAATGGAGGCCAGAGTTAGCTTTCGTTAGTCTATTTATATGAAATAAAACTATGCTGAATGTAAGATCAAATTTGACACACGCATTTGGGTATGGATTCTGCATTTTATGATTCTGTTTCTCAATCTTCGCTCTGTATAGAGAATTTTAGAAATATTTTATAATACTGATAAAAATCTAACTGCACTGACACAATTAATTAATCTAAATATTTGTTTAGTTAAAATCTTGCAAATATATGTCATTTTGTCCATTTAATGTTTCTAATTTATTCAAGTCTCACTCTTAAAAATGCGTATTCCTAAACTTTGAAAACATCATATAGAAAATGAAAACTTTTTAAAACATTTTGGGACTGTGATATTTGGGGATTCAAGGCATTTAAATATATCTTAAAAAGTGAAAATAATCTTTTAAAGTCCCAGAAATTCCTAAGAAGAAAACCGAGATACCTGTCATAAAAAAAGAAGAGAAATATGTGCCTGAACCACCAAAAGGTACAGATGTGTGGCGGCTCTTTTCCTTATTGCTTCAACTAAACAATGTTTTAGAATGTCATGTTATACTAAAATAATGCATTACTGTCATCCAGCCTACCCATAACTATTCTGTCATGATTAATGACTTTGCATTCTTCTGGGTTTCTTTTTCATCTTTATTTCTTCAATGCTTGAAAAATACTTCTTTTTTTTTTCTATGTGTCTTGATTTAAGAGGGTCTGCCTCAAATTAATCTCTTGCTTTTTGTCTAAATAAAGTGTAAAACAACAAAGTAAGTCTGTCTTCCATTAACTCTCTGCATATTGTTGCTGCTAACTTATAGTTCAATGAGATTGTAAAGCATGGAAATTAACTTGTTTGTTATTGCTATGTTTGAAATGCCAGAATCAAAGCCAGCAACTATACCAGTTCCTGCACCTGAACCTAAACCTGCAGTAGGTAAGACTTCTTTAGTCATGAATAGCAGTGCTTTCTTTGTCATGCATCTTGTATTTCCCATTCAGAGACTTCTATTTGAAAGTACATTATACAAATATCTTAATTTCAGTATTGTGAGGAGTGAAAGTTTCACGTGCATTACAGAACGTTTTAGTGAAAATCATACTTAAAAGAATTTATAAAAGCAAATACATGAGTACTGTTATTCTTTCTACAGCTCTAAAATCTCCAAAACCTGCAGCAGAACCAGCACCCGCTGTTACCACTCCAGTGACAACCCCCGTGGTTGGAAAGAAAGCAGGTATTATCTTAATTCTATTTGCAGGACTTTCCTCTCAGAAATACTTAATTACATTCAGGATAAAAGGAGAATTAAGGGCTGTAAGTTCATATAGCTCATTAATTCCAAGAAGATTTAAGGTTCTCTCTGAAGATGCCATTGTGCTAGATACTGCCCCCTAATCTGAAACTCATGTTTCTGTGATATACCAGATTAATCTGTTTTCTTGTTTCTTGGTGGTCAAATGAGTGCCTTCATTTACTGTCCTGTTACAAAATATCTGTGTTTTGTTGAGTCCTTGGTACTCTTTATGTTCTTTATATCCTGATGCATGTCTTGTGAACTTCATGTTGTGTTTTCTGTATAACAAATGCAAGGTTACACACATTTCTAAAAAAAAAAAAAAAAAATCTGTATTGTTCATTTTTTTCTGCTTTATAATTTTTTTGAAGTGCTGATGAAAAGGGTCAGTAATACTGAAGAAACAGAATACTGCTACTTTTATTTGCTATACTTATCATCCTGGTCAGACCTGTTGTGAAAAATGAACCCTGAAGAGTCTCTTTGTGCTAAAGCATTCAGAGTTTCAGATTGAACAGTAGAGTTCATGTACAGGCTGCTCATCTGCTGTTCAGAGGGCCTTATCTTAAAGTACAGTTCAGGCCTTTAGCATCCAAGAAGCCCACTAATGAATGCCTGCTGGCATTTGTAATGTAGCCAGACCTGCAGTGACACCGCTAGTCCAGGTAGTCATGGGCGTAATGGAGCCATCACTTTCTGCATTTCAATTGGCAAACCACTGGTACACTACTCTGTAGCCTAACAGCAATTTACTTAGGTCCTTTGTGCTGTTTGTGTGCGTCATTCTTATCTTTCTTTTTTTGTGTGTGAATGATTGCATTGCAAATTTTGTGTTGTATGAAGGAGGAAGTGTTCAATGTTCATTTTATTTCAGGTATAGAAGGGAATATTGTCTTAAAATATATTGTTCTTTGTGGTTATTCTTATGGATTTTAACTCTCTAAATTACATCTGAAACCTTTATAGCTGCAGAAAAGCCTGATGCACCAACTATACTAAAGCTTAAAGGTAAAATGCCCCCAGTGGAAGAAGAGGAGATTGAGACAATTGTGTTAAAGAAGATTTCAGTTGAGAAACGCTTGCATGTTAAAGAAATTGCAAGTCCTAAGGAGACAATTTTGGACATTCAGACAGGAGAGCCACTTGAAATAAAAATCTCACCAAAAAGAGTTTATGGAACACAGAAGCCAGAGGGAGATGAGCGGGAGAAAGAGGATCTTAAATATTTTGTGATGGCTCCTGAAGGAGAGGAGCTGGAAATGACACATGTAGATTCAAGAAAGAGTCCTACCCTTACATACGAGAAAGAAGAAGCTGCAATAGATCACATCACTTATGTTAAGGATAAACCATTAACACCTGATGAGGAATTGGAATCGATTTATATAGCATCCGAACATAAGGAAAGAGATTCCAGAGAAGAAAATTTGGGCAAAACTGAGTTAGTCATTCATAAGGAAGATGTTCCTGAGAGATTGCTGGGCAAGTCTAGAGTTCCTCACAAAGAAAACATTCCTGTGCATGAAAAAGAAGTGGTAGTTGAATCAAATTCTGTACATAAATATATCTCCCCAGAGCCTCATGACCAAAAAAGTGTTCTAAGAAAAGACAGAAAATCAAAAATCAGATTGCAACCTGAAGAATTTCCCCTTAAGGGTAAAACTTCATTTGTAAAGGATATCACAGACACAGGAGTTGCTGAAACATCTCTGCTTAAAAATGAAGAGGAAGGAGGATGTTTTACTTCAGAGAGATCTGAAGAAGTTCTTGGAGAATCTGTGAAGAAATATGACACAGAAGAGAAAGCCCATGAGACAGAGAAATCTCATACCACAGTAGCTGGTATTCCTATAGATAAGATTCTTAGTAATAAAGTAAAGAAAATGGAAGCTACCCAAAACAATGAGAAAAATGAGCACCTGGGCCTTCCTTTAGAAAAACTAGATTCCTTTGAATTACCTGAGGAGACTGAACCAATCATGAAAAAAGATGTCAACTTGGATCACACTGCTGATGGTACAGAGCCTTCCCGAGGAAAAACTCGCCAAATCATTAAGCAATCGATTAAGCCACGACTAGAGGAAATGCAAGCTGGAGAAAAATATTCTGCAGTGGAAGGAGAACCCACTGAAGCTCATTATGAAGAGCATTCAGGACCATCGTTAGTTGAGTTTAATGATAAAAAAACAGGAAAAAGCATGACATCAGAAAAGAGAGACAAAACTACTTTCAGCACCCACTTAAAAAATGAAAAATTTAGACAATCAACCCCCCATGAAAAGATACCTGTGGAGAAAGAATTTGATACTGTGATTACAAGAGAAGGAACAGAAAGTGAACTTTCCTTAGGAAAATATGAAAAGGGAGCCAGAGAGGAAATTGCTGACAAATTTGAGCCAGTAAAGAAAGTTCTTATTCAGCCATCAAGGATTCATGATAAAAAGCAACATCAGAAAGTTCAATTGGCTCTCCAAGCCACTCAGGATGAAAGAGAGGAACCTCCAGCTCTCAAAAACGTGAGCAAAGTTGAAACTGAAGAAAATAAATCTCCTTTGTCTGTGGAAGAAGCGAAGGTTTCTGGAGGAGAACTTCCAGGGATGGAAGGTACATCAGATGAAAAATCAATAATTAAATATGGTGTTGGAAAAATCATATCTGTTAACAGAAAAGAGAAAGAAAAGCTTTCAGACAAAACACCATCAAGCAAAGAAAGTACTGCATATGGAGAAGTTCCTTGTACCTCAAGCATAGGTAAGACCATCACTCCCAAGAAAGTAGAAGACCTAAATATAGGAAAGAAAGAATACCAGAAATCAGAACCTGCTCGTGTGATTGAGCAGGCCAGTAGCCTTTCAGGTGAGAACTTGGATTTGGATGAACCTGGAGAGTCACAAGAAGTTGTGGATGTTCCTGCAAAGTCTCATGCAAAGCGAGGTGAGGAAGACCACTGCCAAATTCTTCCACAAAGCGCTCATACCATTTCCTTCAGAAAATACCATTTGCAGAGAAAATACCATTTGTCATTTTTATGTGTCTTTCTTCTTTAACGCCACAACATTTCCATTTATTCTATCAGCTGTCTGAAATGGCATTCAGCCACTCTTGTCACATGTTTGTCTTACCTGTATGTGTGTGTACCCCTATAATTTACGTTCATCGTCTTAGTCTTACATTTTCGTAAGACTGTCTAAATCATGTTATGTGCCATTTTCTTCTCAGAATAACTCACATTCCTTCTAGTATTTGTTTTTCCATCCACTGCAATAAAATGTCCTGCATTTCGTTCGTATCATTCTCCCATTTAAAGTATCTTTTATATCACTTTTCACAAACTGATGATGAGAAGCAGATCACATAGAAAATATATTCAAAAGTGTGAGATGATCCATTACAACCTGTGCAACTAACGAACAGAACATCTCTCATTTGTGAGAATATTTCACTATCCTGAAACATATATTTAATTTATACAACTTATATTTTGTTGACTTCATTACTGCTTTTTCTAGAATAACATATAATTTATATGTACTTAAGCTATTCTGGTTGACAAGTGGGTAGACCAGATATTTTTGTGATTATCCAGGGTAGTTGAATCGATATTGTGTGAATTTTTTTTTTCCAAATGTTTGCATTTGAGCAGGTGGCAGAGAAGCATGAGGTTCTTTCTTAGTGTTCTTTGGCATCACTTAACTAACAAGACTAAAGAAAAAAACCTGCAAATAAACAAATGTAAAATTATAACCAATAAATCTGAGCAAACCAAAAACAAACAAAAAAACCCACAGTCTGTAAAGTAGGGATTTTTATAGGTAAGAAATAGAAGAAATCTCCTTCAGTGTAATGATACTACCATCTAAAAGCATAAGGCTAAGAGCCCATTTGAGAGGTAAATGACGGGAAATTGCAAAATTTTACAAAATAATGGGCAGGACAAGAAACTGAGGGAGTGGAATATCCTAAACTGGATTTCAGGCTGCAATATAGATTATGTGTCTTCCAGATACTCCGCATACCATTAAAATATAAACAATATAAGTTGTATAAACATATATATGTTTATATTTTCCTGCACTCTGTGTGTGTATATATCCAAAGGAAGAGAAGAACTTATTTGTAAAAGAAATTTCTGTCTTAATTTTAATTAATTTATTTTTTATTTAATTGTTAACTGTTTATTTAACTCCTAATATTATCATTGTTCTACTTCAGAGGCCAAGCCAAAAGAAGAAACTCCAAAGGGTATCAGCCCAATCAAAGGTAAGAAGAGTTATAATTAAATATCTATGCTTACTATGGATTTGCATTCCTTAACTCTAATTATACATAATGCTTTAAGCAAAAATTATTATCTGCATTCATCTAAATTAGACTCTGTCCGTGAAGGAAGTTTATAACGTTCTGGATGATCTTAAGCAATATTTGTTAAGGGCACTCTTTTAATGAGACTATTTTCAAAATACCCTACATACCCTTCCAGGAAACAAATTGTTGGTGAGATCAAGGAAGGGGCAGAGTAGGAGGGCTACCCCAACTTAGCGCTCCCCACCCTGCCCCAGGAAATCCATATCCATTAAACAAACAAATTTAAACACAGTTTTGCTCAAAACACCCGTCCTTTCAAATTGAAGACATGAATGAATGATTGTTCTCTCATATTTTGGTCCTCATAGAGGTTTTGGATTTGCAGTCAAGAGTAAATCCATGGAGAACATAGTAAGTCATACAGAGCCAGTCTTTTCATTTGAGCTTGCATTCTTAGTTATAGTACAAAATTTAACCTTGCTGTCTCAGCCAGCTCCACTGAAGTTTCATTAAAAGCAGAGACATTGTTAGTCCTATGAAATGCATCGATGAAGAAGGTGGCCCTTCCAGTTCAGTTATGCATAATACCTACAAGCAAAAGCAATATATCAGGATTTGTATGTTAATTTCTGAATATGAATTACAGCCAAGAAGACACCTTCACCAGCAGATGCAGAAAGAAGGAAACTCAGACCAGGCAGTGGAGGTGAAAAGCCTCCTGAAGAGCCTCCATTCACTTACCAACTTAAGGCTGTGCCGCTAAAGTTTGTCAAGGAGATGAAGGACATAGTACTGAAAGAAGCAGAATCTGTTGGATCTTCTGCAATCTTTGAAGTCCTTATTTCACCATCTACTGCAATTACCAGCTGGATGAAAGATGGAAGTAACATCCGAGAGAGCCCAAAGCACAGATTTATTGCTGATGGCAAAGACAGGAAGCTGCATATTATTGATGTTCAGCTGTCAGATGCTGGTGAATATACATGTGTATTACGACTGGGTAACAAAGAGAAGACTTCTACAGCCAAGCTCATTGTTGAAGGTAATTCCTGTTTCAGCTTTACAAATCTAGCTATTTCTAAAGCTAGCAGTTACTGGTATTTCGTGATTTTACAGTGATTGCTAGGTGCATCCATTCATTTCCATCAATAATTAGGTATTTTGATTTAATATGTAAAACGTTTTTGCATCACACTTCCTGTATATAAATGAGATAAATCAAAATATGGTGTGCTCTCCACAGAACTCCCAGTGCGTTTTGTGAAAACTCTTGAAGAAGAAGTTACTGTGGTTAAAGGTCAACCACTGTACTTGACCTGTGAGCTTAACAAAGAAAGAAGCGTGGTCTGGAGGAAGGATGGGAAGATTATCAAAGACAAGCCTGGAAAATTTGCTCTGGGCATTATCGGTTTGTCACATTCCCTCACCATCACTGATTCAGATGATGCTGATGCTGGTACCTACACTGTGACTGTGGAAAACTCTGAGCTGTCATGTTCATCTTGTGTTAAGGTAGTAGGTAAGCAATCAAAATCATATTCTCCTTTCTCTATGGAGTATTTGTGTGTTTTATAAAATTAGGAAAGCTGTTTCCTACTGTTTTACAATATAAACTGGCAGATAAGATTTTAATAGGTTTTGTCTATTTTTTTTCTGTTCATGAAACATTATTTTTGGTAAATATGTTATTCTTTATTTTTGTGTAATTTTTGATCATGCAGAAGTGATAAGAGACTGGTTAGTAAAACCTATAAGAGATCAGCATGTGAAACCAAAGGGAACAGCTACTTTTACCTGTGACATTGTCAAGGATACACCAAAC
>NW_010584798.1:234780-250120 GCF_000705375.1 Tinamus guttatus | reverse complement strand
CTGACAAGACAGAAATCTTGAAAGAAGGAAATAAAATTTTCCTGAAAATTAAGAACGCTGGCCCAGCTGATATTGGAGAATATTCTGTGGAAGTTGAAGGTCGTAGATACCCAGCTAAACTGACCCTTGGTGGTAAGGAAGCTTTTGTTTGCATTACACTTAATCATCTCATATGCCGATGTTCTAAAACTTCTGAACAGACAAACAAACAAACAAAAAAACAACCAAATGAACTATAACTTGAATTAATATCAGGGTTATATAAAAACTTGACCTAATTCCATAATATGTGCTTTCTAGAACGTGAAGTTGCTCTGCTTAAACCATTAGAAGATGTTACAGTTTACGAGAAGGAAACAGCAAACTTTGATGCAGAAATATCTGAGGAAGATATTCCTGGAGAATGGAAGCTAAAAGGAGAAGTCCTGAGACCCTCACCTGTAAGCAGCCTTGAATTTAACAGCACAATTTATTTAAAATTAGAAGATTGTGAAGAGGTTTACTTGGGTCTTTGTGGTAACTGTACTGAAAGATTCTTGCAGGACTATAGTTGTCACTCAGACAAGAATCACCATAATAAACATTATGGTGATTAAAAAATGTGATTCTCTTATTAGGAGTTGTATGACTTAAAAGTTAACTTTTGAAGTGTTTCATTATCTCACAGACTTACAGCGTATTAAAATATCCTATATACATTGCTAAAAATGATACAGGCGTTAGAAAAGCTGTGGAAAGGTGAAGAAATATACTGTATTTTTATTATTTTTGAATAAAAAATGGCGTGTTTTTTAATTGAGAAGTAATTCTAGTATTTCTGTCTGACTGTCCACTGTATATAAAATAATGTCTGTAGAATTCCTTTAATAAAATAGTCTAGTAGTAGGCAATGTGCGCTCTACTTACCAAAGTCTGTCATTTCTCCAGACATGTGAAATCAAGGCAGAAGGAGGAAAACGCTTCCTAACCTTACATAAAGTCAAGTTAGACCAAGCTGGTGAAGTCCTTTACCAGGCACTTAATGCAGTCACTACAGCTATCCTGACAGTGAAAGGTATGATACACTACAAAGCAGAGTACAGTACACTGTTAGCCAGAGTCCACACAGCACATTTTACAAATGGTGTATTCTGGTTTGCTTCTAGAAATTGAGCTTGACTTTGCTGTGCCTCTGAAAGATGTCACTGTTCCTGAGAAGCGCCAAGCAAGATTTGAATGTGTCCTTACCAGAGAAGCCAATGTTATATGGTCTAAGGGCACAGATATACTCAAGATCGGAGAAAAATTTGACATCATTGCAGATGGAAAGAAACATATTCTTGTAATCAATGATTCTCAGTTTGATGATGAAGGAGAATACACTGCTGAAGTTGAAGGCAAGAAGAGCACAGCAAGACTGTTTGTGGAAGGCAAGTACCTCATAAATAAAGAATGCATCTCTTAGAACCACACTGGTCTCTTTCTGATGGTACTTACATATCAATTCTTTTTCCATTGTAGGTGTGAGGCTGAAATTTATCTCACCACTCCAAGATCAAACAGTGAAAGAAGGAGAAACAGCTCACTTTCAGTTTGAGCTTTCTCATGAAGATATGGTAGTGAAATGGTATAAAAATGATAAGAGACTCCACACAAGCAGAACAGTTCTTATCACTTCAGAAGGCAAAGTTCATAAACTAGAAATGAGAGAAGTGACGCTTGATGATATCTCTGAGATAAAGGCGGTAGTCAAGGACTTGAATACTCAAGCAAACCTCAAAGTCTTAGGTAATTATAAATACAACATATAAAATATGCCATGTAATTTGTATAAGCAATTTTTAAAAGTATAAAGTGACCAAATATTGATATTTTAGTAAATTTATATTACTAATTTACTGATTCATATCCAATATGCTTTTGTAGAAGCTGATCCATATTTCACTGTGAAATTGCATGACTACAGTGCTCTGGAGAAAGACGATGTTGTTATGGAGTGTGAACTTAGCAAAGATGTGCCAGTAAAATGGTACAAAGATGGTGAAGAACTGGTCGCTTCCAACAGAATTTCCATAAAAACAGATGGCTTGCGCCGTATCTTAAAGGTCAAGAAGGCTGCAGATACTGATAAGGGTGTTTATCATTGTGACTGTGGAACTGACAAGACCAGTGCTAACATCACTGTTGAGCGTAAGTGGTCCTGCCTTGGCTAATGAAAGGAACTGAAAAGGGAGAAAAGGAAGAGAAAGTTTTGATATGTGACACTGTTATGTTTCTAGGATATAAAATGAGTCTGTAAATCTGATATATACTTATCAGTAAATCTGATTTTTTTTTGTTTTAGCTCGCTTAATTAAGGTGGAGCGCCCATTGTATGGAGTCGAAGTGTTTGTTGGTGAAACAGCACGTTTTGAAGTTGAAATTTCTGAGCCTGATGTCCGTCCCATATGGAAGCTAAAGGGAGAAACCTTAACACCTTCACCTGTAAGACTTCTTCATTATTTTTAAAGCCTAATTTGTACTAGAAGAGCATATCTGATTATAATGTTAATGTGTCGCTTCTTAAAATAGTCATATTTTGGGGATTTCTTTTTCTTTGTCACCAGGAGTGTGAAATCATTGAAGATGGGAAGAAACATATTCTTGTCCTTCATAACTGCAAACTGGATATGACAGGAGAAGTGTCTTTTCAAGCTGCAAATGCAAAAAGTGCAGCTAATCTGAAAGTGAAAGGTACTATTTGCCCTTTGCCAATATTTCTGTGTGTATCTCAGAGCATTAGAACAAATCTATTAGCTAAAAGGCCTACATAAACCCATCATTGATCTTGAGTGCTCACTCTCCTTTGATTTCAGAATTACCGCTCATCTTTATCACTCCCCTAAGTGATGTGAAGGTTTTTGAAAAAGATGAGGCCAAGTTTGAATGTGAGGTGTCCAGAGAACCAAAGACTTTCCGCTGGCTAAAAGGAACACAAGAGATCACTCCTGATGAGAGATTTGAAATTATTTCAGATGGGACAAAGCATGCTCTGATTATTAAATCTGTTGCATTTGAGGATGAAGCTAAATATATGTTTGAAGCTGAAGATAAGAGAACAAGTGCTAAGCTAATCATTGAAGGTTTGTTTTACTTTGCTTTTCTGTGGAAGATTTACACCATAGTTGTCTTTGAATAATTTTTATTAGTAACCTTATTATTAATTAATGTCTTGCTGATATAGGTATTCGCCTGAAATTCATTACTCCTCTCAAGGATGTAACAAAAAAAGAACGTGAGACTGCAGTGTTTACTGTGGAACTCTCACATGAAAATATCCCTGTAATCTGGTTCAAGAATGACAAGCGATTGCACACAAGCAAGGTGGTTTCAATGACAGATGATGGCAAATTCCATACACTCACAATTAAAGATCTCACTATTGATGATACTTCTCAGATTAGAGTGGAAGCTATGGGCAAATCCTCAGAAGCTAAACTCACTGTTCTTGGTAAGTACACCCAAATGAAGTCACATGATTATATATATTATCAGAAGAATCTTACTTATGAGAAAGTAACAGGTCTTTTAGGGAAGGGGAGGGAGGGGAGCAGGAAGCATTGGCTTCTATTTATCCTTTAGAAGGGTAATAAAAATCTTGTTAAAATTTCACAGAAGTTGCAGAATTAAATAACAGATGCTTACATAGAGCTCTGTAGCTGTAGATCACCAGACGAATATTCTCGATACCATTACTAATACACCAAAATGCTGCTTCTGTTGCTATTTTTATAGCTATGCTTACAGATACTTACTGTTTTCCCTTTTTGCAACAAAGCTCTGTAATATTTATTAAGATTACAGTTAGTGCCTCTTGCAAGGTGTATAGACGAGAAAAATATAATGAGAACTAATTGTACTTTTCAAAAGATTAAAACTTCACCTGTTTATCTTAATTGGTACTTGTAGAGGGAGACCCTTACTTCACTGGGAAGCTTCAAGATTACACTGCTGTAGAAAAAGATGAGGTGATTTTACAATGTGAAATCAGCAAAGCAGATGCCCCAGTGAAGTGGATGAAGGATGGCAAACCAATTACTCCCTCAAAGAATGTTGTTATTAAGGCTGATGGTAAAAAGAGAATCCTTATCCTCAAGAAAGCTTTGAAGAAAGATATTGGTCAGTACACCTGTGATTGTGGTACTGATCAAACCTCTGCTAAACTCAATATTGAAGGTACAGTTATTTTACTGAGTAGTTCTGTTGTAGAGATATTTTGGGGTCTTTTAGAGATCGAGGAAACCAACCACTTTTGTTTTTCCAGACCGGGATATTGAGATTGTACGTCCACTGTACAGTGTGGAAGTAATTGAGACAGAAACTGCCCGCTTTGATGTTGAAATCTCTGAGGAAGGTGTCCATGGCAATTGGAAGCTGAAAGGAGAACCCCTGATTGAATCACCTGTAAGCAAGTATTTCTGGATGTGTTAATGGAATCTTCTAAAATATAACAGCATTTAAAAATACAATTTTAAAAATACAAAAATACAAAAATTTGGGATTCTTACCTTGTAATTTGAGTAATATTTGGTTGAAATAGAGGTGGATCACATTGTTTAGCTCTTCCTCATTTCTGTGTGAACTAAAATTTGTTTAAAATGGTGTAAGGCTTAACTGAGTTCTTACACTTCCATGTCAGTGGGATCTGGAAATTTAAGAAACAATGTAATAGTTTCCTTATACTTTGATGTAACAGTACAGATGTAAATAGTAAACAAGGATAACAAAGTCCATGAAAACCAGTGTCTGATAAGAAGGACCCTTCCCTGGGAAAGCACTCAGCATAAGCTCAGCAAGGCTTTCTGAGTAGCCTCCTAAAGGGCATGTTGGCTAGTTAATCAGTACTTGCATGCCACAAACAGGAATGTGAAGTTTGTGAGAGGAAGTAGACCATAGAACATTAAGAGAAAAAGGGGCTGCCAATGAAAGAAAACTTTGTAGGATATGCTGTTGAGGGCATTAGGCCTGGAGTATGGTGAATGGAAAAGGAAGAGATATAAAATGCATGGAATGAGGAGAAGTAGGGGCTTTTGTGAGGAGGAGCATAAAGACAACATTGAAAAAGTTGTTTCATTTCCCTTTTTGCAGGATTGTGAAATCAAAGAAGAAGGCAAAAAACACTTCCTTACACTGTATAATGTGCGCTTAGACCAAGCTGGTGGAGTAGATTTCCAAGCAGCCAATGCCAAATCTGGTGCTCACCTTCGAGTGAAACGTAAGCGTCTTTGGAGCTAGAATTACTTGATTAGATGAAACAAAGTTACTAGTTGCCTACATATCATTCCTTTGGAGAGGGTGGGCGAATCTCTATACTGTATTCAGCCCAAAGCAATTCTTTCCAGGAACAGCAACTCAAGGATTAATTACTCAAATCATCTCTTTTAGTTGAGGAATCTCCTCTATTATTTAACCTTGCATACAGTTTATCCTAGAAGATATAGGAAATAAAGAGGATTTAAGAAGAAGTGAAATAAAGAAACGGAATTCAAGACTATTTAATGCTCCAACATGCTGTTATGTTGTGAAATTAAAGTATTGCAAGCAAAGACTTTACTGCATTAAAATATCCTGTTGACCTGAGAAGATGGGATCACAGTGATATTTAGGGATAGGGATAGGAGCTTGATGGACAGGGACAGACCACATGGTTGGAGACCACTTGTTTCCTTCTCCAATCCTAGCCCTCGCTATTTTGGAAAACACATGCCTTATCTAGCAAGAAGCATGCAGGGCTTGGCAGGGAGACAGATGCACAGCAACTGTCCTGCTGACCTTCTGCAATTTAAAGAAACATGCTCTGCAAGTAGGGAACTTTCAGTGACCGGCCCTCCCCTAAAAGTCCAGAGTGGCCCCTTCTATTTATGGAATTTAAGGAGCAGCATTCAATGTCTGTCTCTCTTGAGGGAAGCCACCATGGAGATTAGTGCCTAAAGGTAGAAGCTCTGTCTTGGCTAGAAGTAACTAATCTGAAAATGATGTCGTCTTCTTACCAAGCTCGAGTAATTGGTTTGCTGAGACCCCTCAAGGATGTAACAGTGACAGCTGGTGAATCTGCAACCTTTGACTGCGAACTCTCTTACGAGGGAATCCCGGTTGAGTGGTTCTTGCAAGGAAAGAAATTGGAGCCCAGTGATAAGGTAAAGAGACTACCTTTATTTTCCCTCTTGTTTCCTTCTCCTTCTCTTTCACTATTTTTCCTTTTCTTTATTTCTCATTCTCTGCTGGTAGAAGTATTAAAATATAGGGATAGGGTAGTGCTCTTTCCTGAGTGGTAAATTCTCATTAAATCGGATATGGCATTTTTTTCTGGACAAGACCGAAGAGCTGGAATACTACAAATACTTATCATGCAAATAGAAATTAAGGTTCCAAAATATTGATCACAATATTTTATACTTGTTTTTATACTTGATTATCTGGAAAACTCATCCACATGGATACTGCATAATGCTTGCACAAGTTACGTGCAGTTATAGTGAGGGGATTTTGGCAGGTGGTATCAGGAAATGCTTTCTTTTCCTGAATGCTAAACTGCAATCCAGTTCTGCATATAAGGGGATTAACAGGACTGAAATTCCATTTCAGGCATTTGTTCTGGCTCTCTAGATAACTTTCTGAGCAAATCTGCTCATCAAGCACTTCTCACTTGCTATTTTTAACCCTTCTTCAAGTGCTGGCTCTTAGCTCTGAGGTCTGAGCAGCCTGGAATGCAGTCAGATTAATGTTTAAAGTTAATGGTATGGGATTTCATGTTAAGAAACATAAAATAAAAGTGGATGTAATTGGTTTTAAGATTGTTACTAGCCATAAGGAAAATATGCAAACAAAAATGTAAATTGGAAACCTCAGGCAGAGTACACTTTAAAGGCATACTGCTGCCTTGGTACCAACTATTTACTTTTAAATGTAATTTTAAAGATACTATTTTCTGTTTTCAGTAATTATTTCCCAAGATTTGTTAAATTTTCCTTAATTAAAACAATTTCATACAAAAAATAGAATATAGAAATAGAAGAGAAAAAATGGTCATCAGAGAGGTAGCAATCCCAAAACTATATTTAAGGACAAATAGAGAAAATTAAAACTCAGAAGATGAGATATTCAGTAAATCAAAACAAAACTCACTTGGGATTTGGAGAATAAATTGTAGAAAGCTATTAATTATTGGAGTGGGTATGCTTGGCAATAGAAATTTTATAAGTTCAATATTTTCTTTGATGGAATACTACATTATTCTTATTTGCCTGAAGTGTCATTTAAATTACATGAAGAAACTCTAGATTTTCATTTAGCTTCCCCTATACATTCAAATCCCACATTTGACTTGAATTGGAATCTCGTTAAAAAGAAATGCAAATTAAACCATGTATTTAGTTGATGTATGATTTTCTCCCCATTTAAAATAGCCACTCTGAACACTTCTACCACTGCCTTCAAGAATCAATCTAATTGTACAAGTATTTCAGTTCACATATTTTTAAATTAAACCATAATTTTACCTCTGTTGCTGGCATTCAGCTGTACCCATTTAACCTTTAGTGAGTTTTTTGTATATCCTTGCTGTTTATCTTAGTCAAGCATATATTTGGCTTCATCTCAGCTTGTTTCAGCTGAGTAATCACTAGAGTTAGTTTTCAGGGACCCAGTGACCATTTGGGAAGGACAGCCACTCAGTTACCACCCTCCCTGAGGCTAGAGGGACTGTCTTCTCATAAGCAGCGGTCTTTTCTGTTTCTTTCTTTGCGTATTTTCCTCCATTTTTCTAAATCAGTATCTACTACTTGATCATGTACTTCTCTGAAAAGAAATTAAAAAAAAAGAAAGAAAGAGAGAGAAAGAGAGAGAGAGAGATTTCTTCAGAAATTATCTTAGACTTTACTGCATTAATAGTTGAATTGCAGTTCCTACAGAACAGGGACATTTGTGCAAGGATAGCCCAATTAAAACTCATTTTTGCAAAGCAGGAAGTAGGTTCAGCCTTAGATCAGCACAGAAATCTTTTCTCAGGCAGAATGTTCTACCAAAGTTTCATGACAGAAAGTCAAAATAGCATGTGATAAGGGGTATATGAGAAGAGTGTCAAATTCCTTCCGTAGAAGTTTTTCCTTTAAATGTAGCCAGGAGCTACATCTAGAGGTAGCTTTTCTCATGAAGCTGTACACTTACTTATTTTGGTATTTGTTATTATCTGGTCAAAATAAGCGTAATCTCAATTCACTTTCACTGTGAGTCTTGTAGTAGATTCAGGTTTTGTAAAACAATGGCACAGATATTTTAAAACATGTTGGTTCCTTGTAAGCGAAAGGGCCAAGCAGAAATGATTCTTAAAATCTTCAGTTCATTCAAAGCAATTTCATACAAAAATAAATATCTCCACAGATAACAGTAAATAACAAATGCTAATTTCATTAAATATTTCATTAAATATTTCTTAAATATTTTTTGTACTGAGAAACTTTATTATATGCTTTATAAGGTTGTCACGCGTGCTGAAGGGAGAGTTCACACACTTATTCTTAGAGATGTCAAGCTAACTGATGCGGGAGAGGTCTCACTGACTGCAAAAGATTTCAGAACTCAAGCAAATCTTTTTGTGAAAGGTAAGATGGACATTTTAATTAATTAAGCCATGCAAGCTACTAATGGTTCATTCATGATTCTTCATAGAATAGAGTGTCATTATATATATATATCAAACTAAAAAAATCATACATACAATGCTGGAATAGTAGACAACTTTCCTGATTAAAAAAGCTGCTAACTTAAAAGTCTTTTGACAATTTTAAATCACTTCATGCTTCACAGGAGAGCTGAGGAAAAAAGGGAATTCTGGAAATGTTTTCAAGGTAGAAGATGAATTAGTTCATTAGAGTTCCAAAAGCTTCATTGGAGGCTTGGGCATGCATCTGGCCTCAAAGTGACCTGCCAAGTCCCAGTGACTTGTTTCTGGTTTTTGGAGCCTGCTCATTAGTGAGGTGATGTAACCCTAGAGTGGATACCCATTTGTACTACTTGCAAGCTGTGTGCGGTTAAGAGTTCCACACTGCTCACAATTCTAACTACTTTAGTAATTTAGAGGAAAATCACAAAATCACCCCTAAAGGTATAACTTCAGAGTTAGAAGTTAAAAGCTGTATCATGTGGGTGTAATCTGGCCAAAGAAACAAAGTTGCAGGCCTTTTCGATAATGATTAAAAAGTAAAACCCCTCAGACTTGCTTACTCTGTAAGGTCACTTACTCTGACCTTACAATAGACTGAAAATTTGGAAATTAGCTGAATTACCTGAGTATGTTTTGTAATTAAAAATACAAATGTTCATCATAAAAGAAATTAAAGAGCCTTGTTGCTTCAAAGAAAGCTATTAGATAGCATGGGACAGTTCTGTACTAGCAGAAGACTTGTTATACTTTAGCTCTTTTCTTTAAAAAAACTATCTGCTTATTTTAGAACCCCCAGTAGAATTTACTAAACCACTTGAGGACCAGACTGTTGAAGAGGAGGCCACTGCTGTACTGGAATGTGAAGTTTCCAGGGAAAATGCAAAAGTGAAATGGTTCAAGAATGGAGAAGAAATTCACAAAACGAAGAAGTATGAAATTATTTCTGATGGCAGAGTCAGAAAACTCATTATCCATGGCTGCACACTGGATGATGCAAAAACGTATACCTGTGATGCTAAGGATTTCAAGACATCATGTTTCCTCAATGTAGAACGTGAGTCATTTGTCATTTTCTCCAAAACTGAAGAAATTGATTTTTCTGTTCCTTCAACTTTCTTTTAATACATTTTTTTCCCTCATAGCACTTCGTGTTGAGTTCCTGAAACCCCTAACTGACCTTGAAGTTAAAGAAAAAGAACCTGCTCGGTTTGAATGTGAAATTTCTCGTCCAGGCGTCAAGGTCAGTAATATTAATGGTCTTTTTTATCTGAATAATTCCTTCAACTATAGCTTTTCTTTTTTTTTTTTTTTTTTAATTCACAATTTTATTATACCATTGGAAAGGAACACACAACTAAAATCTCTGCTAAGAATGTTAATGTTAATAACCATATAAATTTTCCCTAATACAGGTCAAGTGGTTTAAAGATGGCATTGAAATTAGAAAAGGCAAAAAGTATGACATAATTTCCAAAGGTGCTGAACACATTCTTGTTGTCAGTAAATGTGTCTTTGATGATGAAGCCGAGTATGCCTGTGAAGCTAAAACAGCTAGAACTTCTGGACTACTTACAGTCATAGGTAAATGATAAGACAGTAGTCTTAGGACTGTTCCATGAAGAAGAAAAATGGTATTTTGATGACTGGCTTTAACTACGTATTTCTAAATTCCTATTGCAGAGGAAGAGGCTGTTTTCACAAAAAATCTCCATGATCTTGAAGTAAATGAAACCGATACTGTAAAATTGATTTGTGAAGTCTCCAAGCCTAATGCTGAAGTTACTTGGTTTAAAGGCGACGAGGAGGTGCCTGATGGTGGTAGATTTGAATACGTTTCTGAAGGCCGAAAGAGAATTCTTGTAATACGTAATGCTCATCCAGAGGATGCTGGCAAATATACTTGCAAACTTCCAAGCTCTTCTACAACGGGGATCCTTACTGTACATGGTAAGAGAATTATTACTTCCGTGTAGTAGATTTTTTCAAAGAAAATCACTAAGAGAGGACAGTGTGGTTTATTCTCTTCAAAAGTAAAAAGTATATATATAAAATGGTGTATCTATAAAAATGTTGTCTTTCAGAACTTGCAGCAGAGTTTCTTACAAAACCACAAAATCTTGAGGTGCTTGAAGGAGATAAAGCTGAATTTGTCTGTTCAGTATCCAAAGCGGCAATTACAGTGCAGTGGCTGAGAGCTGACACAGTCCTGGAGCCTGGTGATAAGTATGACATCATTTCAGATGGCAAAAAGAGGACACTTGTGGTTAAAGACTCTGTTCTGGGAGATGCAGGAAAGTATACCATCATGGTTGGTGAAACCAAAGCTACAGCACGCTTAACAGTGATTGGTAAGCTTTATTCTATCAACGTGGAGATATTTTATTGTATTCCTTATTTTATTGTATATTTTGCATTGTATATTGCATATTTTATTGTATTCCTTATTGTAGATTATATCATGTTTCTTCTACTTCCTCAATTCCAGAAAAACTCAGGATTATAACTCCCCTTAAGGACCAAGAAGTTAATGAGGGACAAGAAATTGTCTTCAACTGTGAAGTCAATAAAGAAGGTGCCAAGGAGAAGTGGTATAGAAATGATGAGCCAATATTTGATAGTGCAAAATACATTATTGTCCAGAAGGATTTAGTTTACACTCTCAGAATCAGGGATGCACAGTTAAAAGATCAAGCTACCTATACTGTCTCACTGTCAAACCAGAGAGGGGAGCATGTCAAGAGCTCTGCTGCTTTAACAGTGTTAGGTAAATAACTTGCATAGTACTAAATTTATTTAATCATATTGTATTCAATTTCTCATAAGGATTATGAGAACATAAATTAATCACATTTTAATGTTTGTCTTAACAGAGGAGGATCTCAGAATTGTTGAGCCTCTTGAAGACATTGAGACCATGGAAAAGAAAACTGTCACATTCTGGTGCAAAGTCAATCGCCTCAATGCAACCCTCAAATGGACAAAGAATGGTGAAGAGATCACATTCAGCAAGCGCATTTTGTATAAAATTGATAAGTACAAACACTCACTCATCATTAAAGACTGTGGCTTTGTTGATGAAGGTGAATACACTGTTACTGCTGGGCAAGACAAATCTGTTGCAGAACTCCTCATCACAGAAGCACCGGCAGATTTCATTGAACATCTTCAGGACCAGACTGTCACTGAATTTGATGATGCTGTCTTTACCTGTCAGCTTTCCAAAGAGAAAGCCAGTGTAAAATGGTATAGAAATGGAAGAGAACTTAAAGAAAGCAAAAAGTACGCACATTTTATGATCCTTAACGTGCTAAAAATGTGTTATTTATTTTAACACTCTGTCTGGAAATTAACATATTGCTTAATTATTTTCCCCCCGTGAAGGTATCAGTTTGAAAAGGATGGAAATCTGCACAGATTAGTCATAAAAGACTGCAGATTAAATGATGAGTGCGAATACTCCTGTGGAGTAGATGACAGGAAATCTAGGGCAAGACTTTTTGTTGAAGGTATGTATAAAATTAAATAGGATTTATGTTATCCATTTTAGTAATAAGAAATAAAATAGTAATAGGAATGATAATCACATAAAAACAAATTGATTTTATTTCAGAAATCCCTGTGGAGATTATCCGTCCGCCACAAGATGCTTATGAACCACCTGGTGTAGATGTCATCTTCATGGCCGAGCTGAACAAAGATGGTGTGGAAGTCAAATGGTTAAGAAACAACATGATTATTATCCAAGGTGACAAGCATCAGATGATGAGTGAAGGAAAGGTCCACAGGCTGCAAGTGTGTGAGATAAGGCCCCGTGACCAAGGGGAATACAGATTTATTGCCAAAGATAAAGAAGCTAGAGCTAAACTCGAATTAGCTGGTGAGTTGTCTCCCTTATATTTCTTTTAGAAAATTTGATAGTAGTGAATTAACTCTTCTTTCTAATTAAATTCATTTTGTTGCTTTCAAAGAGTTGAAATAAAATTAATATGTAATAAAGCTGAGACAATTTAGAATCTGTGAAAATGTATGAATTAAAATTATTAAAAATAATTCAGACAACTAAGATTTTTTGATATTATACCACACTGATCCAGCAGTTGAGGAAAATACAGGATACTTTTCAATAGGTATAGTAGAGAGCATGAATTGAGCTTAAAGGAGACATAGAACCTGTTCATTAAGACACTGCTGATCTGAAACAGGCAAATACACATTTCAGTCCTACAAAACATTTAGTTTTGTTTGCCTAGTTTACAGGATCAGTAAAGTAAAATACCCTGAATTCAGGATCAAAAACTTGTTCCCACTTCCCAGATTTTAAAGGAGCTTGACCGTACATGCTAACCTGCCTGAGCTTCTTTCTCTGCAGTGGTCCCACAATCATATGAATGACTAGCTTGGAAATCACGTGCTGATCCATTTACTTTTTTATGCTAGATCCTTTGTTAATGGCATGAGTGTATCAAATTATTTTCAATGCGTAAATACTCACTTGTCACATTGATCTTCTTCAGCTGCACCTAGAATCAAGACTGGTGATCAGAATCTTGTGGTTGATGTTGGGAAGCCTTTAACCATGACTGTTCCATATGATGCTTACCCAAGAGCAGACGCAGAGTGGTTGAAAGGGGAGGAAAGCCTGCCTACAACAACTGTAGATACAACAACTGACTGCACTACCTTCAAAATTTATGAGGCAAAGAAATCAGATAAAGGAAGGTACAAGGTTATACTTCGAAACAAACATGGCCAAGCAGAAGCATTCATCAACGTAGAGGTCATTGGTAAGTGATCCCATTAAGCCCTTGCTGTTATTTCTTAAGCCAGAGGGAGGGGAAAAAAGGAAAAAAAAAGGGATGAAATGCTCTAAAATATCATTCATATGTTTTTCAGATGTTCCAGGACCAGTTAGAAACTTGGAAGTCACCGAAACGTATGATGGTGAAGTTGGCCTTGCCTGGCAGGAACCAGAAAGTGATGGTGGAAGTAAAATCATCGGCTATGTCGTTGAAAGACGTGATATCAAGCGTAAGACCTGGATTGTGGTGACTGATCATGCTGAAAACTGCGAATACACTGTTACTGGACTTCAAAAAGGAGGAGTTGAGTACCTCTTCCGTGTTAGTGCACGGAACAGAGTGGGTACTGGTGAGCCAGTGGAAACAGACAAACCTGTGGAAGCTAAGAGCAAATTTGGTAAGCAGAAGTCATGGATAACTCATTAGTGTAAGTGTAAGGAAAGTGTAAGATGGTGTAAGACAAGAAATGCCTGCTCTATTAATAGATAAAAGAATACATACTTTGTTTTTCCTTTTTTTTTTTTCCTAAAATAAAATGCAGAAGTTCCTGGTCCTCCTCAAAATGTACAAGTTACTGATGTGAACAGGTTTGGAGCTACACTTACCTGGGAACCACCTGAGTATGATGGGGGATCTCCAATTACTGGCTACGTTATTGAACTGCGTAACAGAGCTTCCATCAAGTGGGAGCCAACTATGACCACTGGAGCTGATGAGTTGTCAGCTGTCTTGACTGATGTTGTGGAAAATGAAGAATATTTCTTCAGAGTAAGAGCTCAAAATATGGTTGGAGTTGGCAAACCAAGTCATCCCACACATGCAGTAAAAATTATGGACCCAATTGGTAAGTTTGCAAACATTTGTTGCAGTTGCCCTATGAGAAATGGATATTTTGACAATTTGTATAGCATGTGTGCAGGAAAAGCCACACACTCAATTAGCAAATGCGTGAACTGAAAATTGTGTATGCAGAGTTATATTTTGCCTACTTTGTCCTTAACACATATGAGAAATACCTTGCTATCACTTGGTCCAGTAAAATATATTTCTGCTCTGTAATTAGGAGACAATCTCAGTCTGGAAAGGGTGCAAAAACATTAACAATAATGCTTTAAGGTATGGACAAATTATGCACAGAACCATAATCCATTTTCAGTTGCTAAGATTTATTTCTCTCAAATTATTTTCAGAGAGACCAAGTCCTCCCATTAACCTTGATCATTCAGATCAAACTAAGTCATCTGTTCAGCTCACATGGGAACCTCCTCTAAAAGATGGAGGAAGCCCAGTCTTGGGCTACATTGTTGAAAGGCGGGAAGAAGGAACAGACAAATGGATCCGATGCAACCCGAAACTAGTACCTGCTCTTACTTTTAAGGTAGGATATTGCATTTGTCATCAAAGTACTGAGAATGTACACCTCATCCTTAACATTAGTTACTAAATGAGTACTTGTGCTTTTTAGGTAACTGGATTGAAACCAAAATCCAGTTATTACTACAGAGTGTCAGCGGAAAATGCAGCTGGTGTGTCTGACCCAGCTGAAGCTATTGGGCCATTGACTGCAGATGATACTTTTGGTAAGCTGTATTCTATTTATTAAAGGTAATTAATCAGATAAAATACACGGCTAAAGAACATCATGTGGCCAATATGCATATCTTTCACCAGATGACTGTGATGCCAATTGGTACGAACAGCCTTAGAGCCTCTGAGATTCTGCATTATTTCTCTTCTGTAACCTGTGTTTCTGTATTTCTTCTGTATTTCTCTTCTGCGCTATTACATAGACACACTGACGTTAGGCTGACTGAAGAGCAAGACATGGCCTTCTGTGTCCTGGCCTAGCTGTGTGGGAGGT
>NW_010584798.1:143448-234746 GCF_000705375.1 Tinamus guttatus | reverse complement strand
TGAGCAGAATGAAAATATTTCATGGAATCTATTTTCCTCCTTTTCTAGTTGGACCTACAATGGACTTAAGTGCATTTAAAGATGGGCTGGAAGTTTTTGTCCCAGAGCCGATAAAGATCCGTGTTCCTATCACTGGCTACCCTGTGCCAACTGCCACGTGGTCTTTTGGTGACCAAGTCTTGGAAGAGGGAGATCGTGTAACATTTAAGACCACAGCAGCTTTTGCAGAACTTGTAATTACTCCAAGTGAACGTCCAGACAAGGGAATTTACACCTTAACATTAGAAAATCCTGTGTCATCTGTTTCAGGAGAAATTAGTGTTAATGTCATTGGTAAGTGGACACGTGCATAATCTACTGGTATTATTCCATATTTAACTTGCTGAAATCTAATTGGAAAATTAATTATGGCAAATATCAGAACTTTCAGTTGCAAAGCAAGTATTTCAGTAAAGCAAGTATTTTAAATGATATTTTAAAAGTAGAAATGCATCTTTTAAAAGCTTTTTGTTTGTTTTCAATATCCAACTGTTTGTCATTTAGACCAGTGAAATAGAGATCATCTGACAAACTCTGATTATAAAATAATTGGTACTTTTTTTTTTTTCTGATTTTTAGCTCGCCCAAGTGCGCCAAGGGAACTTAAAGTTTTAGACATAATCAAAAATACAGCACAGCTGTCTTGGGAGCCTCCAGAAGATGATGGTGGAAGTCCAGTGACTGGCTACATAATTGAAAAACGTGAAGTAAGCCGGAAAACGTGGATCAAAGTAAGTTTATTCTTTCTCATTTCATTCCCTATTTCCTATATTGTTTCTACAAATGCTACTGAATTTCGTGTTGTATTTTGGTCAATTTTCCTTTGCGAACAAATTTTAAATAAATGCTTGGTATCTTCCCTTTCCTTAGGTTGTTGATCATATTGTTGATCAAGACTATACTGTACCTGACCTCATACAAGGAAAAGAATATTTATTTAGAGTCTCTGCATGCAACAAAAGTGGCCCAGGAGAGCCTGCATATATTGATGAACCTGTAAATATGTCAACACCAGCAAGTAAGTCATCTTTTCATATTGTCTTATTGTGCTGATTTTCTTTAAGATAACATGGATAAAATATCTTTCGTACATTAGTTTCTGAGTTTCCATATGTATTTATTTTTACATAGCGGTGCCTGATCCACCAGAGAATGTAAAATGGAGAAATCCAACATCAAAAGGAATCTTCCTGACATGGGAGCCCCCTAAATATGATGGTGGTGCCCGCATCAAAGGCTATTTGGTAGAGAAATCCCAGCGTGGCACAGACAAGTGGGAGACATGTGGGGAGCCTGTTATTGAAACAAAGTAAGTCAACTAAAAACGGAGGATACCTCATTTTAATTAAACATACCACTCTTACCACTTTAAATATTTGGATTTTTTTTTTTAACTAACAGAATGGAAGTAACAAAACTCAAGGAAGGAGAGTGGTATGCATATCGGGTGAAGGCTTTGAACAGAATAGGAGCTAGCAAGCCAAGCAAGCCAACAGATGATATTCAGGCCGTTGATGCAAAAGGTAATTAATTACATTATTCACTGTATCACAATGTTTGTTTTCTTTTTATCAGTCATTGAAATACTGTTTCTATAACAATATTTTAATTTTCTTCTAAATCAGAGGCCCCAGAAATTTTCTTAGATGTGAAGCTGCTTGCTGGACTTACTGTGAAAGCTGGAACTAAAATTGAGCTGCCAGCTAAAGTAACTGGAAAGCCTGAACCCCAGATTACTTGGACCAAGGCTGATAAAATTCTGAGACCTGATAATAGAATCACCATTGAAACCAAACCTGGTCATTCTACAGTCACTATTACAGATAGCAAGAGAAGTGACAGTGGAACCTATATCATAGAAGCTGTTAATTCCAGTGGACGTGCTACTGCTGTTGTTGAAGTTAATGTACTTGGTATGCATGGATTTTACTTTGTCTAATAAAAACATCAGCAAGTAGCAAAGTGTGGAAACAGAAAAGATTAATGTTTATATTTTCTTCTCTACAGATAAACCTGGTCCACCAGCTGCATTTGATGTGTCAGAAATTACAAATGAATCCTGCCTTCTGACATGGAATCCTCCCCGAGATGATGGTGGTTCTAAAATTACCAATTATGTCCTGGAGAAAAGAGCTACAGACAGTGAAATATGGCACAAGCTGTCCTCAACTGTTAAGGACACAAAATTCAGAGCTACCAATTTAACTCCTCATAAAGAATATGTGTTCCGAGTCAGTGCTGAGAACATGTATGGTGTTGGGGAGCCAGCAGAGTGTAACCCTATCATTGCTAAATATTCCTTTGGTTAGTGCATTAAATTCATGTTAAATTATGAAAATATGTTAACCAAAAAAATACATATATGTGATGGTATTTTTTTTAATTTATTAATTTATACAGATCCACCAGGCCCTCCAACAGGTCTTAAGCCTACAGAGGTCACTAAAGATTCAGTGACCCTAACATGGAATGAACCAGATGAAGATGGTGGCAGCCCCATCACTGGCTACTGGATTGAAAGATATGATCCTGAGCAGGATAAGTGGATAAAATGCAATAAAATGCCAGTGAAAGATACAACATTCAAGTAAGGCTATAGTCAATGTAGTCTGAAATAGGTAACAGAGATGTAAGAATGTAACAATATTTTTTTTTAACAAGTTTGACATAGTTCTTGTTCTTTCTTTCCTTGCTTCCATAAGTTTAGATTCAACTAGTGTCAGCTGACATACTCTTTATCTAATAATTAGTTTTATATAAGAATATCTTCCTAGAATACTGAATCATCTTCTTTTTTTAAAAAAAAAAGAATAATTGCTTAACAATTTCTATGGTTTGTATTTAATTGTTTTCTGTGATTACTCACAAGACATTCTAAAAGAGTAAATACAGCCATTTCATGCATCTATTTGCCAAAACCCTTCCTAATTTTTCTACTGGTACTGTATTTTTCTACTGATATTGTATTGAATGACAACCACGGGTTATGCAAAAATGTATGATGGCTTTGAAATCGTTGATATCTGCTTGACATCATACCTTTTTACTGTTGACAATATATGCCTAATCTGAACAATCACATTTTCATACTTGATTACCACTACCTTAGGCATTTTCTCATTTTCTAAGCAAATTATAGTACAAAGAGTAGAGGAGACAATTTTTTAAGCATGAGTAAATAAGTGGATTTGGTTTAATCAAATTAACTTTTAATTTCAGAGTTAAAGGTCTCACAAACAAGAAGAAGTACAAGTTCCGTGTCTTGGCAGAGAATCTAGCAGGACCTGGAAAGCCAAGCAAGGAAACAGAGCCAATCTTAGTGAAAGACCCAATTGGTACAATAAATACTTTTTTTTTTTCATGGATTAATTTAACAACTACAAAAAATAATTATTTCTTTATTTTCATTGATCTAATTATTATCTGATGTCTGTCTAGATCCACCATGGCCTCCTGGAAAGCCGACTGTGAAAGATGTTGGCAAGACATCATTATTCTTGAACTGGACAAAGCCAGAACATGATGGAGGGGCAAAGATTGAATCTTATGTCATTGAATTATTAAAGACTGGAACAGATGAGTGGGTCAGAGTGGCTGAAGGAGTTCCCACAACTGAACATTTTCTCAAAGGGCTTATGGAGAAACAAGAATATTCATTCCGTGTAAGAGCTGTGAACAAAGCTGGGGAGAGTGAGCCCAGTGAACCCAGTGACCCTGTGCTGTGCAAGGAGAGGCTTTGTGAGTAGTGTCTCGTAATATGCTGTTACTGCAATTTCACTGTCTCTGTACTTAGAAATAAAATTACCTACCTATAGGTATATATTTACCTATAGGTAGGTACCTATAATTACCTACCTCAGAGATTACCAAGTAAATGCCTGTAGGGTTATTAAATATTAAAGTATACTATTTTAGCTATGAAAATAACAAATTTTAATAGTTTATGTATTGCATGATTCCCTGTCCTTTAAACATATTTGAGGGAGGAATAGGCTAACCTGTTTATACCTTTGTTGCTATTTTACAGATCCTCCTTCACCCCCTCGGTGGCTTGAGGTTATTAATATTACGAAAAACACAGCAGATCTTAAATGGACAGTACCAGAAAAAGACGGGGGTTCCCCAATTACCAACTACATTGTTGAAAAGAGAGATGTAAGACGGAAAGGCTGGCAGACAGTTGATACAACAGTGAAAGACATCAAATACACAGTTAGCCCACTGACTGAAGGCTCTTTGTATGTGTTCCGTGTGGCTGCTGAAAATGCCATTGGACAGAGTGACTATTGTGAAGTTGAAGATTCGGTGCTTGCTAAAGATACTTTCAGTAAGTTCCAGACTTGCTTGCTGTGAGTTCTGTAGAAACCACTCGATGGATTCCATTTCTGCTAACTTAATATTGTCTCTTTTTAGCAACCCCCGGCCCTCCATATGCTCTTACAATAGTTGAAGTAACAAAACGTCATGTTGATTTGAAATGGGAGCCCCCTAAGAATGATGGTGGCAGACCAATTCAGAGGTAAGATCATGAAGGTTTCTATAATATTTCCTGTAAATGAAAAGGTTTTCAAACCATTTGAAAATTAAATCAACATGTAGTAAGTGAAAAAGAAGTGCATGGGATATAAAACACAAACCATATGGTCACATTGTTAAGGTTTTGATATCAAAAAATAAATAATTATTTATATTTATAATTATATAAATTTATATAAATATAAATTTATATATATTTATAATTTTTTATTATTATTTATATAATATGTAATATTATATAAATATAAATTATAATCTGCATAGCCAAGGAATGCCTATAACCATCCTCTAAATGTCATCAAAATAAATGAGATAAAATGATATTGTACACAAAGCCCAATTGCCTTTAATGCAGACACTTGGCCCCATTTACCAAATAGTACTGTACATTTTCTTTCTGCCTCAGTTTGTTCATTCAATCTGCATACAATCAGCTGCAATGGAGCGTCCTCTTTTCTGTTACTCTCTTCTTCATTATGCTTATCAAACAGACTATTTTTTACCTTTGTGTTTTCTTTTAAATTCTCCTTTTCTGTGATTTTTCAAGTATTTCAACTCTGAAATTTACCCAAAATTTCTTCTGCCTCCTTGATTCCAAGCTACATTTCTACTCTTTATGTTTTCACTCTTTTTCTCCTTGCCCAATACAGTAAGCTTGTCCTAAACAAACTGGTACCTGCAGAGATCTGCCTCAAGCAACACCCTAAACCACTTAATTCCCATTACTTTCCCATAGCCAATTATAGATGGAATTTTGAAGGCTAATTTTGATATGCTTGGTACACTTTACTGTTGAGATCCAAACCAGCAAGGATACAGATATAGCTTAGATGCCCTTTCCTTCACTTCTGCAGTTCTCCAAAGCTTGAGAATAAAGCAGAGGTTCAGGAACGGGCTCTTGAAATTAAGTTGGTCAGTAATATCAGCCCCATTACATCCAAGAATCAGCAGAACTATGTAGCTGATGCATGAAGATAAGTTTACTGAGTTTGTTGCTCCTTTCTCTCTTTATTTTTTCATTGACTCCATTGTTCTGATCTCTTTCAGCCTATTTTATTTATAATGAAATCTGATGTGTTCATATTTCAAGTGTCTAATCATGTTTTCCGCTATTTATCAGATATGTTATTGAAAAGAAAGAAAAGCTAGCCACCCGCTGGGTAAAAGCTGGCAAGACACCTGGTCCAGACTGCCATTTCAGAGTGACTGATGTCATTGAAGGTATAGATGTACAGTTCCAGGTTCGTGCAGAAAATGAAGCCGGCTGTGGTCATCCAAGTGAACCAACTGACCTCATTCATATTGAAGATCCAACAAGTAAGTAGTAATGTAATTTAAAGTATGCTAATTATGGAAGCAGTGTACTCTATAGCACAGATATTCTGGAGAAAAAAAAATTAACACAATCCAATTCCATTTTTGTAGGCCCTCCTTCACCTCCTCAGGATCTACATGTCACAGATGCAGGTCGAAAGCACATTTGCATTGCATGGAAACCACCAGAGAAGAATGGTGGCAGTCCTATTATTGGGTACAATGTTGAGATGTGTGAAGCAGGAACAGAAAAATGGATGCGCATCAATTCTCGTCCAATAAAAGATCTAAAATGCAAAGTCGAAGAAGGTGTTGTTCCGGACAAAGAGTACGTGCTGAGAGTCAGAGCTGTCAATGCTGTTGGAGCTAGTGAGCCATCAGATATCTCAGAAAAAGTTGTTGCTAAAGACCCGGACTGTAAGTAAAGGTTTACTTTTCAGATATGTGTAACAGATAAGTGACGAAAGACTATGAGTGTTTGTTAACTTTCTAATAATAATATACTTGCTTTCATAGGTAATCCAACCATTGATCTTGAGACTCGTGACATTGTTGTTGTTAAAGGACAAAAACTAAGTATCCCTGTACCCTTCAGAGCTGTTCCATCCCCGACAGTAACATGGCACAAAGATGGCAAAGAGCTTAAAGCTGGTGACAGAATAACAATGAAGAGTGACTACACCTCTGCATTACTTGAAGTCATAGACAGTGTCCATGCTGACGCTGGTGTTTACACTATCACACTGGAGAACAAGCTGGCAACCACAACTGGCTCAGTCAATGTCAAAGTCATAGGTAACTAGACTTCCTCCGGTTCGGAAGAGATGCTTATCTCCTTAGCTCCCTAGTTGATAGAAAAAAGGCCTAGAAGCATTTGTTTTCTACAATGCGGAGGAATTGCTTCAACTCAAATACCATGCACTTTGCCATAAATGGATTCAATATCGCAAAATCCAAAGCAATAACCACCTTATCTCAGAGAGACCTACCTTTGGCTCAAAACCCAACTATTCAGTATAGTAAAGTATATAAATATAAACAATCCTGCAATAATTTTTAATATTTATCATCTTTATGAACACAAATTAATATGTTTACTCTGTAGTCAATATTTGTGATTTTGGTCTGCTTTCTGCAAAGTGAAGAAATGCAATGTAACAACATATTTGTACGAGGTTTCCATCTATTTTGGTTCTTATTGCATTAACACATTTACTTATAATTGTTTAAAACAGGTCCACCTGGACAGTGTAAAGACATTAAGGCAAGTGATGTAACTAAGAATTCATGCAAGGTAACATGGGAACCTCCAGACTTTGATGGTGGTACTCCTATTCTGCATTATGTTCTGGAGCGGAGAGAAGCAGGCCGCAGAACATATATCCCAGTTATGTCTGGTGAAAACAAGCTTTCCTGGCAAGTCAAGGATCTTATTCCCAACTGTGAATATTACTTCCGTGTTAAAGCTGTCAATAAGATTGGAGGAGGTGAATACCTTGAACTGAGAAACCCAATCATTGCAGAAGATCCAAAACGTAAGTTTTTACTAGTAAATGATCTAGCAGGTTGATTTTTAACTAAATGTTTCATAGTTTCTTTTCTCACACGATCTCTTCTTTCTTACTGTTTCACAGAGCCTCCAGATCCTCCTGTTGACCTAGAGGTCCATAATCCAACATCAAAATCAGTAACACTTACATGGAAACCACCGCTGTTTGATGGTGGAAGCAAGATTATGGGCTATATAATAGAAAAGCTTACTAAGGACAAGGAGAGGTGGGAGAGGTGCAATGACTATCTCGTACCTCTATTAACCTATCCAGTGAAAGGCCTTGAAGAAGGAAAGGAATACCAGTTCCGTGTTCGTGCTGAGAATGCCGCTGGCATCAGCGAGCCTTCTCGTATTACTCCTTTTGTGAAAGCTGTGGATCCTATTGGTAAGATTTGCTTATTTATTTGTTTTTTGTAGTCATTAGCCTCAAACATTGGGGAAGATTCTACACTCCGTTTTCACTCTGTTTTATTACATAGAGGCTCCAAAAGTCTTCCTTGCTGCAAACCTACAGTCTGGCCTTGAAGTGAAGCGAGGTGATGAGATCATACTTGAGGCCCATATTTCAGGGTCACCTTATCCATCTATCACTTGGCTAAGGAACGATGAAATCATCAGACCTGAAGAAATCAAAAAGAGAGTTGCAAAGTATACTAGAAAGAAGAAGGGTGAAGTGGAAGAAGAGGAACCTTTTCAGCTTTCGCTGCCAGAACGTATGAGTATTGACAATCACAAAGAAGGAGAGTCTATATTATCAATTCGTGACTCTATCAGAGCTGACCATGGCACATTTACAATTAAAGTGGAAAATGATCATGGTGTTGCAAAGGCTTCCTGTGAAGTCAATGTGTTAGGTATGTAGTGAATGTCCTCATAAACATCTTCCAGTTCAGAGCATTGGATAAGAAGTGCCAAAAAAAGTGTTCATTATTTTTGCTTGCTTTATAACAGATACACCTGGTCCTCCAATCAACTTTGTTTTTGAAGATGTGAGGAAAAATTCTGTCAACTGCAAGTGGGAGCCTCCCCTTGATGATGGTGGAAGCGAAATCCTGAACTATGTGCTGGAAAAGAAAGACAACACAAAAGCTGAAATGGGCTGGGTCACTGTCAACTCAACGCTCAGGCATTGCACATTCCATGTGACAAAACTGATTGAAGGAAAAGAATACCTCTTCCGTGTATTTGCAGAAAATAGAGTTGGGGCAGGACCACCATGTGTTTCAAAACCAATGACAGCAAAAGATCCTTTCTGTAAGTTTTGTGTTAATTTTGGATTTCGAGTCATTCAGAAAATGGCTTTAAAATTACACACACTCTTAGAACACTCAGCTACATCCAGCTGAATATTTCTATGGAGAAGCTTGAGCAATGTAATTATTATCTGTTGCATGTTTTGGATCATTGAGAGAAAGGGAATTATTAATTCTGTATTTTAATAATACATAGATACATAATAATATATAAATAACTGTCATTGTTGTAAACCTTTGCCCTTGGAAAAGCAACTTCTAAATCCTAAAATTCTGTATTTGGTAAACTGGTATTCTTCCCAAAAAGAGAACAACATCAAGCTTAATTGATTACTAATTATTCTTAGTAGTCAAAGTTAGTAAGAAAGAGATTGGTGAATTTAAGAGTGACTTTAAATTCGCTATTTCTCATATCTTTGTTCTCTCTTATCTTGCTAAGATAGATAAAATTAAACTTCATCTCTGAATATGACAATATTAATGGCAAAAATATCTTTTTTTTTTTCTTCAGCTCCACCAGATCCACCTAATAAACCCGACGTGGAAGATGTTACCAGCAACAGTATGTTGGTTAAATGGAATGAACCAAAAGACAATGGCAGCCCTATCTTAGGATATTGGATTGAAAAACGTGAAATTAACAGCACTCATTGGGCTCGGGTCAACAGAAACCTTTTGAATGCTCTGGAAATCAAAGTTGAAGGACTTTTGGAAGGCTTAACCTATATATTTAGAGTATGCGCTGAAAATGCAGCTGGTCCTGGTAAATTTAGTCCACCATCAGATCCAAAAACTGCACAGGACCCAATAAGTAAGTACTTTAAGAAAAGTTAGTAGCAGCAAAGAGATAACAGAATAGGATTAATAGCCTTTGATTTACTTTTTTTTTTTTTTTTTTTTTTTTTAAGTGCCACCTGGTCCGCCCATTCCCAGGGTTGCTGATACAAGCTCAACTGCTATTGAGTTAGAATGGGAACCCCCTGCATATAATGGTGGTGGAGATATCTCTGGTTATCATGTATACAAGCAACTGGTGGGGGTGAAAGAATGGTCACGTTGCACAGAGAAACCTCTTAAGGTTCGGCAGTACACTGTAAAGGAAGTCAGAGAAGGTGCAGACTATAAACTTCGAGTCACCGCGCTTAATGCAGCTGGAGAAGGACCACCTGGTGAAACAGAACCCGTAACAGTTGCAGAACCTCAAGGTACTGTAATTGCATCATTTTCAAGAAATTTTAAGAAATGTCCAGCAAGGTGTACCTGAAGCTCTCTCTTGAACTAATGGGCTGCTTTACTTTCTTCTGCAGAACCTCCCACAGTTGAGCTGGATGTTTCTGTCAAAGCAGGCATTCAGATCATGGCTGGGCAAACTCTCAAAATTCCTGCTACCGTGACTGGGCGTCCTACTCCCACTATTACATGGACTTTGGAGGATGGTGAAATAGATAAAGATCGAGTTGTTATTGAAAATGTTGGCACAAAATCTGAGCTAACCATTAAGAATGCATTGCGAAAAGACCATGGAAGATATGTAATTACTGCTACCAATAGTAGCGGTTCCAAATCTGCAGGAACCAGAGTAGAAGTGTTTGGTAAGAAATACATTCTCTGAAATCGACTGAAGTTTAATTTGGTGAAATAAAGATTGGCATTTATCATACTGGTCTTGTTTTGTTTTCACAGATGTCCCTGGGCCGGTGCTCGACCTAAAGCCAGTGGTCACAAACAGAAAAATGTGTTTGCTTAACTGGTCTGATCCAGAAGATGATGGAGGCAGTGATATCACAGGCTTCCTTGTTGAAAGAAAAGATGCCAAAATGCATACATGGAGATTGGCTATAGACACAGAAAGATCTAAATGTGATATTACCGGTCTAGTTGAGGGGCAAGAGTATAAATTCCGTGTTAGTGCCAAGAATAAGTTTGGAACTGGTCCAGCTGTGGAAATAGGACCCATTCTTGCCGTTGATCCATTAGGTAAAATAACTAACTTTGTAGTGTTTTATTATTTAAATCTATAGAGATATAAGTTATGTATATAGATATACTCAGTTATTCCAGTAATGCCATGGGGATTATTTTCAGTGTAATTTGTGTTTACTTTCCTACATTCCTACTATGCACTTGCTTTTAAGAAATTTAATACTTAAGTCAGAGCTCTAAAATACTATGACTCTTTATTTAAAAATGTACTGCTGAAATACTTGTTACCTTCTTACCTACATACAAGAGAAAATTTTTGCTAGCCATAACAATAATCAAATATTTTGCATACAAAAGATAGGGCTTTAAAAAGTCAGAGCTAGTAAAACTACTGTATTCATATGATTAAAAAATCTCTAGTATATAATCTTTTTCATTGTGATTTATCTGTGTTAATAGGTCCTCCAACAGCACCTGAGAGGTTCATGTACACAGAGAGGACAAAGTCAACCATTACACTTGACTGGAAGCCTCCACGTAGTGATGGTGGCAGTCCTGTCCAAGGATACATTGTCGAGAAAAGGAGACACGATTCAAAAGACTATGAAAGAGTTAACAAAAGGCTCTGCCCAACCACATCTCTTCTTGTTGAAAATCTTGATGAACTTCACATGTATGAATTCCGTGTGAAAGCTGTTAATGAGATTGGAGAGAGTGAGCCATCACTGCCCCTCAATGTAGTTATACAAGATGATGAAGGTATATACTCTATAAAGAAATCCATACCAACATCTCTGAAAGATTATAAGGCATTTTTTTTATCCACTCCATTTTCACACTGTAAATTTTCCTGTTTTTCAGTACCTCCAACTGTCACATTGCGCCTGGCTGTGAGGGGAGATACAATCAAAGTAAAGGCAGGAGAACCAGTTAATATTCCTGCGGAAGTGACAGGTCTGCCAATGCCAAAGATTGAATGGGACAAGAACGAAACTTTAATTGATCAAACATCCAGTGCCCTTAAGATAACCAAGGAAGAAATGTCCAGAAGTGAGGCAAAGACTGAGCTTATCCTGCCTGCAGCAGTGAGAGATGATAAAGGCACTTACACTGTGAGAGCTTCCAATCGTCTTGGCATGGCCTTTCGCAATGTGCATGTTGAAGTGTATGGTAAGGACACAACCTTTTAATTAAATGTCAGCTAATAAAATGCTTTTGCCATTTTCTTAATGTGATTCTATGTTCTATGCTTTTACATAGATCGTCCTTCGCCACCAAGAAACCTTGCAGTTTCTGATATTAAAGCTGAATCATGCTATTTAACGTGGGATGCTCCTCTTGATAATGGTGGTAGCGAAATTACCCATTATATTATTGACAAACGTGATGCTAGTAGGAAGAAATCGGAGTGGGAAGAAGTCTCCACAAGTGTTATTGAGAGAAGATTTGGGGTAATTTATGAAATATCTTTATTATATATTTCAGAATTCATTAAAAAAATAAACAGTAGTACATATGTAATGAAAACTCCTGTTAGCTATCTGATCTGAACTCATGCTCCATCTGAGTCCAGAATTACTGGATATATGTTGCCCATACATGTATGTGTATTTTCCTGAACTGTCAAAAAAAAAATGTGTTTAGCTTTTCCATTTTACAGAATGATTTGAATATCAACTTATTCAAATAAGTTTATCACAAAAGCAGCCAGATAGTGATTGAAATCTTATTTTTCAGGCATGGAATCTCACAACAAATGAAAAATACCAATTTAGAGTCCGGGCTGTAAACAAATATGGAATAAGTGATGAGTGCCTCTCAGAAAAAGTCACTATTAAGGATCCTTATGGCCTCCCTGGACCTCCTGGAAAGCCAAAAGTTTTAGATCGTACTAGATCATCAATGCGGGTGACTTGGGAGCCTCCTCTGCACAATGGTGGAGCTCCAATCACTGGCTACTGGCTAGAGAAAAGAGAAGTGGGAGGTGTCTATTGGTCACGTGTTAATAGAGCTCCAGTAACAAAACCATCAGTGAAAGGTCTAGAGTTTAATGTTCTTCGTTTGGCTGAAGGCGTTGAATACCAGTTCAGAGTTATGGCTGAAAATGTTGCTGGAATTGGCCCTCCCAGTGAACCATCAGACCCTGCTTTGGCAGCAGATCCCATATGTAAGTATATAGTTTATATGGCTGTCTTTAAGGGCTATTTTACATCATGCTGGACTAGAACCACAGCATGCTACTACAATATGTATTAAATTCAGTGCAACTAATCCAATGCTTTATGTTTACATTAAGCTAAAAATGTTGTTGGTTGCTTTCTTTATTTGCTATTTTCCACTTTTTTTTAAGGTAATTAGATGTGATTTAAATTTTTTACCCTCTTTTATGCAAATTCTGGGTGCAGCAATGGATATGTTGCTGAATAAAATTATTTAAACTCAAAATCTGATTTTCAAAGTATTATTTTTCATTACTGTTAAAATATTAGAGTTCAGGCTTTATGCATTGTATCTTAAGTACTCCTATATATGTAATTACTATGCAAATTAAATATATTTGACTACATTTGAATAATTAGTATTGTTTACTCTAGATGTGATAGAAAAAAAACTCAAAATACTTGCATTCTTGTAGAAGCTATTCAGAAAAATACAACCACTAACTCTAAGCTAATTTTTGCTTACTTTTGTTTTACAAGTTGTGCCTGATCCACCATCTTGCCCAGAAGTCAAAGACAAAACTAAATCAACTGTAGCTCTTGCATGGAAGCCTCCACAAAAGGATGGTGGCAGTCCAATAAAGGGATATATTGTTGAAATGCAAGAAGAAGGTACTACGGACTGGAAGAAGGTGAATGAAGGAGACAAACTCTTTCCTACATGTGAATGTGTTGTTCCCAATTTGAAAGAACTCAGAAAATACCGATTTAGAGTGAAAGCTGTAAATGCTGCTGGAGAGTCAGAACCAAGTCCTGCAACATCTGAAATACCTGTCCAAGATATTCTAGGTAAGAGTTACTGGAATTAAGTTAGGTATTTGTATTGAAATACCACCTATTACTGTAAATCTTCACACAGGATGTCAATCAGGCTCAAGTCAAAAACAATCAAGTAATTATGCAAAAATACAACAAAGATTGATACATATTTTGGAAAGCAGCATGATGACCATCGCCAGAGCATAATCAATTAAAAAACTGATGAGTACCTATAACCATACTGAGCGTATTCTATGTGTTCTGTGAAGAAATTACAGCAAGAAAGTCACTTTATTTCTATGCTTCCCAGCTTCTGTTTTGGTGCACTCAACCTGTTCTTACATAATTAAGTTTTCTGAATGCCTGACTGGGGTTCTAGCTCAGTACTGGCAGAAATTTGTTTTCAGCAGTTCTAAAAAATTATCTATTAACATATTTTTGCAGAGGAACCAGAAATCTTTCTTGACATTGGAGCACAGGATTTTCTCTCTTGTCGTGCTGGCACAACAATAAAAATCCCAGCTGTTATCAAGGGTCGTCCAGTTCCAAAAACATTTTGGGAATTTGAAGGAAAAGCAAAGACAACAGCAAAGGTTAATAAAAGAAAAATCTCGTTTTTTTTCTTTATCTATTTCTAGCTTTTTAAGTATATTCCCTCTATATTTACTTTCTTTCCTTTTATTCAATAGGAGGGAGGTCATACTATACCAGAAGCAGCTCAGGTAAAAAAGAAAAAAAAAAAAAAAAAGTATTGTTATTTTTTCGTGTGTAAATATTTAAAGTTGATCTGTATCTTCTCTATCTTCCTATAACGCGCAGGTGGAAGCAACTGATACACGTTCAGTGATTACCATCCCTGAGTGCAACAGAAGTCATTCTGGACGATACAGCATTACAGCAAAGAACAAAGCAGGACAAAAAACTGTTCACATCAGAGTCAATGTCCTTGGTATGACTCACACATATTGAAGTGTTCAAATAAGAATTTTTATTCTTATCTTTCTGTATATTTATGTAAATTTTATTTTATTGTGCTCTAACAGATGTTCCAGGTCCACCAAAGGACCTGAAAGTAAGTGATATCACAAGAGGAAGTTGCAAACTTTCTTGGAAGATGCCAGATGATGATGGTGGAGATAGAATCAGAGGGTATGTTATAGAAAAAAGAACAATTGATGGGAAAGCCTGGACAAAAGTCAATGCAGACTGTGGAAGCACTTCCTTTGTTGTACCTGATCTAATATCTGGCCAAGAATATTTCTTCCGGGTACGTGCAGAAAACCGTTTTGGTGTTGGCCCTCCTGCAGAAACTATCCAACGGACAACAGCCAGGGATCCCATCCGTAAGTAAGATAAAACTGACTTGATTCCTTCAAAACAAGATAGTGCCGTTCACTGGGTTTATTCACATTTCTTTTTCCTTTATAAAGATCCTCCTGATCCACCTATTAAACTGAAGATTGGCCTTGTAACCAAGAACACTGTGAGCTTAACATGGAAACCACCAAAGAATGATGGTGGAGCTCCTGTTACACATTATAATGTTGAATGTCTCCATTGGGATCGCACTGGAGAGGTGAAAGAGGCTTGGAAGCAATGCAACAGACGTGATGTGGAGGAAACAAAGTTTACTGTTGAGGATCTTCTAGAAGGTGGAGAGTATGAATTCAGGGTCAAAGCTGTAAATATAGCAGGCCCTAGCAGGCCATCAGCCACTGTTGGTCCACTTGTTGTCAAAGACCAGACATGTGAGTACTGACTGATACAAGTAAATACAAATTCATTTTACATCTATGAAGCATTTTTAATGTTTTTTTTTCAACATTTCTTTGTAGGTCCACCATCTATTGAACTCAAAGAATTTATGGAGGTTGAAGAAGGAACCGATGTTAACATTGTGGCCAAGGTAAAGGGTGTGCCGTTCCCCACATTAACATGGCTGAAAGCTTCTCCAAAGAAACCAGATGACAAAACCCCAGTGCAGTATGATCAACATGTCAACAAGCTCATCAGTGAAGATACTTGCACTCTGTTGATTCAGCAGTCACGCAGAAGTGATACAGGGTTGTTTACTATAACTGCAGTAAATAATCTGGGAACTGCTTCCAAGGAGATGAGACTAAATGTTCTGGGTAGATATCAAGAACTTTTATATGTTACATATATAGATTACATTCATGTGTTAATTTATTTTAATTGCACTTGAATTAATTCTTTCTAAAAACTTAACTTTTAGGTCGTCCTGGACCTCCAGTGGGACCTATTAAATTTGAATCCATCTTGGCTGATCAAATGACAATATCATGGCTTCCTCCACTAGATGATGGTGGTTCTAAAATTACAAACTATGTAATTGAGAAAAAAGAAGCAAATAGGAGGACGTGGGTACCCGTTACTAATGAACCTAAGGAATGCATCTTCACTGTTCCCAAGCTGATGGAAGGTCATGAATATGTGTTCCGCATTATGGCACAAAATAAATTTGGTATTGGAGAACCTTTGGACAGTGAACCAGAAACAGCAAGAAATCTTTTCAGTAAGTAGAAATATTCTTTCAGGTTCTGTAAGCTTTTTTTCATACTTTTCATACATGTTAACTGTTAATATACATCTGTTAAATACCCTTACTGCTTTTTTTTCTTCACTTCAATAAATATTCTAGAATATCTTGAAGAATTTTAGCATTAGTAGTTTGTTCTTTTAAGCATTTAGAGTGCTTAAAACATTTTTCTCTCTTGGTTATCAATTAAAATATAATCTCCAGCTTTTTATGGTTGGAACATATAGATAGGAATTATTCTGGTAAGATGTGGCTCATTATGCTATATCTGAGACATTATTGATTTTGTAGTTCTGGAGGAGTCATTCTGGAACATGACAAGGGAAATTAAATGCTTTTTTTTTTTTTTTTTAATTTGGAATAAGTCTGGAAAGAGAAAATCATTCCTAAAAGATGGAAGGTTAGTCTGGGCACTGAAAAAAGGTACTGATTCAGGAAGGAAGGAAAAATTAATTCTTGACAATTGTTGTTTAATTGCAGAGGAGGAGGTATAGCTAGGTGAAAGAGGGAAGGAATTGCATGCAGATGGCTGATCACCTTATCAAACAGTGGTCAAGTGGCTCCGTAGTACTGTTTTGTATGTTAGCTGTCTCCACTTTCCTTTGGCATTTTTACAAGCGTGTGTAATTTTTTTTTCCTCCTAGCTGTTCCTGGGCCATGTGACAAGCCAACAGTGAGCAGTATAACACGTGACTCTATGACTGTAAACTGGGAAGAACCAGAACATGATGGTGGCTCCCCTGTAACTGGTTACTGGTTGGAGCGTAAAGAAACTACTGGAAAGAGATGGACCAGGGTCAACCGTGATCCTATCAAACCTATGACATTAGGTGTTTCATACAAAGTTACAGGTCTTATCGAAGGCTCTGAATATCAATTCCGTGTATCAGCTATTAATGCAGCTGGTGTTGGTCCACCAAGCATGCCATCGGATCCAGCAATTGCCAGAGATCCTATTGGTAAATATCTTAGGTCGCTAATTTCGAATTTGAAAATGTTCTAATGAAAACACAGAACATATTGTTATGCTCTAATGATGTGATGATATTTTCCAGCTCCACCTGGCCCTCCTATTCCAAAGGTTACTGATTGGACAAAGTCTTCTGTAGACTTGGAGTGGACTCCACCACTAAAGGATGGCGGTTCCAGGATCACTGGCTACATTGTTGAGTATAAAGAGGAAGGAAAGGAAGAATGGGAAAGGGTAGGTTGAATACTATAACAGAATCTGGATTTCTTTTTTCTGTGTCTTTGTCTAAAGAAAAGAGTAAATCTTCAGAAGAGTAGCTTCTATGTCCCTATCCTGTATTTCTTTACACTGTCCCTAAAATTCTCTATATGGACTAGATCCTCCTATGCTTAAGAGCATTGTGTGCTTGTAAATGTATCTGATCTAAGATTTGTTCCAAATATCACAAAGAAATTAATCATAGCTTGATGTTGCCTGAAGTTATAATGTTTTTATAATTTTATGTTTTTATAATATTATTCCCAGGTGAAAGATAAAGAAATTAGAGGAACCAAGTTTGTTGTGACAGGATTAAAGGAAGGATGTTTCTACAAATTTAGAGTGAGAGCAGTGAATGCTGCCGGCATAGGAGAGCCTGGAGAATGCACAGACATTATTGAAATGAAGGATAGAATTGGTATTTGTTATTTACATTTACATTTTTATTATTTCTAAGTCAAATTAGAAAAAAAAAGAAGAAGGAAATTCATTGCAATATTTTGTTTTCCTCTCATAGTGGCTCCTGATATTAACTTGGATGCAAGTGTCCGGGACAGAATTGTCGTTCATGCTGGAGGAGTAATTCGGATCATAGCATATGTCTCTGGAAAACCAGCTCCAACAGTCACTTGGAGTAGGGATGACAGAGCTTTACCAGAAGAAGCTAAAATTGAAGAAACAGCTATCAGCTCTTCTTTGGTCATAAAGAATTGTAAACGGAGCCAGCAAGGCATATACACTCTTCTTGCTAAAAATGCAGGTGGAGAAAGGAAGAAGGCTATTATTGTTGATGTGCTAGGTAAAGAGTAACTTCAGTGCTTGCGAACAAATAGACTTTTATAACATTCAGTATGTATACTTAAACATTTCATTTCTTCATTTCTTCATTTCTTTTAGATGTGCCAGGTCCTGTTGGCATGCCGTTTCTTACTGAGAACCTAACGAATGACTCTTGCAAATTGTCATGGTTTACTCCAGAAGATGATGGTGGTTCTCCTATTACCAACTATATAATTGAAAAACGTGAATCTGACCACAGAGCTTGGACTCCAGTAACCTATACAGTTACAAGACAGAACGCTACTGTTCAGGGACTCACTGAAGGAAAAGCCTACTTTTTCCGAATTGCAGCTGAGAATATAATTGGCATGGGTCCATTCACTGAGACACCAAAGGAGCTTGTCATCAGAGATCCAATAAGTAAGTATTATTTGGGGGATGGATTATTGTGAGATCAGATGAATATGCACTTGCTATATATATATGTATTTTTTTTTCACAGCTGTTCCTGACCGTCCAGAAGACCTGGAGGTGAAAGCAGTTACCAAGAACTCTGTTACATTGACGTGGAACCCTCCAAAATATAATGGAGGCTCAGATATCACCATGTATGTTCTAGAAAGCCGTCTCATTGGAAAAGAGAAATTCCACAGAGTTACAAAGGAGAAAATGCTTGATAGGAAATACACAGTAGAAGGCTTGAAAGAGGGTGACACCTTTGAGTATCGTGTGAGTGCTTGCAATATTGTGGGGCAAGGCAAGCCATCATTTTGCACAAAACCAATCACATGCAAGGATGAAATTGGTATGTATTTCTTTCGGATTTATTTTGAAAATAAAGACATATGAAGTGATTTCTTATTTTTTCGTACTACTCTTGCTGACATTTTGGGACATTGCACTTTTTAATTTGATCTTTCAGCTCCTCCGACACTTGACCTGGACTTTAGAGACAAGCTTATTGTTCGGGTTGGTGAAGCTTTCAGCCTGACTGGACGTTATTCAGGCAAGCCTGCACCAAAGGTTACTTGGCTAAGGGATGATATTGTTTTGAAAGAAGATGACCGTACAAAGATCAAGACAACTCCTGCAACTCTTTGCTTGGGAATACTGAAATCTGTCCGTGAAGACTCAGGCAAATATTGTGTTACTGTAGAGAACAGCACAGGATCTAGAAAAGGATATTGTCAAGTTAATGTTGTTGGTAGGTTTTATTGATTTATTTTATTTTTTATTATTATTATTCGTGTTTGTTTTTAATAGAGATTAGCATTCATTGAGTTATATAAAATGTAAAAATTAAAATGTGTTCTATATAACAATATTTTGATTTACTCCCCTCTTTGTTATGCTAAAATAGTATTTATCGATACTCAGTACTTACAACTTCACTTATTCATTATGAATAATTTAATGTTTTCACATTCAGAGAATGTCAACACAGTGTAGAAAATGTTAATCACCAGAATTGCTATAAGCTATGCTTCTAATTGCATTATATATTTACTGTATTGACATATGTCATTTGACGCTCATATAAAAGCATGCATTTCTTTCTTTTTCCTTTAATAGATCGTCCATCACCCCCAATAGGCCCTGTTATATTTGATGAAGTTCATAAAGATCATATGGTAGTTTCCTGGAAACCTCCACTAGATGATGGAGGCAGTGAAATTACAAATTACATTATTGAGAAGAAGGACACACACAGGGATCTGTGGATGCCAGTTACATCTGCTACAGTTAAGACAACATGCAAAATTCCTAAGCTGCTTGAAGGAAGAGAATATCAAGTTCGAATTTATGCTGAAAATCTTTACGGCATAAGTGATCCTCTCATCTCTGATGAGATGAAAGCCAAGGACCGTTTCAGTATGTCATTTCTTCTCCTATTTTACTTTGATAACTTAATCTTTCCTATATATGTTATTGTTATGAACTCATTATTTTTTTTCAGGTGTTCCTGATGCACCTGAGCAACCAATCATTAAGGATGTTACCAAAGACTCTGCTGTGGTGGTTTGGAACAAACCATATGATGGAGGCAAGCCAATAACAACCTATATTGTAGAAAAGAAGGAAACAATGGCAACTAGATGGGTCAGAGTTACCAAAGATCCGATTTTCCCCAGTACTCAGTTCAAAGTGCCTGACCTTCTTGAAGGCTGTGAATATGAATTCCGTGTTTCAGCAGAAAATGAAATTGGTGTTGGTGATCCTAGTCCACCATCAAAGCCAATTTTTGCTAGAGATCCAATTGGTAAAGTATTACATTTTCTCATTCAAATTTTAATGTACTCTTCATTTCAGTTACAAAACAATTTTAATGGTTGGTTTCTTTTTTTTTTTCATTTTTTAAAGCTAAGCCAAGCCCACCTATTAATCCAGAGGCAGTAGATAAAACAAAAAATTCAGTTGATTTGTCTTGGCACCCACCACGCCATGATGGTAATGGCAAGATAATCGGCTATCTTGTTGAGTATCAGAAAGTTGGAGACGAAGACTGGAAAAAGGCCAATCTAACAGCAGATTCTTGTCCTGAAACAAACTTTAAAGTCACTGGTCTTACTGAGGGTTTGACATACAAATTCAGGGTCAAGGCAGTCAACGCAGCAGGTGAATCAGAACCAGCCTATGTTCCTGATCCAGTGGAAGTAAAAGACAGACTTGGTGAGTAAAATCATATAAGTTTACTGAAGAGATTTTTTTAAAAATATATTTTTTAACAATCTGTAATTTTGATTCCAGAACCTCCTGAGCTGATACTTGATGCTAATATGGCTCGAGAACAGCATGTAAAAGCTGGAGATACCCTGAGACTCAGTGCTGTGATTAAAGGTGTTCCATTCCCAAAAGTTTCTTGGAAGAAAGAAGATCATGAGGTCTCACCCAAAGCTGATATTGAGGTTACAGGAGTTGGCAGTAAGCTTGAAATTCGTAACACTGTCCATGAAGATGGTGGAGTTTACTCTCTGACTGTTGAAAATCCAGCTGGTTCCAAGACCGTTTCAGTAAAAGTTGTCGTCTTAGGTAATCTTTCTGGTGTTCTTTCTCTACTGCGTGTTTTTTATAATTTGATTAAAGATTAAGAAAAAAAAAGATTGCCTGGAAAATATTAATAAACAGAGATATAGGAAATCACAAAATACCCAGGCTATGTAGAAAATGGTCTAAAAATGATAAGAAATACATTAATTCTCTTGAAGATTAGTTTTGTAAAATACAATTTTGTTTTCAAATATCTAATAGATTTTTTTTGACAATATTAGATACGCCTGGTCCACCCAGAAATCTGCAAATCAGTGAAGTTAGAAGTGATTCTTGCTACATCACTTGGAAGGAACCAGAAGATGATGGTGGTTCTGTCATTACCAACTATGTGGTGGAAAGAAAAGATGTAGCATCTGCACAGTGGCTACCCATTTCATCATCCTCCAAGAAACGGAGTCACATGGCTAAATATCTGATGGAAGGCACTCAGTATCTCTTCCGAGTTGCAGCTGAGAATCAGTTTGGTAGAGGTCCATATGTTGAAACTATCAAGCCAATTAAAGCTATAGATCCACTACGTAAGTTCAGTTATATGATTTGTTTTGTTGATCTGTTGGTAAACATGTGCTTATGGTACTCTGATACCATGGACAGGACATCTTAGAAACCACTTTGTTTTTATATTTTAAAAGATCCTCCAGGGCCACCAAAAAATCTACATCATGTAGATGTTGACAAGACTGAAGTTTCCCTTGTTTGGAATCGACCAGATCGCGATGGTGGTGCTGAGATAACTGGATATTTGGTGGAATATCAGGAAGATGGTGCAGAGGAGTGGACTAAGTTCCAGACAGTCCCTATGCTTGACTGCGTTGTTACAGGCCTGGAAAAAGGAAAGATTTACAAATTCCGTGTGAAAGCTCAGAATATTGTTGGTCTTAGTCTTCCAGATACAACTATACCAATAGAGTGTCAAGAAAAACTAGGTAACTTCTAGTTTCTTGTATTGATTCACTGATTCTTTCTCTCTTTAAGTAGTCCTCTTGAAATGCATATGGTAATATGTATGTATTTTTCTGTAATTTCAGTGCCTCCATCTGTGGAACTGGATGTGAAGTTGATTGAAGGTCTTGTTGTTAAAGCTGGTAGCACAGTAAGACTTCCTGCAATTATGAGAGGTGTTCCAGTTCCCACTGCAAAATGGGTTACTGATGACACTGAAATTAAAAGTGAAGGCAGACATAAGGTTGAAACTGACAATTATTCAACTGTACTTACCATCAAAGACTGCATAAGAAAAGATACGGGAGAGTATCTACTCACAGTATCTAACGCAGCTGGCAGCAAAACCGTTGCTCTGCATCTTACAGTTTTGGATGTTCCTGGTCCGCCTACTGGTCCAATTAATATCCTTGAAGTAACACCGGAGCATATGGTTATTTCTTGGCGCCCTCCGAAAGATGATGGTGGAAGTCCTATAATAAACTATATTGTTGAGAAGCGTCAATCAAAGAAAGAAACCTGGGGAGTGGTTAGCTCAGGAACAAGTCACACAAAAATTAAGATTCCACGACTGCAGAAAGGCTGTGAATATATTTTCCGTGTTCGAGCAGAAAATAAGATAGGCATTGGTGCACCCCTTGATTCAGAACCAACAGTTGCTAAATATATGTTTGATCCACCATCCCCACCTGGCAAACCAACAGTTTATGATATTACAGAAAATGCTGCAACAGTGTCTTGGACCCTACCAATATCTGATGGCGGAACACCAATAACTGGTTATATAGTTGAACGTCGGGAAGCATCTGGTAAATGGGTTCGTGTCAATAAGACACCGGTACTTGATATGAAATACAGAGTCACTGGTCTCTTTGAAGGCAACACCTATGAATTCAGAGTTTTAGCAGAAAACATGGTGGGCTTAAGCAAACCATCTCCAAGCTCTGATCCAATAAAAGCATCACGTCCTATCACTCCTCCTGGACCACCTATTAATCCAAAATTAAAAGACAAAACCAAGGAAACGGCTGATCTTGTGTGGACAAAGCCCTTCAAAGATGGTGGCAGCCCGATTCTGGGATACGTTGTGGAATGTCAGAAAACTGGAACTACGCAATGGAATAGGATTAATAAAGATGAACTCATTAGACAGTGTGCCTTTAGAGTACCTGGGTTAATAGAAGGCAATGAATATAAATTCCGAATTAAAGCTGTCAACATTGTGGGAGAGGGAGAACCAAGAGAACTGGCAGAAACTGTACTTGCAAAGGATATTCTCTCTCCTCCAGAAATAAGCCTAGATGTGACCTGTCGAGACATAATCACTGTAAGAGTAGGCCAAACAATTCATATTACTGGGAAAGTAAAAGGCAGGCCGGATCCTGACATAACATGGTCTAAGGATGGCAAAGTACTAGTCCAAGAAAAGCATATTCAAATAGTTCATGATCTACCTAATGTTGAACTACAAGTGAAAGAAGCCAAAAGATCTGATCATGGCAAGTATATAATAGCAGCAAAGAACAGCTGTGGACATGCTCAAGCTTTTGCCATTGTTAATGTACTTGATAGACCTGGACCATGTCAGAACCTGAAAATAAGCTATGTCACAAAAGATTCTTGTATGATCGCATGGGAGAACCCAGTGGATAATGGTGGCTCAGAAATTACAAATTACATAGTAGAGTACCGGCAACCAAACCAGAGAGGATGGTCAATTGTCTCCTCTGATATCACAAAACGATTAGTAAAGGCAAATCTTATAGAGAACCGTGAATACTTCTTCAGAGTTTGTGCAGAAAACAAAATAGGTCCAGGGCCTTGCATTGAGACAAAGACTCCCATTCTTGCCATCAATCCTATTGACAAGCCTGGAGAGCCAGAAAATCTTCACATTGCAGACAAAGGAAAGACATTTGTATATCTGAAATGGAGAAGACCAGATTATGATGGTGGAAGCCCTAATCTAAGTTACCATGTTGAAAGAAAACTGAAAGATGCAGATGAATGGGAAAGAGGGCATAAAGGCATTTTTAAGGAAACACACTACATGGTAGATAAGTGTGTTGAAAATAAAATCTATCAATTCCGAGTTCAAACCAAGAATGAGGCAGGAGAAAGCGACTGGGTAAGAACTGCTGAAGTTGTTGTAAAAGAAGACCTGCAGAAACCAGTGCTAGACTTGAAGTTAAGTGGGGTGCTGACTGTAAAAGCAGGTGACACAATTAGAATTGAAGCTGGACTTAGAGGGAAACCACAGCCCGAAGTTGTATGGACAAAAGACAAAGATGCCACAGATCTAACCAGATCTCCAAGAGTCAAAATTGAAACAACTTCGGACGCATCTAAATTTATTCTCACAAAATCGAAACGTAGTGATGGTGGGAAATACGTGATTACTGCAACTAATACTGCTGGTAGTTTTGTAGCATATGCTACTGTTATTGTTTTGGATAAGCCAGGTCCTGTCAGAAACTTGAAAGTTACTGACATTTCAAGTGATAGATGTACTGTTACTTGGGACCCTCCTGAAGATGACGGTGGTTGTGAAATACAGAACTACATCCTAGAAAAATGTGAAAGCAAACGTATGGTTTGGTCTACATACTCTTCTTCTGTCCTAACAAACTATGCAAATGTGACACGCCTCATCGAAGGTAATGAATATATATTCAGAGTCCGTGCAGAGAATAAAATGGGTACTGGTCCACCAACAGAAACACATCCAATCATTGCAAAAACTAAATATGACAGACCTGGACGCCCCGACCCTCCAGAGGTCACTAGAGTTAGTAAAGAAGAGATGACTGTAGTTTGGAATCCACCAGAATATGATGGTGGCAAATCAATTACAGGATACATTTTAGAGAAGAAAGAGAAACGATCACTGAGATGGGTTCCTGTTACTAAGACTGCAATCCCAGAGAGACGCAAGAAGGTTACAAATCTCATCCCTGGCCATGAATATCAATTCCGTGTAAGTGCTGAAAATGAAGTTGGACTTGGAGAACCAAGCTTGCCTTCAAGACCTGTAATAGCAAAGGACCCAATAGGTACCATACTACAGTATTTTACTGTATTTTTCTCACTGTTAACAAATTGTTTAATTGCTCAAATGTATCCTTATCTGTAACTTTTATTGTGTTTTTTAGAACCACCTGGTCCTCCCACAAACCTGAGGGTGGTTGATAGCACAAAGAGTTCCATTACCCTTGGCTGGGGAAAACCAGTGTATGATGGTGGTGCTCCAATTATTGGATATGTTGTGGAAATTAGACCAAAGGTTGAGGGTGCTGATCCTGAAGCTGGATGGAAACGATGCAATGTTGCTGCACAAGTTATTCATACAGAATTTACAGCCACCAGCCTGGATGAGAAGCAATTATATGAGTTCAGAGTTTCTGCACAAAATCAGGTTGGCCTTGGCCGTCCAGCTGAACTGAAAGAAGCTGTGTCTCCTAAAGAAATACTTGGTGATTTTTCCTATTTTTTTATGAATGTTTACATGCAGTCTCTATTTGTTTTGTTCTTATATTATTTCATATGATAAACATTGCATTTTGTTTAATTTTCTCTTTCAGAACCTCCTGAGATAGAGTTGGATGCAAGCATGAGAAAGTTAGTCACAGTCAGAGCAGGATGCCCTATCCGACTTTTTGCTATTATTAGGGGTCGCCCAGCACCGAAAGTCACCTGGAGGAGAATGGTTGTTGATAATGTCATCAGAAAAGGACAAGTTGATCTGGTTGACACTATGGCCTTCTGTGTTATCCCCAATTCAACACGTGATGACTCAGGCAAATATTCATTGACACTTGTTAATGCAGCTGGAGAAAAGGCTGTGTTTGTGAACGTCAGAGTCCTAGGTAAGTAACCATAAAAATACTTGTAGACAATGTTTTAGTTTTTTTTTTTCTTTTTTAATTACAGAAGTTTTTATGATGTCTAGCACTTACAGTATTCGATCACCACTGTATCAACTAGTAGTAATTCTCTCCATATAAGAAGCTACTAAGTCACTTAAAATTTACCTTGTTAAAGAAGAAAAGATACCGTAAATTCTTTTTTTTTTTTTTTTTTTTTTTTTATAGATACTCCTGGACCTGTGGCAGACTTCAAAGTTTCAGATGTCACCAAGATGTCATGTCATCTTTCATGGGCACCTCCAGAGAATGACGGTGGTAGCCCAGTGACTCATTACATCCTGGAGAAACGTGAGGCTGACAGAAAAACCTGGGCAACTGTCACTGCAGAACTAAAGAAAACTAGTTTCCAAATAGCTAATCTGATACCTGGAAATGAGTACTTCTTCAGAGTAACAGCAGTAAATGAATATGGGCCGGGTGTTCCAAGTGATATACCAAAACCAATCCTAGCATCAGATCCCTTATGTAAGTATGCATTTATGCATTTTTTATTCTTTTCCTTTATTATTTATTCCTCTATTAATTATTAAGATTTTGCATTTTTGATAAAACAGGTATTTCTAAGTCAGATAATGCTCCTAACCACTCAGTGGCTTCTTTTTTTTCTCCTTTGTAAAGGTGAACCCGATCCACCAAGAAAGCTTGAAGTAACTGAAATTACAAAGAACAGCACTACTTTAGGCTGGCTGCCACCACTGCGTGATGGAGGTTCTAAAATCGATGGGTACATTGTTAGCTACAAAGAAGAAGAACAACCAGCCGATCGATGGACAGAATATTCAGTTGTTAAAGATCTATCCATTGTTGTAGCTGGTCTGAAAGAGGGAACGAAATACAAATTTAGAGTGGCAGCTAGAAATGCTGTAGGAGTAAGTTTGCCAAGAGAAGCTGAAGGAGTATTTGAAATTAAAGAACAGCTCAGTAAGTATCTGATTACATGCTTCCTATGTTAAATAATCTGTTTTAACAATCAAATGAGCAAGAATTTTAATTCTTGGACTGAGTCCCAGTAAGCCAGCAACTTTATGAAGTCATCTGGAGGTTTATAGTTAACAGTACTGAATACATTTAACATGTCAGAAAGCATGAGGGTTGAACACTAACTCAGAATCATTAAAGAATTTGGGGGTATGTTTCAATTTTGTACAAATGGAAGCAGAAGGTATGAACTGAGAAGAAATATGAAATACATTTCGTGAGTTTAAAGAGACAGGAAGACTCGGCACAGGAGTTCAAGAGACAAATGGGGCCAAAATGAGGAGTTGTTTTAAGAAAGCAGAAATGAAATTGTTTGTAAAGTCAGTATAAATGTGAGAGAAGGAGGGAAGAGAGATTGACCCAATTAAGGTGCGTGATCCCTGAGGCACAAGAAGGCCTAGGTTAACGGGCAAATCTGGGGACAATTTGAAAGATTTCACACAGATGAAGTGGGAGAAGAGGGGCTCTACTTGAAGAATAATTCAAAGAATAATTCTGCCTGTGGAAGAACGTTTGGTTCGGTGAGAACTTACGTCTTTTTGCAAGATAGACAAAAAGGATGGGAAAAGCAAGGCAGCACTACAAGACAGAAACTTTTTCAGAGTGGGCAATGACATATTCCAGACATAAAGAAGAACTATATGTGATGCATAAATAGTGTGCTAGTCTCTACTTAAAAACATGAGAAAGTAAACCAAACTCAAAGATGTTCTGTAACTAGTATCAGAATGCAAAAGTAAAACTGGAGTAGATAATTGCCCACTCCAGAATCTCAAGTTGTCCATAAGCAGAACCTAAATTAAAAATTATTCGTCATTACTATTGAGAATACCACTTTAGGTAGAAGCAAAGAACTTTTGCATGAAAAAATAAGAAAAAGTTGAAGTTGAATTTATATGCTTTGTGCTTTTTTCCTAGTCCCACCTAAGATCCTGATGCCTGATCATGTTCACATTAAAGCTGGAAAGAAACTCAGAGTTGAAGCTCATGTATATGGGAAGCCTCAGCCAGTCTGTAAATGGATGAAAGGAGACCAAGATGTACTAGTATCCAGTCGCCTTGCTATACATAAAACAGAAAAATCTTCTGTCCTTATCATTAAGGACGTGACTAGAAAAGATAGCGATTTTTACACTCTTACTGCAGAAAACAGCTCTGGCACTGTTAGTCAGAAAATCAGAGTGATAGTGATGGGTATGTGTAATTTTATTACTTTTAAACCCAGACTTATAGAAAACAAGTTTTAGTAAATTCCACTGTTTGCCTTTTTTCTTATGTCCCTTCTTCTTAATGTATATCTATTTGCAGATAAGCCAGGTCCGCCACAGCCTCCCTTTGACATTTCTGAAATCGATGCTGATGCTTGCACTCTGGCATGGCATATACCTCTTGAAGATGGTGGCAGTAACATTACAAACTATGTAGTTGAGAAATGTGATGTAAGCCGAGGGGACTGGGTAACAGCTGTAGCTTCTGTTACAAAGACAAGTTGCAGAATTGGAAAATTGATTCCAGGAGAAGAATATATGTTCCGCGTTCGTGCTGAAAATCGCTTCGGCATTTCTGAGCCACTTACATCTGACAAGATGATTGCAAGGTTCCCGTTTGGTATGTCAATATTTTATAACAGTATTTGTTTTTATAGTCCTACTAGTAGGAAAGCATGTAATTGATATCCATTCTTATGTTTCCCTCTAGATGTTCCTAGTGAGCCGAAGAACGCACGTATTACCAAGGTCAATAAGGACTGCATTTTTGTTGCTTGGGATAGACCAGATAGTGATGGAGGCAGTCCAATCACTGGTTATCTCATTGAGCGTAAAGAAAGGAACAGTTTACTCTGGGTGAAGGCTAATGACACAGCAGTGCGCTCCACGGAGTACCCTTGTGTGGGGCTGATTGAAGGCCTCGAGTATACTTTCAGAATTTATGCACTGAACAGAGCTGGTGCAAGTAAACCTAGCAAGCCAACTGAGCTTGTCACAGCAAGAACACCAGTCGGTAAGCCAAACAGACTAATAGTAACTGCTGTTATTATGGTTATTTTAATTATATATGCAACAGCATAATCTTCAATTTGCTCTTGTTTTCATGTTTACCATAACAGTGCTGTAAATAGGCTCCATTAAAGCCATTCTTTTTTTCATCAGATTTTTTTTTGTCAAAACAGACTATAACATAATCTTATTTGGCTTAGATCCCCCTGGAAAACCTGAAGTTGTTGATGTCACTAAGAGTACCGCATCACTGGTATGGACAAAACCAAAGCATGATGGTGGAAGCAAACTTATTGGCTACTTTGTTGAAGCTTGCAAATTACCTGGTGATAAGTGGGTCCGGTGCAATACAACTCCTCATCAAATACCTCTAGAAGAGTACACTGCTACAGATCTGGAAGAGAATGCTCAGTATCAATTTAGAGCAATTGCCAAAACAGCAGTTAACATTAGCCGACCTTCAGAACCTTCTGATCCAGTGACCATTCATCCAGAAAATGGTGAGAAATGTAACAGTATTTGAGAACTCTGATAAGAGTCTGTGCATTTTAACTAATACTTATGTGAGGAATTAGATGTTTATTTCTTACTAGTTTAATTTTTGTGTTGTTTCCTTTCAGTTCCTCCAAGGATAGAGTTGGATGTATCTATGCAGTCACAGCTTACAGTAAAAGCTGGAACTAATGTGTGTCTGGAGGCAAATGTATATGGCAAGCCTATGCCAACAATCACTTGGAAGAAAGAAGGGGAAGTTTTAAAACCATCTGAAGGTGTTAAGATCACAACTAAGAGAAACCTTGCTACAGTTGAGTTATTCAGTGTTAACAGGAAGCAAACAGGAGACTATACTATTACTGCTGAAAATGCAAGTGGATCAAAGTCAGCAACCATTAGACTTAAAGTACTTGGTAAGCTAAAGACTGTCTGTTAATAAATATATTTATAGTTAAATGATATAGCAAGAGCTGGAGCTGTAATCCAAGCTGTGATCCAAGAGCTAGAGTGGTAAGAATGGGATCTTAATTTTTCCAGATAAACCTGGTCCTCCCGCCTCCGTTAAAATCAAACACATGTATGCAGATCATGCAGCGCTTTCTTGGGAGCCTCCTCTGGAAGATGGAGGTTCAGAAATTACTAACTACATTGTTGACAAGCGTGAAACAAGCAGACCAAACTGGGCCCAAATCACTGCCAATGTACCAATTACAAGCTGCACAGTGGAAAAACTGATTGAAGGACATGAGTATCAGTTCCGCATATGTGCTGAAAATAAATATGGTGTTGGAGACCCTATCTTCACTGAACCAGCAGTTGCTAAGAATCCATATGGTAAGCATTTTGCAGTATAACTTCATAAATTATTGCTTTTTTGTTGTTATTTGTTTGTTTGTTTTGTATACGCTTATGAATGCGAACATAACTTTCAAATAAATCTTCACAGATGTACCTGGACCTTGTGATCCACCGATAATTAGTAATATTACAAAAGATTTTATGACTGTTAGCTGGAAACCCCCAGCTAGTGATGGTGGATCCCCAATAACTGGTTATATACTTGAGAAGCGCGAAACTAAGGCTCTGAACTGGATGAAGGTAAACAGAAAGCCTGTCATTGAAAGAACTATTAAGGCCACTGGACTCCAAGAAGGAACGGAATATGAGTTCCGGGTAACAGCACTGAATAAGGCTGGACCTGGCAAGCCTAGCGCATCATCTAAAGCGGCATATGCCCGGGATCCTCAATGTAAGCTAAAAGTAATAGCTATCTATCTCCAATGGTATGTCCAAATATTCTTGTACAACATTTTATATGACTAACTTTGCTATTTTTCAGATCCTCCTGGCCCACCTGCCTTCCCAAAGGTGGTTGATACTACCCGTAGTTCAATAAGCCTGTCATGGAGCAAACCAGCATATGATGGCGGAAGCCCTATTATTGGTTATCTAGTAGAAGTAAAAAGAGCTGACACAGACAACTGGGTCAGATGCAATCTACCCAAGAATTTACAAGCCACACAATTTGTGGTAACCGGCCTGATGGAAGATACAGAGTACCAGTTCCGTGTTTATGCTGTCAATAAGATTGGATACAGTGATCCAAGTGATGTTCCTGATAAACACACTGCCAAAGACATTTTAAGTATGTTCATTGAAAACAATTAACTCATTGACTTTTAATTCATAGGATAGGTTTGTAACAGTTCAGAGAAGGAGATTAATCTGGAATGTGATATTTCTGAAAAATTGTAGATTAAAAGTGGATAATCTGAAACAAAATGGGGCAGAACCGAACAGAATCTGAATATGGCGTCTGCTTCTTTTACTTGCATGCCAGATGCATTCACCTTGGGCCTTGAAGAATCTTTTTCTGTCTCTAATTATACAATCAAATTTTTCAGACCTCTCTCCCATTCTCAAAACTTTCAGTCTTATTCAGACCTTCTAAAGAATTTGAAGTTGAGATTACTTTATTAAGATTCTGTGTGGCACACTATTTAACTGTATGGCACTCATTCCTTAATAGCCATGCTGCCTACTCTATGTGCTTTGCTGTATTTACAAAAGCATTGCTTCATAGAGCTGTCTTGATTCAGTATATAGGGAACTGTTTAGGAAATTTTGAAGCTCCTTTGAATTATGAAGGAACTGTGAGACTTCTTCACATAATAAGAAATGCAGGTAGTGGTAAAAGAGAGAAGAGAAGGAAGAGAAGTTGGTTAAAAAAAAAAAAGCCAAGTTTAAGAATTATTTTGAAGTTTGGAATGGGAATCAGGTCACTAACTAACATCACTATAGACATAAGAGCGAGTTAGTTAATCTAGAAAAATGATAGTAAACAAGATTTTCCTGTCACAGTTTAATGATATTCTTAAAGATGTTGTTTTAATTTCATGCTTTTTGTTACACACAGTTCCTCCTGAGGGAGAACTTGATGCAGAACTAAGGAAAGTCCTTGTGTTGCGTGCTGGAGTGACAATGAGGCTTTATGTGCCTGTAAGAGGACGTCCACCTCCAAAGATTACATGGTCTAAAGTGGGTGCCAACCTAAGAGATAGACAAGGATTAGACATCAAGTCAACTGATTTTGATACCTTCCTGCGTTGTGAAAATGTAAATAAATATGATGCAGGAAAATATGTCCTAAGTCTGGAGAATAGCTGTGGCAAGAAAGCATACACCATTGTTGTAAAAGTACTTGGTAAGTGTCAGAGTTTCCCCCAGACTAATATATTTATTCCCTTCTTACCTGAAAAGTTTTTGGGTTTTTTTTCTTTACTAAATCAAATGTGTGTGGGGGGTGTATTCATCTAGATACTCCAGGACCTCCTATTAACCTGGTTGTAAAAGAATCATCTAAGGATTCTGCCTTCATTACATGGGAGCCTCCACTAATAGACGGTGGCAGTCCAGTCAAAAATTACGTTGTTGAAAAACGTGATGCAGAAAGGAAGTCATGGTCCACAGTATCAACAGAGTGTCCAAAGACAAGCTACAGGATAACTAACTTAGAAGAAGGCAAATCATATTTCTTCAGGGTTTTTGCTGAAAATGAATATGGTATTGGTGACCCCTGTGAAACTCGTGATGCTGTTAAAGCTTCTGGTAAGAAAAAATAAACTATTTCTTCTACTTCGCTATTCACATCATTTTAATTTTTAGCTTGAATGGGCCCTTACTATGCTTTTCTGTCTTCCAGAAACACCTGGACCAGTTGTGGATCTAAAAGCTTCAGCTGTAACAAAATCGTCATGCAATTTGGTATGGAAAAAACCTATCAGTGATGGTGGAAGCCGTATTTTTGCATATGTTGTTGAAGTTCTGACTAGTGAAGATAAATGGCATGAAGTTATGCGATCCAAGAACCTCCACTTTTCAATGAGGGACCTAAAAGAAGGACAGGAATACACTTTTAGAGTGATGGCCCAAAATGATGCTGGATATGGAACTCCAACTGAGCTCACAATTGTGGCAAGAGATGACATTGGTAAGAAGCAACTTAAGATCATTAGTAATAATCATTATTATGCATACCTACATATCAGGTGCCTTTAAAACAGCATCTGAATTTTAAAAAAGAGTTGAGTAATCGGTTACTTTTGTTTTTGCAGTGAAACCTGATCTTGATTTAAGAGATCTACCAGATTTGTGCTATGTAGCTAAAGAAGGTAGCAATTTCCGTCTTAAAATACCCATTAAAGGCAAGCCTGTACCAACTGTAAGTTGGAAGAAAGGTGAAGACCAGGCACTTACTGAGAGTGGAAGAGTTGCATTTGAATCTACAGCAGTTAACACCACGCTTTTAGTACGTGACTGCCAGAAAGCTGATGCTGGAAAGTACACAATCACTCTGAAGAATGTTGCTGGCAGCAAAGAAGGCACCATTTCTGTAAAAGTTGTGGGCAAACCCGGTATACCAACAGGTCCAGTGAAATTTGAAGAAGTCACAGCTGATGCCATAACCTTGAAGTGGGGTCCTCCAAAAGATGATGGTGGTTCAGAAATCACTAACTATGTCCTAGAGAAGAGAGATAATGTAAACAATAAATGGGTTACTTGTGCTTCTGCAGTCCAGAAAACTACATTTAGAGTTACAAGACTTCATGAAGGAAATGAATATACATTCAGGATCAGAGCTGAAAATAAATATGGAGTAGGTGAAGGACTTAAATCTGACCCTGTCATTGCCAAGCATCCATTTGGTAAGTATATATAATTCATTTCTAAGCCTTAAAATAATGTTTCAGGAGAGAGATTTATTTTTTCATTTTTTGTATTGTTTAGATGTGCCAGATGCACCTCCACCTCCCAACATTGTTGAAGTTCGACATGATTCTGTAGCTTTAACTTGGACTGATCCCAGAAGAACTGGAGGCTCACCAATCACAGGTATATTTACAAAGGCCTGTTAATATTTCCCCTCTTAGTAGTTCTTCCTCCCTGTCAAAGAGCAAGATAAAACTATAAGCTTTATGTATACACATATATATATATATAAAATATAAACTATGCTTTAAATTGATTGATTTTACTGTTTTACTTCCTATTCTTTATTTATACTGTATTATTTTTAACGGTTGAACTTAAAAATCAGTAACAGAGAAAAAATATTTTTGTACACATTGCTGAAGCACCTAAAGAAAGAAAAATAAACCCAACTATGTACATTATCTGGGTCTTTAAAATTAACAATTTGCATTTATACAAAATATATAATTGCATACAGCTGTAATGTATATTCATGTCCATTTCTTAATCTGTTTTTCATTGTCACTCCAGCACGGTTCCTATATGACAATGCCATAAAGGCACAGTGCTGTCGTACAGGAAGATTTCTACAGAGCTTTCATACTTTACATCTTAAATTTATCTTTTAGGTTATCACATTGAAGTGAAAGAAAGAAATAGTCTTCTGTGGAAAAGAGCCAATAAAACTCCGATAAGGATGAAAGATTTCAGAGTGACAGGGTTAACCGAAGGTCTGGAATATGAATTCAGAGTCATGGCGATCAATCTGGCTGGAGTAGGTAAACCAAGCCTGCCATCTGAACCAGTTGTGGCACTTGATCCTATTGGTGAGTCATCAGGAGAACACAAATCAAATAAAAATTCTCAGAGTTGAAATCAGTGCTGTCTGACCATGGCTTATTATTTTTTCTATAGATCCTCCTGGGAAACCTGAAGTTATCAGTGTAACTAGGAACTCAGTGACACTCATTTGGACAGAACCAAAATATGATGGTGGACATAAGTTAACTGGGTACATTGTTGAAAAACGAGATTTGCCTTCAAAGACATGGACAAAGGCTAATCATGTCAATGTTCCAGATTGTGCATTTACTGTAACTGACCTTAATGAAGGTTCCAAGTATGAGTTCAGAATTAGAGCAAGGAATGCTGCAGGAGCTATCAGTCCTCCATCAGAACCCACAGACACCATAATATGCAAGGATGAGTACGGTATGTAGATGGCATTAAGAACTGAAGGATTTTACTTGAATTATTAATGCTAAATGTTTTAATTTTTTCCTATGTTCTTGTTAAAATAATCATGGGGTTTTGGTTTGTTTTTCACAGAGGCACCAACTATTGTTATTGATCCTCCACTCAAGGAAGGTTTAACAGTGAAAGCAGGAGAAACCATCACACTGTCTGCCATTAGCATACGGGGCAAGCCACTTCCAACTTCATCATGGTCAAAAGCTGGAAAAGATTTTAGACCTTCAGAGCTTGTGCACATTGAAACAACACCAACTTCTTCAACTCTAAGCATTAAATATGCAGCCAGAAAAGATTCTGGTGAATACACAATCACAGCAACCAATCCTTTTGGTACTAAGCAAGAGAGCATACATGTGAAAGTTTTAGATGTTCCAGGACCTCCAGGGCCTATTGAGATCAGTAATGTTTCATCAGAAAAAGCCACTCTTACATGGTCACCTCCTGCGGAAGACGGTGGATCACCAATCAAATCATATGTTCTTGAAAAAAGAGAAACCAGCCGCCTGCTCTGGACATTAGTTGCTGAAAATATTGAGAGCTGTAGGCATGTTGTTAGCAAACTCATCCAAGGAAATGAGTATGTTTTCCGTGTCTCAGCCGTAAATCATTATGGCAAAGGTGAACCAGTGCAATCAGAACCAGTTAAAATGGTGGATAGATTTGGTAAGCAAAATAAGACAAAAAGTGCAAATGTGTTTTTCTTATTTTAATAGATTTGATTTTTTTCTTATCTTCATACTTTTTTCTCCCTTATCAGGTCCTCCAGGCCCTCCTGGAAAACCAGAAGTAACAAATGTGACTAAAAATACTGCAACGGTTACCTGGAAAAGACCAGCAGATGATGGGGGAAGTGAAATAACAGGTTACTATGTGGAGAGAAAAGAAAAGAAAGGTTTAAGATGGGTCAGAGCAACAAAGAAACCAGTTTCTGATCTAAGATGCAAAGTAACAGGGCTCCTGGAAGGAAATGAATATGAATTCCGTGTCAGTGCAGAAAACAGAGCAGGAGTTGGGCCACCGAGTGATGCTTCAAACTCAGTCATATGCAAGGATGTTGCATGTGAGTATCATGCTTTTCTTTTAGCAAAGTTCATACAAATGGTAAGAGTGACTGTCTATATATTTATCTAACATAATGTGCTATCTTATCTTTTCTTTACTTTTCAGACCCACCAGGTCCACCTGCAAATCCAAGAGTAACTGATACTACAAAGACAAGTGCATCTTTAGCCTGGGGCAAGCCTCACTATGATGGTGGACTTGACATCATTGGCTATATAGTAGAGCATCAAAAGGAAGGAGAAGAGGAATGGATAAAAGACACAACAGGGACCGCTTTAAGAATCACTCAGTTTGTTGTTGCTCATCTACAGACAGGAGCCAAATACAATTTCAGAATCTCTGCTGTGAATGCTGCAGGCGTTGGTGAACCAGCAATAATTCCAAGTGTTGAAATCAAGGACCGGGAAGAGATTCCTGACTTTGAGTTAGATGCTGAGCTGAGAAGAACACTTGTTATTAGAGCTGGACTAACTATTAGGATTTTTGTGCCAATTAAAGGACGTCCAACTCCAGAAGTTACGTGGACAAAAGATGATGTTTCACTCAAAGGGCGTGCCAACATTGAAAATACAGACTCTTTTACACTCTTGATTGTCACAGAGTGCACCAGATATGATGCAGGAAAGTATGTAATGACTCTCGAAAATGCTGCTGGTAAGAAGACTGGCTTTGTAAATGTAAAAGTTTTGGATACCCCAGGTCCACCAATAAACCTTAAGCCTAGAGAAATAACCAAAGACAGCATCACCCTCCAATGGGATATGCCTCTCATAGATGGTGGTTCACGTATAACAAACTATATTGTTGAGAAACGTGAATCAACTCGAAAAGCATATTCAACAGTCACAACTAACTGTCAGAAGTGTTCTCTAAGAATTCCTAACTTGGCTGAGGGGTGTGAATACTATTTCAGAGTGCTGGCTGAAAATGAGTTTGGTATTGGTGAACCAGCTGAAACTGCAGAACCAGTAAGAGCTTCTGAGGCACCATCACCACCGGAGAGCCTCCATATTATGGATGTAACACGGAACTCAGTTAGCCTGGCTTGGCCTAAACCAGAACATGACGGTGGTAGCAAGATCACTGGGTATGTAATTGAAGCCCAGAGGAAAGGCTCCAACCAGTGGGCACACATCACAACAGTCAAAACACTGGACTGTGTAGTGAAGAATCTAACTGAAAATGAAGAGTATACTTTCCAGGTTATGGCGGTTAACAGTGCTGGAAGGAGTGCCCCAAGAGAAAGCAGGCCAGTTATTATCAAAGAACAAACAATGCTTCCAGAGTTTGACCTCCGTGGTATCTACCAGAAAACAGTTATTGCCAAAGCTGGTGACAACATTAAGATTGAAATCCCTGTACTTGGTCGTCCAAGACCAACTGTGACTTGGAAGAAGGAAGATCAGGTACTTAAGCAAACACAAAGAGTTAATTATGAAAATACTGCAACTGCAACCATATTAAACATCAATGAATGTCTACGAAGTGATAGTGGCCATTACCCACTGTCAGCTAAAAATATTGTTGGAGAAGTTAGTGAAGTTATCACTGTTCAAGTTCATGACATACCTGGGCCTCCTACTGGACCAATCAAATTTGATGAAATTTCATCTGACTTCCTAACATTCTCATGGCAGCCTCCTTTGAATGATGGAGGTGTACCTATAAGTAACTATGTTGTAGAAATGCGTCAAACTGACAGCACCACATGGACTGAACTGGCAACCACAGTGATACGTACCATGTTTAAAGCCACTCGTCTTACAACTGGAGTTGAGTATCAGTTCCGTGTTAAAGCTCAAAACAGATATGGAGTTGGTCCAGCCATTACTTCAGAGTCTATCATTGCCAACTATCCATTTAAGGTCCCTGGACCTCCTGGTACTCCTCAGGTGATTGCAGTCACCAAAGAAACCATGACCATTAGCTGGAATGAGCCAGTTACCGATGGTGGAAGCCCAATTCTGGGTTATCATGTTGAAAGAAAAGAACGAAATAGCATTCTTTGGCAGACTGTAAGTAAAATGATGGTATCAGGAAATATCTTTAAATCAACTGGACTTACTGATGGCATTGCATATGAATTCCGTGTTATAGCAGAAAATTTGGCTGGCAAAAGTAAGCCAAGCAAGCCATCTGAGCCTGTCTTTGCTTTAGACCCAATAGATCCGCCTGGCAAGCCAGTTCCTCTGAACATCACAAGACATGCAGTGACACTGAAGTGGACTAAACCAGAATATAATGGAGGTTTTAAAATAACTGGCTACACTGTTGAAAAAAGAGATCTTCCTAATGGCCGTTGGCTGAAAGCTAACTTTAGCAATATACTAGAGACTGAATTCACTGTAAGTGGTTTGACAGAAGATGCTGCATATGAATTCCGTGTGATTGCTAGGAATGCTGGTGGTGCTGTTAGCCAGCCCTCTGAGCCATCAGATGCCATAACATGCAGAGATGACATTGAAGCACCAAGAATAAGGGTGGATGCTAAATACAAAGACATTTTAGTACTGAAAGCAGGTGAAGTTTTCAGACTGGAGGCTGATGTTTCAGGTCGCCCTCCACCAACTATGTCATGGACAAAAGGAGAAAAAGAACTTGAAGATACAGCAAAATTAGAAATAAAAATAGCAGATTTCTCTACTGTTCTTATTAACAAAGATTCTTCAAGAAAAGATGGCGGCGCCTATACACTTACTGCATCTAATCCTGGTGGCTTTGCCAAACATATCTTCAATGTTAAAGTTCTTGATAGACCTGGTCCTCCAGAAGGGCCTTTGACTGTGTCTGAAGTCACCGCAGAAAAATGTGTGCTGTCATGGTTACCTCCATTGGATGACGGAGGTGCAAAAATTGACTATTATGTGGTTGAAAAACGTGAAACCAGTAGATTGGCATGGACAAGCGCAGCTGCAGAAGTTCTGTTAACTAAACTGAAGGTTACTAAGCTGCTGAAGGGCAATGAGTATGTATTCCGTGTTATGGCTGTTAACAAATACGGTGTTGGTGAGCCACTGGAATCAGAGCCCGTTCTTGCAGTAAATCCATATGTACCACCTGATCCACCTAAAACACCTGAAGTTACAGCAATTACAAAAGATTCTATGGTTGTCTGCTGGGGTCACCCTGATTCAGATGGTGGGAGCCCAATAACTAACTACATTGTGGAACGTCGTGACAGAGCTGGTCTACGCTGGGTGAAATGTAACAAAAGGGTTGTTACTGATTTACGTTATAAAGTGTCTGGACTGACAGAAGGCCATGAATATGAATACAGGGTTATGGCTGAAAACGCTGCCGGACTTAGTGAGCCAAGCCCAACCAGTCCATTCTATAAAGCCTGTGATACTGTATTTAAGCCTGGTCCCCCAGGTAATCCTCGTGTTTTGGATAGCAGCAAGTCCTCCATTACAATAGCATGGAACAAGCCAATATATGATGGCGGCTCAGAAATCACAGGTTACATGGTTGAGATAGCACTGCCTGAAGAAGATGAGTGGAAGATTGTCACACCAGCAGTAGGTCTAAAAGCTACTTCCTTTACCATCACTGACCTCAAAGAAAATCAAGAGTATAAGATCCGGATATATGCTATGAACTCAGAAGGCCTTGGGGAACCTGCTGTTGTTCCTGGAACTCCAAAAGCTGAAGAAAGAATGCTACCTCCAGAGATTGAGCTTGATGCAGAGCTACGTAAAGTTGTCACTATCCGGGCCTGCTGTACTCTAAGGCTCTTTGTCCCAATCAAAGGAAGACCAGCGCCTGAAGTAAAATGGACAAGAGAACACGGAGCATCTTTGGATAGAGCAAGCATTGAATCAACAAGCTCTTATACTTTACTTATTGTTGAAAATGTGAATAGATTTGATAGTGGCAAATACTTACTGACAATTGAAAATAGTTCAGGCAGTAAGTCAGCATTTGTGAATGTCAGAGTTCTTGATACCCCTGGGGCACCTCAAGATTTGAAAATAAAGGAGGTTACAAAATCATCAGTTACACTCACATGGGAACCTCCTCTCGTTGATGGTGGCTCTAAAATAAAAAATTATATTGTTGAAAAGCGTGAGTCAACAAGAAAAGCTTATTCAACTGTTAATGCCAATTGCCACAAGACTAGCTGGAAAGTTGATGCACTGCAAGAAGGCTGCAACTATTACTTCAGAGTCCTAGCTGAAAATGAATATGGAATAGGCCTACCGGTTGAAACTTCAGAGTCCGTGAAAGTATCAGAAAGACCACTTCCACCAGGGAAAATAACCTTGTTGGATGTGACAAGAAACAGCGTTTCCTTGTCTTGGGAAAAACCTGAGCATGATGGTGGTAGCAGAATTCTAGGCTACATTGTAGAAATGCAAAGCAAAGGCAGTGAAAAGTGGTCAACTTGTGCTACAGTAAAAGTTACTGAAGCCACTATCACAGGATTGATCCAAGGTGAAGAATACACCTTCCGTGTTTCAGCTCAGAATGAAAAAGGCATTAGTGATCCTCGCCAGCTGGGTATACCGGTTATTGCAAAAGATCTTGTGATTCCACCAGCTTTCAAGCTACTGTTCACTACTTTCAGTGTTCTGGCAGGAGAAGACCTAAAGGTTGATGTTCCTTTTGTTGGTCGACCCAAACCAACAGTGCTTTGGCATAAAGACAACGTGGCATTGAAGCAGACTACAAGAGTAAATGCAGAAAGTTCAGAGAACAACACACTGTTAACAATAAAAGAAGCTTGTAAAGATGATGTGGGAGCATATTTGGTTAAACTTACGAACTCTGCAGGTGAAGCAACTGAGACCCTAAATATTGTTGTCCTTGACAAACCAGGACCTCCAACTGGACCCGTAAAAGTAGATGAAGTAACAGCAGATAGTATTACTATTTCCTGGGAACCTCCAAAATATGATGGTGGCAGCTCTATCAATAATTATATTGTAGAAAAGCGAGACACTTCTACCACATCTTGGCAGATTGTGTCAGCTACTGTTGCAAGAACAACCATAAAAGCATGTCGATTAAAGACTGGCTGTGAATATCAGTTCAGAATTGCAGCTGAGAACAGATATGGGAAGAGCACTTTCCTCACTTCTGAGCCAATCATAGCCCAATATCCTTACAAACTTCCTGGTCCACCTGGAACACCTTTTGTAACAGCTGTGTCAAAAGACAGTATGGTGGTAGAGTGGAACGAACCAGTCAATGATGGTGGTAGCAAGATTATTGGCTACCACTTGGAGCGCAAAGAAAGAAATAGCATTCTGTGGTCTAAACTGAATAAAACACCTATTCTAGATACTAAATTTAAAACAAGTGGCCTTGAGGAAGGTCTTGAATATGAGTTCAGAGTTTCTGCAGAAAATATAGTGGGCATTGGAAAGGCAAGTAGAACATCTGAATGTTATATTGCACATGACCCGTGTGACCCTCCAGGTCGTCCAGAACCTATTATTGTCACAAGAAGCTCAGTAACACTTCAGTGGAAGAAACCTGTATATGATGGTGGAAGCAAAATCACAGGCTATGTTGTTGAAAAGAAGGAGCTACCAGATGGTCGCTGGATGAAAGCAAGTTTTACAAATGTCATTGATACCCAATTTGAAGTAACTGGCCTTGTTGAAAACCAGAGGTACGAGTTCCGTGTTATAGCTCGAAATGCTGCTGGTGTTTTCAGTGAACCATCTGAGAGTTCAGGGGCAATTACAGCAAGAGATGAAATAGAACCACCACAGATAAGTATGGATCCAAAATACAAAGACAATATCATAGTACATGCCGGTGAGTCATTCAAACTTGAAGCTGATGTTCATGGCAAACCAATACCTTCTATTCAGTGGCTAAAACATGATCAGGAGCTGACAAATACTGCTCGTATGGAAATAAAAAGTACTGATTTTGCAACAAGCCTTAGTGTAAAGGAAGCCATTAGAGTTGACAGTGGCCAGTACGTATTACTGGCAAAGAACGTTGCAGGTGAAAAGAAAGTTCCTGTTAATGTCAAAGTTCTCGACAGACCTGGACCACCTGAAGGACCTGTTGAAATTACAGGCGTTACTGCTGAAAAATGTGTGTTGGCCTGGAAACCCCCACTACAAGATGGTGGTAGTGATATTTCACATTATGTTGTAGAAAAAAGAGAAACCAGTCGGTTGGTTTGGACTGTTGTTGATTCAAATGTGCAAACCCTTAATTGCAAGGTTACCAAACTTCTAGAAGGAAATGAATATGTTTTCCGCATCATGGCAGTAAATAAATACGGAGTTGGTGAACCTCTTGAATCTGAACCGGTACTTGCGAAGAACCCATTTGTAGTGCCACTTCCACCAAAGGCTCCAGAAGTCACAGCTATTACCAAGGATTCTATGATAGTTGTATGGGAGAGACCACCCTCAGATGGTGGTAGTGAAATACTAGGCTATGTCCTTGAAAAACGAGATAAAGAAGGTATTCGCTGGACAAGATGTAACAAACGCCTGATAAGCGAACTGCGATACAGAGTGACTGGACTTTTAGAAAATCATGATTACGAGTACAGAGTTTCAGCTGAAAATGCTGCAGGTCTTAGTGAGCCAAGCCCACCTTCCACTTACTATAAGGCATGTGATCCTATTTACAAGCCAGGTCCCCCCAATAATCCTAAAGTTGTGGATGTCACAAGATCTTCAGTTTTCCTCTCGTGGGGTAAACCTATCTATGATGGTGGCTCTGAAATTCAGGGGTACATTGTGGAAAAATGTGATGTAAGTGATGGTGAATGGGCAATTTGTACCCCTCCAACTGGGATTAAAAACACTCATATGGAAATAGAAAAATTAGTAGAAAAACATGAATACAAGTTCCGTATCTGTGCTGTTAACAGAGCAGGAGTTGGAGAGCATGCAGATGTTCCTGGTTCTGTTGTCGTTGAAGAAAAGATGGAACCACCAGATCTTGACCTTGACATGGAATTAAGGAAGATTGTAAATGTAAGGGCAGGTGGCTCCTTAAGACTGTTTGTTCCTATCAGAGGCCGCCCAACACCTGAAGTAAAATGGGGTAAAACGGATGGTGAGATCAGAGAGGCAGCTATTATTGATATCACTAGCAGCTTTACTTCCCTTGTTCTAGACAATGTTAACAGATTTGATACTGGAAAATATACTCTGACTCTAGAAAACAGCAGTGGAACAAAGTCTGCCTTTGTCAGTGTAAGAGTATTGGATACCCCAAGTGCACCTGTTAACTTAAAAATCAGAGAGATCACAAAAGACTCTGTTTCACTTTCATGGGAGCCTCCTCTCTTGGATGGTGGAGCAAAAATAAAGAATTACATTATTGAAAAACGTGAAGCAACAAGAAAGGCATATGCAGCTGTTGTAACAAACTGCCACAAGACTTCATGGAAAGTAGATCAACTTCAGGAGGGCTGCTATTACTTCTTTAGAATCTCTGCTGAAAATGAATATGGAATCGGCCTCCCTGCAGAAACCAGTGACCCAATTAAAGTTGCTGAAGTTCCACAGCCTCCTGGGAAAATAACAGTGGATGATGTCACAAGAAACAGTGTCTCACTAAGCTGGGAAAAGCCTGAACATGATGGCGGCAGCAAAATCATTCAGTACATTGTTGAAATGCAAGCAAAGGGCAGTGAGAAATGGTCAGAGTGCGCTCGCGTAAAGACACTTGAAGCGGTTATTACTAACCTGACTCAAGGGGAAGAATATCTTTTTAGAGTAATGGCTGTAAATGAAAAGGGTAAGAGCGATCCTAGAGCACTTGCAGTTCCAATAGTCGCCAAAGACTTGGTAATCGAACCTGATGTGAGACCTGCTTTTCATAGTTACAGTATCCAAGTTGGACAAGATCTGAAAGTAGAAGTGCCAATTAAAGGTCGACCTAAACCAACTGTTACCTGGGTAAAAGATGGCCAGCCATTAAGGCAAACAACCAGAGTCAATGTTAGTGATTCGACTGACCTGACTATATTGAATATTAAAGAAACTAGCAAAGAGGACAGTGGCATATATGAAATTACAGTGGCTAATGTTGTTGGGCAAAAGTCTGCTTCTATTGAAGTTATAACTCTAGACAAACCTGACCCTCCAGTAGGGCCTGTGAAGTTTGATGAAATTAGTGCAGAAAGTATTACAATATCATGGAATCCCCCAGCATACACAGGTGGCTGCCAAATCACCAACTATGTCGTTCATAAGAGAGATACAACCACCACGGTATGGGAAACAGTCTCAGCTACTGTTGCAAGAACTACCCTGAAAGTGGCTAAACTGAAGACTGGTTCAGAGTATCAGTTCAGAATATTTGCTGAGAACAGATATGGGCAGAGCTTTGCTTTGGAATCTGCCCCAGTTGTAGCACAGTACCCCTACAAAGAACCAGGACCTCCTGGCACCCCGTTTGTGACAACTGTTACAAAAGACTCCATGGTTGTACAGTGGCATGAACCAGTAAATGATGGTGGCAGTAGAATTTTGGGCTACCATCTTGAGAGAAAGGAGAAAAACAGCATTTTATGGACTAAAGTAAACAAGACTATTATTCATGACACAAGTTTTAAGACAACTAACCTTGAAGAAGGAATAGAGTATGAATATAGAGTTTCAGCGGAAAATATTGTTGGTGTCGGCAGAACAAGTAAGGTTTCTGAGTGCTATGTAGCTCGTGACCCATGTGATCCTCCAGGACGACCAGAAGCCATAATAATAAAAAGGAGCTCTATCACTCTGCAGTGGACCAAACCAGAATATGATGGTGGCAGTAAGATTACTGGTTACATTGTAGAGAAACGTGACTTGCCAGATGGTCGCTGGATGAAAGCCAGTTTCACAAATATCATTGAAACTGAGTTCACTGTAACAGGGCTTACTGAAGACCAAAGATATGAATTTAGAGTGATTGCAAAGAATGCTGCAGGTGCAATAAGCAAACCTTCTGACAGTACAGGACCAATAACAGCAAGGGATGAAGTTGAGCTTCCGCGAATTTCAATGGATCCAAAGTACAAAGATACAATTGTTGTAAACGCTGGTGAAACATTCAGACTTGAGGCTGATGTTCATGGAAAGCCACTACCAACAATTAAGTGGTACAAAGGAGATAAAGAACTTGAAGAAACTGCTAGATGTGAAATAAAGAACACAGATTTCAGCACATTAATGATTGTAAAAGATGCTATTAGAGTTGATGGTGGACAGTACATTTTAGAAGCCTCTAATGTTGCAGGGACAAAGACAGTAACAGTAAATATAAAAGTCCTGGACAGGCCAGGTCCTCCACAAGGCCCAGTACATGTGACAGGAGTTACAGCTGAAAAATGTTCATTGGCATGGGCTGCTCCTCTTCATGATGGTGGCAGTGATATTTCTCATTACGTTGTAGAGAAGAGAGAAACTAGTCGCCTAGCATGGACCGTTGTTGCTTCAGAAGTTGTTCCTACAATGCTGAAAGTAACAAAACTCTTGGAAGGAAATGAATATGTTTTCCGTATTATGGCAGTTAACAAATACGGGATTGGTGAGCCATTAGAATCTGCACCAGTAATGATGAAAAATCCTTTTGTAGTCCCTGGTCCTCCAAAGGCCTTGGAAATTACCAACATCACAAAGGATTCTATGACCGTCTGCTGGAGTCGACCCGATAGTGATGGAGGCAGTGAAATCATTGGTTACATAATAGAAAAGAGAGACCGAGCAGGCATCAGATGGATAAAATGTAATAAACGCCGAATTACCGATCTTCGATTAAGAGTTACAGGATTAACAGAGGATCATGAGTATGAATTCAGAGTTTCTGCTGAAAATAGTGCTGGAGTGGGTGAACCAAGCCAAGTTTCACCTTACTTTAAAGCTTGTGATCCAGTGTTCAAGCCTGGTCCTCCTACAAATGCTCATGTTGTAGATACCACCAAAAGTTCAATTACACTTGGTTGGAGTAAACCTATTTACGATGGTGGTTCTGAGATCCAGGGATACCTTGTAGAAATCTGCAAAGCAGATGAAGATGAATGGTCACTTGTTACTCCACAGACTGGAGTGCGTGCCACTCGATTTGAAATCACAAAGCTCACTGAACATCAAGAATATAAACTACGAGTATGTGCTCTCAACAAGGTTGGTGTAGGAGAGGCTGCATCCATTCCTGGCACTATTAAGCCAGAAGATAAACTTGAAGCTCCAGAACTTGATATTGATTCAGAGCTAAGGAAAGGCATAGTGGTTAGAGCTGGTGGGTCTGCTAGGATTCATATACCATTCAGGGGCCGACCAACACCTGACATCACGTGGTCTCGAGAAGAAGGTGAATTCACAGAAAAAGTTCAAATTGATAAAGGCATGAACTACACACAACTCTCAATTGACAACTGTGATAGAAATGATGCTGGAAAATATATCCTTAAGTTGGAGAACAGCAGTGGTTCTAAAACTGCCTTTGTTACAGTAAAAGTCTTGGACACACCGGGACCACCACAAAACTTAGTGGTAAAGGATATAAAGAAGGATTCTGCCCTATTATCTTGGGAACCACCAGTTATTGATGGTGGTGCAAAAGTAAAGAACTACGTAATAGACAAGCGTGAATCAACTAGGAAGGCATTTGCAAATGTAAGTGCTAAGTGTGGCAAGACAAGCTTTAAAGTTGAAAATCTTACAGAAGGAGCAATTTATTACTTCAGAGTTATGGCTGAAAATGAATTTGGAATTGGTATTCCAGCTGAAACCGCAGATGCTGTCAAAGCCTCAGAACCACCTCTGCCTCCTGGGAAAGTAACACTTACAGATGTGACTCAGAGAAGTGCATCACTTATGTGGGAAAAACCTGAACATGATGGAGGTAGCAGAATTTTGGGATATATTGTTGAAATGCAGCCTAAAGGAACAGAAAAATGGAGTGTTGTTAGTGAGACCAAAACATGCAATGCAGTTGTGTCTGGTCTAAGTCCAGGGCAGGAATATCAATTCCATGTGATCGCCTACAATGAAAAAGGCAAAAGTGATCCCAGAGCACTTGGAGTCCCTGTGATAGCTAAAGATTTGACAATTGAGCCAAGTTTCAAGTTGATGTTTAATACATACAGTGTACAGGCTGGAGAAGATCTAAAGGTAGAAGTACCGTTTATCGGTAGACCCAAGCCTGCTATTACTTGGACAAAAGATGACCAGCCACTTAAACAGACAACTAGATTGCAAATTCAGGATACACCAGCATCAACTGTCTTACATATTAAAGAAAGCAACAAAGATGACTTTGGTAAATATACAGTAACAGCAACAAACACAGCTGGCACAGCAACAGAGCATCTGAGCATAATTGTACTGGAAAAGCCTGGCCCACCAAGAGGACCTGTCCGCTTTGATGAAGTTAGTGCAGATTTTGTTGTTTTATCATGGGATCCACCTGATTATACTGGTGGATGTCAGATAAGCAATTATATAGTGGAAAAGCGCGACACAAGCACTACCACATGGAGTATTGTTTCAGCAACTGTTGCAAGGACAACTATCAAAGCAACAAAGCTTAAAACAGGTTCTGAATACCAGTTCAGGATTTCTGCTGAAAACAGATATGGGAAGAGCTCTCCTTTGGATTCTAAATCAGTTGTTGTGCAATACCCATATAAGGTACCAGGGCCACCTGGAACTCCGTTTGTAACAGCTGCTTCCAAGGACCATATGATCGTACAATGGAATGAACCAGTTAATGATGGAGGAAGCAAAATTCTTGGCTACCACCTTGAACGTAAAGACAAGAACAGCATTCTTTGGACAAAACAAAACAGGTCGCTCATTACAGACACCAAATATAAAACAGATGGCCTTGAAGAAGGTCTTGAATATGAGTTCAGAGTTTCTGCTGAAAACATTGTTGGCATTGGCAAAGTCAGTAAAGTTTCAGAACTGTATGTTGCCCGAGATCCATGTGAACCACCTGGCCGCCCTGAAGCCATTGTTGTCACAAGAAATAATGTCACACTGAAGTGGAAAAAGCCGGAATATGATGGCGGAAGCAAAATAACAGGATATATTGTAGAAAAGAAAGAACTGCCAGATGGTCGTTGGATGAAAGCCAGCTTTACAAATGTGTTGGAAACGGAATTTACAGTAAGCGGTCTTGTTGAAGACCAACGATATGAATTTAGAGTAATTGCAAGGAATGCAGCTGGTTGTTTGAGTGAACCATCTGAAAGCACAGGACCCATTACTGCCAGAGATGAAATTGAAGCACCAGGGGCTTCTCTGGATCCTAAATACAAAGATGTCATTGTCGTTCATGCTGGAGAAACCTTTGTTCTTGAAGCTGATATCCATGGCAAACCCATTCCTGACATCATGTGGTCAAAAGATGGTAAAGACCTTGAAGAAGCAACTGCAAGAATGGAAATCAAATCTACTATTCAGAAAACAACTCTTACTGTCAAAGACTGTATAAGAGTAGATGGAGGTCACTATACTCTTAACCTCAGAAATGTTGGTGGCACAAAATCTATACCAATCACTGTAAAAGTGCTTGACAGGCCAGGACCCCCAGAAGGACCTTTGAAGGTTACAGGTGTCACTGCAGAAAAATGCTACTTAGCATGGGCTCCACCTTTACATGATGGTGGTTCTAATATCTCACATTATATCATTGAGAAGAGAGAGACAAGCAGGCTTTCATGGACCCAAGTAGCTACAGATGTGCAAGCCCTTAACCACAAGGTAACCAGACTCCTTGCAGGTAATGAATACATTTTCCGTATAATGGCAGTGAACAAATATGGAACTGGAGAGCCCTTGGAATCTGAGCCAATTGTGGCTCGTAATCCATACAAACCCCCTGGTCCTCCTTCAACACCTGAAGTTTCAGCAATCACAAAAGATTCTATGGTTGTAACATGGGGTCGCCCAGAAGACAATGGGGGAGCTGAAATCGAAGGTTACATAGTTGAAAAACGAGATAAAGATGGTATCCGATGGACCAAATGCAATAAGAAAAGACTGACAGACTTGCGCTTCAGAGTAACAGGCCTTACTGATGGGCATTTCTATGAATTTAGAGTTTCTGCTGAAAATGCTGCTGGTGTAGGAGAACCTAGTGAGCCATCCATTTTCTATCGTGCCTGTGATGTCCTGTACCCACCAGGCCCACCAAGCAATCCAAAGGTGACAGATACTTCCAGGTCATCAGTTTCCCTTGCCTGGAGTAAGCCTATTTATGATGGTGGTGCTCCTGTTAAGGGATACGTAGTAGAACTAAAAGAAGCTTCTGCTGATGAATGGACTACCTGCACACCACCAACAGGATTACAAGGAAAACAGTTCACTGTAACAAATCTCAAAGAGAACCATGAGTATAACTTCCGAATCTGTGCCATTAACTCAGAAGGCATAGGAGAACCTGCTATTATACCTGGTACAGTCATTGCAGCTGACAAGATTGAACCTCCTGAAATTGAACTTGATGCAGACCTCAGAAAAGTAGTCACTGTACGTGCTAGTGGTACATTACGTCTCTTTGTTACCATCAAAGGAAGACCAGAACCTGAAGTTAAATGGGAAAAAGCAGAAGGAACAATTAGTGATCGAGCTCAGATTGAAGTCACTGGTTCCTATACAATGCTGGTCATTGACAATGTGAATAGATTTGATAGCGGTAGATACAACCTAACTTTAGAGAACAACAGTGGCAAAAAATCAGCTTTTGTTAATGTCAGAGTGCTTGACACACCTAGTGCACCTGTAAACTTGACAATCAGAGAAGTGAAGAAAGATTTTGTAACTCTAGCCTGGGAACAACCACTTATTGATGGTGGAGCTAAAATTACAAACTATATAGTTGAAAAGAGAGAATCCACAAGAAAGGCATACGCAACCGTTACCAACAACTGCACTAAGAATTCCTTCAAAATTACTCAATTACAGGAAGGATGTAGTTATTACTTCCGTGTTTTAGCTGTAAATGAATATGGGGCAGGCTTACCAGCAGAAACATCTGATCCAGTTAAGGTTTCTGAACCACCTTCCCCACCTGCAAAGGTAATTCTTGTAGATGTGACTCGTAACTCTGCTTCAATTAAATGGGAAAAGCCAGAGAGCGATGGTGGCAGTAAAATTACTGGTTATATAGTTGAAATGCAAACTAAAGGAAGTGTAAAATGGAGTGCATGCACCCAAGTGAAAACATTAGAAGCAACGATAACAGGCCTAACTATGGGAGAAGAGTACAGTTTCAGAGTGATTGCTGTTAATGAAAAAGGAAAAAGTGATCCAAGAGAACTTGGTGTCCCAGTCATCGCAAAAGATATTGAAATCCAGCCTTCTGTTGAGCTCCTTTTCAACACATTCACTGTGAAAGCTGGAGATGATCTTAAGATTGATGTGCCATTCAGAGGGCGACCTCTTCCAACTGTTACCTGGAAGAAGGACGGAAATCCCTTAAGAGAGACCACCAGGGTAAATGTTCACACATCAAAGACTTCAACTTCGCTATCCATCAAGGAGGCATTAAATGAAGATTTAGGACATTATGAATTACACCTTTCAAATAGTGCTGGATCAACAACAGCTTCTTTAACTGTAATTGTCCTTGACAGACCAGGACCTCCAACTGATGTACATATTGATGAAATTAGTGCTGATAGTATAACTCTGTCTTGGAAACCTCCAGAATATGATGGTGGATGCCATATTAGCAATTACATTGTGGAGAAACGAGATACTACCACAACAACATGGGATGTAGTATCTGCAGCAGTTGCAAGAACATCAATTAAAGTATCTCGTCTGACCACTGGATCTGAATATCAGTTCCGCATTTGTGCAGAAAACCGCTATGGGAAGAGTACTTATGCTAATTCTCCCTCTGTTGTGGCAGAGTATCCATTTAAGCCTCCAGGACCACCTGGAACTCCTCATGTGGCACATGCAACTAAAGCTTTCATGATTGTAACCTGGCAGGTACCAGTTAATGATGGAGGTAGCAGTGTACTAGGATATCACCTGGAGTGTAAAGAACGAAGCAGCATTCTTTGGACAAAAGTCAACAGAAGCCTTATACCTGATACACAGATGAAAGTTACAGGTCTTGAAGAAGGACTGCTATATGAATATCGTGTGTATGCTGAAAACATTGCAGGAATAGGCAAATGCAGTAAATCATGTGAACCAGTTGCTGCAAGAGATCCATGTGATCCTCCTGGTCAGCCAGAAGTCACTAATATTACAAGAACCTGTGTCTCACTGAAATGGACTAAACCAGAATATGATGGTGGTGCTAAAGTAACAGGATATATTATTGAACGCAGAGAGCTACCAGATGGTCGTTGGCTAAAGTGTAACTTTACTAATGTGCAAGAAACATACTTTGATGTAGGTGGACTTACAGAAGACCAGCGATATGAATTCCGTGTGATTGCCAAGAATGCTGCTGGACTTTTTAGTGAGCCATCTGAATCAACTGGGCCTGTGACTGTAAAAGATGATGTAGAGGCTCCAAGAATTATGATAGATGTCAAATTCAGGGATGTTGTAGTAGTGAAAGCTGGAGAAGTGTTTAAAGTCAATGCTGATATTGCAGGACGGCCAATCCCAGTGGTTTCTTGGACAAAGGATGGCAAGGAACTAGAGGGAAAAGCTAGAGTTGAAATATCCTCAACAGATCACTCTTCTGCAATAACTGTTAAGGACTGTATTCGGCGTGACTCAGGACAGTATGTACTAACATTACAAAACGTTGCAGGAACAAAGTCTTTGACAATTAATTGCAAAGTGCTTGATAGACCTGGTCCACCTGCAGGCCCAATAGAAATAAATGGCCTTACTGCTGAAAAGTGTCATTTATCGTGGGGACCCCCTCAAGAAAATGGTGGTGCCGATATTGATTACTATATTGTAGAAAAAAGGGAGACCAGCAGAATTGCATGGACACTTTGTGAAGGAGAGCTTAGAACAACATCCTGTAAAGTTACGAAATTACTTAAGGGTAACGAGTATATTTTTAGGGTGATGGGAGTTAACAAATATGGTGTTGGTGAGCCTCTGGAAAGTATTGCTGTCAAGGCCCTAGATCCATTTACAGTTCCAAGTCCACCTACATCTTTAGAGATCACTAGTGTGAGCAAAGATTCTATAACTCTGTGCTGGGCAAGACCTGAGAGTGATGGAGGCAATGAAATCTCTGGCTATGTAATTGAAAGACGTGAGAAAACTAGTCTAAGATGGATCCGTGTGAACAAAAAACCAGTTTACGATTTAAGAGTGAAATCATCGGGTCTACGTGAAGGCTGTGAATATGAATTCCGGGTTTATGCAGAAAATGCTGCTGGTCTCAGTCCTCCAAGTGAAGCAACACCACTGATTCGGGCAGAAGATCCACTCTTTTTGCCATCTCCACCATCTAAACCTAAGATCATAGATTCTACAAAGTCAAATATCACAATTGGGTGGACAAAGCCACTATTTGATGGAGGTGCTCCTGTAACTGCATACACAGTTGAATACAAGAAAACAGATGAAACTGACTGGACAACTGCTATTCAAAACTTAAGAGGTACAGAATACACTGTAACTGGGTTAACATCAGGCTCCGAATATGTCTTTAGAGTAAAATCCATCAACAAAGTTGGTGTCAGTGAACCAAGTGATGTCTCAGAACCTCAGGTGACAAAGGAAAGAGAAGAAGAACCTGCCTTTGATATAGACAGTGAAATGCGGAAGACTTTAATTGTAAAGGCTGGTGGATCATTCACAATGACTGTTCCTTTCAGAGGCAAACCAATCCCAATTGTATCATGGAATAAACCAGAAACTGATCTCCGTACACGAGCAAGCATTGATACTTCAGATAATTGCACATCCCTTACTATTGAAAAAGCAACAAGAAATGATTCAGGAAAATACACATTAACATTACAAAATGCCCTGAACACTGCTACTTTGACTTTAGTTGTCAAAGTTCTTGATACTCCTGGACCACCATCTAATCTTGCTACAAAAGATGTAACTAAAGAATCCGCTGTACTATCTTGGGATGTTCCTGAAAATGATGGTGGAGCACCTGTAAAGAACTATGTAATTGAAAAACGAGAAGCTAGTAAAAAGGCATGGGTCACTGTGACAAACAATTGTCATCGACTTTCATACAAGGTGACTGGCTTGCAAGAAGGTGCCATTTACTACTTCAGAGTTTCTGGAGAAAATGAGTATGGTGTTGGAGTACCCACTGAAACCAAGGAGGGAACTAAAATAACAGGTATGTTTCATAAAGAAAAATATTTGATAATATTTGGTTACATGAAGTACACATCTTAAAATGTTTACTTTAAAATAATATTAAAATATTCAGTTTACCTTGTGAAAGTTGAGTTTGTGGTAGGTAGCTCTGTGATTTTACAAATGAAAGTAAGCTTGAATAAGCTACTTAAGTAGCTTAAGTAATAGCTTGAATTTTGAATGTCTTGTATTTTACCTAGAATGTTTCTAATATAGGAATTCATTAAAAAACACATTTCCTCAATCCATGTGACACTCCTGTGTAATCAGCTAAAAAAAAAAGAAAAAAAGGAATAGTTGTAATATCAATTAACCCATTGCATTTTTTTTTCCAGAAAAACCAAGCCCACCAGAAAAGCTTGGAGTAACAAATGTCACAAAGGACAGTGTTTCTCTTTCTTGGCTAAAACCAGAACATGATGGTGGAAGCAGAATTGTGAGCTACCTCATTGAAGCTCTTGAGAAAGGACAACAAAAATGGGTTAAGTGTGCAGTTGTAAAGACAACTCATCATGTTGTTCATGGTCTCAAGGAGAATGTTGACTACTTCTTCAGAGTGTCTGCAGAAAACCAAGCTGGTTTAAGTGATCCTAAGGAACTATTACTCCCAGTTACAGTTAAAGAGCATCTAGGTATGCTTCCTGACATCAGAGACAAAAGCTGATAAACATAACATTGGGCTCCTGCTTAAAAAAATAACATTTTAAATGTTTGTTTTGTTTTGTTTTTCAGAATCTCCTGAGGTTGACATGAAGGGCTTCCCTCACAATACTGTATATATTCGAGCAGGATCAAACCTAAAAGTTGAAATTCCAGTTTCTGGAAAACCGTTGCCAAAGGTGACTTTGTCTAGAGATGGTGTTCCACTGAAACCTACCATGAGATTTAATACAGAAATCACAGCAGAAAGTTTCATTATTAACCTTAAAGAAAGTGTGGCTGCAGATGCTGGCAGATACGACATTACTGCTGCCAACTCAAGTGGCACCACAAAATCATTTATTAATATTGTTGTGCTGGATAGACCCGGTCCTCCGGTTGGTCCTGTTGTCCTTAGTGATATCACTGAAGAGAGTGTAACTCTGAAATGGCAGCCACCAGCTTATGATGGTGGAAGTCAAGTTACCAACTATATTGTACTGAAAAGAGAAACAAGTACTGCTGCGTGGTCTGAAGTGTCTGCTACAGTTGCTAGAACTGTTGTTAAAGTCATGAGGCTCACAACAGGAGAAGAATACCAATTCCGTATCAAAGCAGAGAACCGCTTTGGCATCAGCGACCACATTGACTCACAGTGTGTGGTTGTCAAGCTTCCTTACAGTAAGTAATATGCTTCTCACACGATAAATGTTGACATTTTAATGCTTAATTGTTGATAGATTAATTTTGTTAACAATTCACCACTTCTTTTTATCCCTTCAGCTACCCCTGGGCCTCCTTCAACACCGTGGGTCACTAATGTTACCCGAGAGAGTATTACTGTTGGATGGCATGAACCAGTCAGCAATGGAGGCAGTGCAGTTGTTGGATACCACCTAGAAATGAAGGACAGAAATAGTATACTGTGGCAGAAGGCTAACAAGACCCTCATTCGCACAACTCACTTTAAAGTCACAACCATCAGCGCTGGCCTAATCTATGAATTTAGGGTTTACGCAGAAAATGCAGCTGGGATTGGAAAAGCAAGTCATCCTTCTGATCCAGTCCTTGCAATTGATGCTTGTGGTATGTATCTCTAGAAAATGAAGAAGTCTGGGCATTTTAACTAGTGTGCTTTTTTTTTTCCCTGTGATATTATTTTTTAGCCTGCAAGTTAATATATAAAGCTAACACCAGCACTCATTATCCTCATGTTTTCTATTGCAGAGCCACCAAGAAATGTTCGTGTCACAGATATTTCCAAGACTGCTATCACTCTGTCATGGCAGAAACCAGCATTTGATGGCGGTAGCAAGATCACTGGATATATTGTAGAAAAGCGAGATCTTCCAGATGGCAGATGGACAAAAGCAAGCTTCACCAATGTTATTGAGACTCAGTTTACAGTATCTGGTCTGACACAGAATTCCCGCTACGAATTCCGGGTCTTTGCTAAGAATGCTGTTGGTTCCATTAGTAATCCATCAGATGTTGTGGGTCCGATCACATGTGTTGATACATACGGTAAGTGTATTTTGCAGTGATATAACAGTACTGTTCTGTGATACAAGAAAGCTTAAAAGAAACATTTTTTTTGAACCATTGTCTTTTTAATAGGGAAACCTAATTTACCTTGATTTAATAAGCTTCAGCGATTGTGAGCTACTTGGACACGATCATAATGCATTTCTATGGCTATGTGTGTATTTTTTTAAGTCTTGTGATATTTTTACTTTTGTTCTTTTAGAAACAGTAGTCTGCCCATATGGACATACATGCTAGCTTTACTTTAATCAGCGTTTCTAAAACGCTTGTAACTATTGTGCATAGTAACTTAGATAAAGAAGTACTACTATTTTTATTCTTGTTAAATACAACTCTAAAATAATTTTGTGGTTTTAATTGTTTTTATTCTTATTGTTTTTTATTAAGGTGCACCTGAAATTGATGTGCCACCAGAATATACAGAAGTAGTGAAATATAAAGCAGGAACTTCTATTAAGCTAAAACTAGGCATCTCAGGCAAGCCTGTGCCTACAATTGAATGGCTTAGAAATGGTAAAGAAATACAAACTACTGCACTACTGTCTATTGAAAACACAACAGAATTTGCTTCTATATTCATCAAGGATGCAACTCGACATAACAGTGGCACCTATGAATTAAAACTGAAGAATGCAATGGGCTCAGCAGCAGCCCATGTTAGAGTACAGATACTTGGTATGTTTTGGGCTATAATACTGCTATGCCGTTGAACGATAATTCAGTGAAATATAATTAACATCTTATTTCTTCTACCTTCAACAGACAAGCCAGGACCTCCAACTGGGCCTATACAGTTTAAAACAGTCACTGCTGACAAGATCACAATTATGTGGGAACCTCCAGCAGATGATGGTGGTGCACCTGTAACACACTATGTTGTTGAAAAGCGAGAGACAAGTCGGGTGGTGTGGTCTTTAATTTCTGAGAAATTGGAGGGATGTATCATATCTACCACAAAACTCATCAAAGGAAATGAATATATATTCCGTGTCCGTGGCGTGAACAAGTTTGGAGTTGGTGATTCCCTAGAATCTGAACCAGTTATAGCCAAAAATTCATTTGGTAAGGAACATATATATTAACTGATGAAACTGAATTGTCTTGTCTTTTTTCTTAGTATTGATCTACTGACATGTATGTATTTTTAATTCAGTTACGCCTGGACCACCTAGTGTACCAGAGGTTACAATGATAACCAAGAATTCTATGACCGTTGTCTGGAATAGGCCCACCGTTGATGGAGGCAGTGAAATATCAGGATATTATCTTGAGAAACGAGACAAGAAGAGTCTGAGTTGGTTCAAGGTTACTAAAGAAACTATTCGTGACACAAGACAGAAAGTGACAGGTCTGACTGAAAACAGTGAATATCATTTCCGGGTTTGCGCCGTCAATGCAGCTGGACAAGGTCCATTCTCAGAAGCTTCTGACTTCTACAAAGCCGCAGATCCTATTGGTAAGAAACAATATGCAGTGCGTCAAATTGGATAGGGATTAGTCGGCCATTTGCATGAGACTGAACAAAATGTAACTGAGAGTAGATTTCATTCTTTTTTGTTTGACAATTAATTGTAAATAGGGCTTCTGATCTTTTTCTTAAACTATCAATTTCAGATAAACCAGGTCCACCAACAAAGTTGAAGGTTGTGGATACAACCAAGACATCTGTGACCCTTGGCTGGATCAAGCCTGCTTATGATGGAGGAAGTCCAATTACCAGCTATGTAGTGGAGAAAAGGGAAGGTGAAGAGCCGGAATGGACTGTAGTCAGTACTAAGGGAGAAGTGAGAACAACCGAGTATGTTGTATCCCATCTTCAGCCAAGCATTAATTATTATTTCCGTGTATCTGCTGTGAACTGTGCTGGACAAGGAGAGCCTATTGAAATGACAGAACCTGTTCAAGCTAAAGATATCCTTGGTACTATGCTTTTCAGTGATTTATCATTTTTAATGTTTTTATGTTTCAAATCATTTCTTACTTTACATTTTAAATATGTATTACTCATTTTCATTATTTATATCCACAGTGGCACCAGAGATTGATCTGGATGTTGCTCTCAGAACCTCTATCGTTGCTAAAGCAGGTGAAGATGTGGAAATAATGATTCCATTCAAAGGTAGACCTCCTCCGACTGTCACATGGAGAAAGGATGACAAAAATCTTGGAATGGATGAAAGATATATCATCCAGAACACAGAGTCATCTACTTTACTCACTATTCCTCAAGTTACCCGAAATGACACAGGAAAATATGTTCTTACAATTGAAAATGGAGTTGGAGAGCCAAAATCATCATTTGTGAATGTAAAAGTACTTGACACACCATCCGCCTGCCAGAAACTGCAGCTTAAGCATGTTTCTCGTGGTACAGTTACATTGGTATGGGAGCCTCCACTTATTAATGGTGGTTCAGAAATAACAAATTACGTTGTTGAAAAAAGAGATGCTACCAAGAGAGCCTGGTCTACTGTAACAACAAAGTGTTCTCATACCACCTTTAAGCTAACTAACTTGTCAGAGAAGACAGCATTCTTCTTCCGTGTTCTTGCAGAAAATGAAATTGGACTAGGTGAACCTTGTGAAACTTCAGAACCAGTGAAAGCTGCTGACATACCTGGACCTGTAAAAGACTTAGCTATGAAAGATTCTACAAAGACCTCTGTTAAATTGCACTGGAGCAAACCCGACTATGATGGTGGTAGCATTATATCTGACTACATTATTGAAAAGAAGCTGCAGGAAGAAAAAGAATGGACATATGCAGGTACAAGCAAGACCTGTGAATATGAAGTTGAAAAACTTAAGGAGCTTTCTGTTGTAGAATTCAGAGTATTTGCTAAAAATGAAAAAGGCATGAGTGATGGTGTTACTGTTGGACCCATTACAGTGAAGGAATATACAATAACACCTGAGGCTGATCTTTCCGATATACCTGGAGGTCAAATTTCTGTAAGAATTGGACATAATCTGCACATTGAATTGCCCTATAAAGGCAAACCTAAGCCATCGATGAGCTGGCTGAAGGACAACCTCCCTCTTAAAGAAACTGAACAACTTCGTTTCAAGAAAACTGAAAATAAGATAAGCTTAAGCATCAAGAATGTGAAAAAGGAGCATGGTGGCAAATATACTTTAATTCTTGACAATGCAATCTCCAGAAAATCATTTACCATCACAGTCATAACTCTTGGACCTCCATCTAAGCCAAAAGGACCTTTAAGACTTGATGAAATCAAAGCAGATAGTGTTGTTTTGTCATGGGAAGCTCCTGAAGATGACGGGGGAGGAGAAATTACTGGCTACAGTATTGAAAAGAGAGAAACTTCACAAATCAACTGGAAGCTGGTGTGTTCAAGTGCTTCTAGAACAACCTTTAAAGTTCCAAACCTTGTTAAAGACACTGAGTATCAGTTTAGAGTTCGTGCAGAAAACAGATATGGAGTGAGCCCACCTCTTGTCTCAGTAGATGTTGTAGCAAAACACCAATTTAGACCACCAGGTGCACCAGGCAAACCTGTTGTATACAATGTAACTGCTGATGGAATGACTATATCTTGGGATGCTCCTGCTTATGATGGTGGTTCAGAGATTCTTGGATACCATGTTGAGAAGAAAGAAAGAAACAGCATTTTGTGGCAGAAAGTTAATGTTGCATTAATATCTAGCAGAGACTACAGGATTACTGGATTGCTTGAGGGCCTGGAATACCAGTTCCAAGTATATGCTGAAAACACTGCGGGTCTAAGTCGAGCTAGTGAGCCAAGCAAGTTTACTTTGGCAGTATCTCCAGTAGGTGAGTGAATGATCAATCACTTGGTCAAGAAAATTCTGGTGTTGTATACTATGGTAAACAATAATTTTAAAAAATGAGTAAAAATATATCTTGATACAATTATTTTCCTTTCAGACCCACCTGGTACTCCTGATTATATTGATGTCACCAGAGAAACAGTCACCCTTAAATGGACCGCTCCACTGCGTGATGGAGGCAGTAAAATTGTGGCCTACAGCATTGAAAAACGGCAAGGAAGCGAAGACCGTTGGCTCAGATGTAACTTTACTGATGTCAGTGAATGCCAATACACAGTTACAGGACTCAGTTCAGGTGACCGATACGAGTTCAGAGTGCTCGCAAGAAATGCTGTTGGAACAGTCAGCCCACCTTCACAGTCTTCAGGCTACATCATGACCAGAGATGAAAGCAGTAAGAATCATTTCTTAATATGCTTGTGTCTGAGTAGCGAAGCCAGTTTCTGGCTGTACTGATCGGAGATATGAGGCCAGCTGGGGAAAGAATGCATGACTGCCCTTCTGGTCAACTCAGGACTCCTTTCTTTATGTACCCTAAGGCAAGAAGGGCTACATTTAAGTCCAGAATATAGCAGACTCATGTAATGAGTTGCAGTATTTGAGTAACATTTAGACTTCTTTTTGCCTCGTCACTACATTTTTGTCTGCTGAGATTTAATGGAAGTCAAAACATGTCTTGAAATTGTGCAGCATGTATATTTTTGTATTAAAATATATTTATGATTTTGCTACCTTGTGACAATTTCAACAGTTTACATCTAAGGTTTGGCAAGCTTATTATGCATAGCAGCCCTGTAGTTTTCCTTTCAGAATCAGAAAAAAAAAGTTCCTAATAGTTGTGAACATCAGGAAGGTGCTTGTGGTAATTTCAATCTGACCAGAGAATGCAGAGACTCCTTTGCTCAAAGGCATCAGTGTTGGATAATCATCAGCAGCAAAGCTGGAGGGAAGTCATAAGATGATGTGACTGAATGATTTAGAAACAAAATTTTGCCTCGGGTAGTTTGACATAGTGTAGCAGCATATATTGAAATCTTTCAGCTTTGTAACATTATGCACAGTGTGCTAACAAGAGAATTAGGTTTATAGTTTATAAAGTCTACTTTTTAGAGAATGTCATTTTCTGTGGGAAAGAAGCCTGTATAACAATCTTTTATAATAACTTCTAAAAGAGTATCAAGACAAAATACGCCGCTATATGGTAACTGATTGACATTTTTTCTTTCTTTTTTTTTCAGTTGCTCCAACAATTGAATTTGGCCCTGAGCACTTTGAAGGCCTTACTGTTAAAGCTGGTGAGAGCATTAGACTTAAAGCCATAATCAAAGGCCGTCCAGTACCTCAGGTGACATGGTTTAAGGATGGTAAGGAGATTGAGAAGATGATGAATATAGAAATAACTACAGCTATTGGATATAGCACAATCTTCATAAGAGATACTACCCGGGACCATCGTGGAGTATACACAGTACAAGCCAAAAATGCCTCAGGCACTAAACGAGAAGATATTACATTCAGAGTACAAGGTACAGCTCCAAACATCATGCTGTTTTAAAACAGTATTTTCTTATTATTTCTTAGTATCCTAAGTGCCAGCAAATTACAATTCTGAACCTTTAATATTGCAGATACACCAGGAAAAGTTGGTGGACCAATACGATTCACAAATATTACTGGAGAAAAACTGACATTATGGTGGGAGCCTCCCGCTAATGATGGTTGCGCTACTATTACCCACTACATAATTGAAAAACGTGAAACCAGCAGGATTGCATGGGCATTAGTTGATGATAAGTGTGAAGCCTGCAGCTACACTGCACTTAAATTAATCAAAGGCAATGAGTACCAGTTCCGTATCTCTGCAGTAAACAAATTTGGTGTTGGCAGACCATTGGAGTCTGATCCAGTCATAGCACAAATACCTTACAGTAAGTTTCCACCTCATTTTGTAGAAGTAACTGTAGACTTACTGTCTCATTTTTCTAATAATGTTTTTCCTTTTTTTAGCTCTTCCTGATGCACCAGGAACCCCAGAGCCTACCAATGTAACAGGAAATAGTATTACACTCACATGGGCAAGACCAAAATCAGATGGTGGAAGCGAGATCAATGAATATATCCTAGAAAGGAGAGAAAAGAAGAGCATGCGCTGGGTTAAAGTATCCAGTAAGAGGCCCATTGCTGAGACAAGATACAGAGTAACTGGCCTTATTGAAGGCAATGAGTATGAATTCCATGTCATGGCTGAAAATGCTGCAGGAGTTGGACCACCAAGTGAGGTATCAAAGTTGATCAAATGCAGAGAACCAGTCAGCCCACCAAGTGCTCCTAATGTGGTAAAGGTGACAGATACATCAAAGACTAGCGTAAGCTTAGAGTGGACCAAACCAGTTTTTGATGGAGGCATGGAAATAATTGGGTACATTATTGAGATGTGCAAAGCTGACTTAGAAGCATGGCATAAAGTTAATGCAGAGACTGTTCTTGCTACTAAATATACTGTTGTGGACTTGGAAGCTGGAGAACACTACAAATTCAGAGTTAGTGCTGTCAATGGTGCTGGCAAAGGAGAAAGCTGTGAAATTTCTGCTGCAGTTCAAACAGTGGACAGGCTTTCTGCACCTGAAATTGACATCGATGCAAACTTCAAGCAGACCCACATTGTCAGAGCAGGTGCAACCATTCGTCTTTTTATTGCCTTCTCTGGACGACCTGCACCTACTGCTGTGTGGTCCAAAGCAGATGCAAATCTTAGCTTGCGTGCTGACATTCAAACAACTGATTCATTCAGCACATTAACTGTGGAAGAATGCAATAGAAATGATGCTGGCAAGTATGTCTTTACTGTAGAAAACAACAGTGGAAGTAAGTCTATTACATTTACTGTCAAGGTTTTGGACACTCCCGGTCCACCAGGTCCTATTACATTTAAAGATGTGACCCGAGGATCTATTACTTTAATGTGGGATGCTCCTGTTTTGGATGGAGGTTCACGCATCCATCACTACGTTGTGGAAAAACGAGAAGCAAGCCGTCGTAGCTGGCAGGTAGTGAGTTCAAAATGCACTCGACAAATCTTTAAGGTCACTGATCTTGCAGAAGGTATGCCATACTACTACCGAGTATCAGCAGAAAATGAATATGGTGTAGGTGAACCCTGTGAATTAACAGAACCAGTTGTAGCCACCGAAGAACCTGCCCCACCTAAGAGACTAGATATTGTTGATACTACCAAGTCTTCTGCAGTTTTAGCCTGGCTTAAACCTGACCATGATGGTGGTAGCCGTGTAACTGGTTACCTTCTTGAGATGAAACAAAAAGGATCTGACTACTGGGTTGAAGCTGGTCAAACCAAACAACTTACTTTCACTGTCGAAGGCCTTATGGAGAACAGCGAATATGAGTTCCGGGTCAAGGCAAAGAATGATGCGGGCTACAGTCAGCCCAGAGAAGCTTTCTCTTCTGTCATTATTAAAGAACCACAGATTGAACCAACAGCAGATCTCAGTGAAATAAGCAGACAGCTTATAACTTGCAAGGCCGGAGGTACCTTTACTATTGATATACCAATTAGTGGACGCCCAGCTCCAAAAGTGACTTGGAAACTTGAGGAGATGAGGCTGAAGGAAACGGAGAGAGTGACCATCAAGACAACAAAAGACAGAACCACTCTGACTGTTAAGGACAGTATGAGAGGTGACTCCGGCAAATACTACCTGACACTTGAAAACACTGCTGGTACAAAAACATTTACTGTCACAGTGGTAGTCATAGGAAGGCCAGGCCCAGTCACTGGCCCAATTGAAATATCATCTGTCTCTGCTGAATCCTGTGTATTGACCTGGAAAGAACCTGAAGATAATGGTGGCAGCGACATTACAAACTACATTGTAGAGAAACGTGAATCTGGCACAACAGCATGGCAGCTGGTAAATTCCAGTGTCAAACGTACACAGATCAAAGTCACTCATCTCACAAAGTACCAGGAGTACAGTTTCCGAGTAAGCTCAGAAAACAGATTTGGTGTCAGTAAACCCCTCGAATCACAAACAGTAGTTGCTGAACATCCATTTGGTAAGTGAAAAACAGTTTGCAAGGTTCTTTTTCCTCCTGATGTAAATATTTGTAGTAGCTAACCTTTTCCTCTGCTCCTGTTTTCACATAGTTCCACCAAGCCCGCCCTCAAGGCCAGAAGTCTATTCTGTTTCTGCAACTGCCATGGCCATTCGCTGGGAGGAACCATATCATGATGGTGGCAGCAAAGTCATTGGGTATTGGGTTGAAAAGAAAGAGCGCAACACCATCCTTTGGACGAAGGAAAACAAAGTGCCATGCTGCGATTGCGACTACAAAGTCACAGGATTGGTGGAAGGCCTGGAATATCAGTTCAGAACCTATGCCCTAAATGCTGCAGGTGTTAGCAAAGCTAGTGAAGCTTCCAGACTTGTAATGGCTCAAAATCCTGTTGGTAAGTATTACTTTTGGAGTTATTTTATTATTTAACCTAAAGTAGAGCTGCATTTCTCATTTTCTATTTTCTTTCTCCAGATCCACCAGGAAGACCAGAAGTAACAGATGTTACCAGATCTACAGTGTCACTGAGCTGGTCAGCACCACTTTATGATGGTGGAAGCAAAATTATTGGTTATATTATAGAGCGTAAACCATACAATGAATCTGGTGATGGACGCTGGCTGAAATGCAATTATACTATTGTCTCAGAAAACTCCTTTACAGTGACAGCTCTTGGTGAAGGTGAAGCATATGAATTCCGTGTACTAGCAAAGAATGCTGCTGGTGTGATGAGTAAAGGATCTGAATCGACTGGTGCTGTCATTTGCAAAGATGAATACTGTAAGACATATTCATTTGAAACAGTTAGAAATATTCTCTCTTTCCCATTTTTCACTCCTGCCATGTAATTTGTTTTCAATCTCTTTTCCCTTACGACAGCACCACCAAAGGCTGAACTCGATGCCAGACTGCAAGGAGAAATTGTGACCATTAGGGCTGGATCTGATCTTGTTCTTGATGCAGCAATTGGTGGGAAACCTGAACCAAAAGTCTTCTGGTCCAAAGGTGATAGGGAATTGGATCTGTGTGAGAAGATCTCTCTGCAGTACACCAGCAAACGAGCCATTGCAATTATCAAGTTCTGTGACAGAAGCGATAGTGGAAAATACACCCTAACAGTTAAAAATGCCAGTGGGACAAAGCAAATTTCTGTTCTTGTGAAAGTCCTTGGTATGTATTCCATGATTAAGTAATTTAATATACAATTAAAAAAAAAAAAAAGACTGGGAAGCATATCCTTTAGCTGCTAACAACAGTACTTATTTTCATCTCTACACAGATTCACCAGGTCCCTGTGCAGGCAAAATCACTGTTAGCAGAGTGACAGAGGAGAAGTGTACTCTGGCATGGAATATTCCTGAGGAAGACGGTGGGGCAGCCATCACCCACTACATTGTAGAAAGGCGTGAAACCAGCAGACTTCACTGGGTTATTGTTGAGGATGAGTGCCAGACATTATCATGTGTGGTAACAAAACTTATTAAGAATAATGAGTATATCTTCCGTGTGAGAGCTGTCAACAAATACGGCGCAGGCGTTCCACTTGAAACAGAACCTGTCATTGCCAGAAATGCTTTCAGTGAGTGTTACCACCTTTGGTTGCATGTCAAAATGTTTGGATTATTTGTCATAGAAAAACAATTTAAAAAATAATACTACATTTTTTTCAACTTTTAAAAAAACAGCTATACCATCACAGCCTGGTATCCCTGAAGAAGTGAGCGTTGGCAAGGAACATATCATTATTCAGTGGACTAAACCAGAATCAGATGGTGGCAGTGAGATTAAGGACTATCTTGTAGACAAACGTGAAAAGAGAAGTCTGCGTTGGACCCGAGTGAACAGAGACTACACTATTTATGATACTAGACTGAAAGTCACTGGCCTTATGGAAGGCAGCCAGTACCAGTTCCGTGTCACCGCAGTGAATGCTGCTGGGAACAGTGAGCCTAGTGATGCTTCACAATACATGTTATGCAAAGAACCAACATGTAAGTTGACAACTTTAAAATATACTTTAATACTTATTTAAAATAGTATAGCGTAAAGTTAAGCTGACACTTCAATTAAGATAACCAAAAGCATATGTGAACTGGCTTCTATTATTAAAAAAACAAAAAATCAAATAGAAGCTTGATATTTCATTTCAAATGAATTTCCAGGAATTGGTTGTTTAGAAATTTTAGTTATGTTTTTAATTGTAAAATGTTCCCAGCACCAATGTGAAATGCATTTTCTTCTGTTTCAAAGATACTCCTGCATCCCCATCAGCTCCAAGAGTTGTGGATACTACCAGGCACAGCATAAGCTTAGCATGGTCAAAGCCAACATATGACGGTGGTGCTGACATCTTAGGCTACGTTCTTGAAATGAAAGAAGAAGGTACTGAACAGTGGTACCGACCACATACAACTGCCACTCTAAGGAATGCTGAGTTCACCGTGACTGGTCTTAAAACAAGCCAGAAATACCAATTCAGAGTTGCTGCTACAAATGTGAATGGGATGAGTGAATTTAGTGAATCAACAGCAGAAATAGAGCCAGTGGAAAGAATAGGTAATTTTAAAAATTGATATATATTTTTAAGGAAGAATTATATTTTCCTTTAAAGGTTAAGATTAATTCATTTAATGTTTCTTACTCTATTCATCAGAAATACCCGAGCTTGAGCTTGCTGATGATCTGAGGAAGACAGTTGCAGTCAGAGCTGGTGGTTCCCTGCGCTTAATGGTCTCTGTGTCTGGCAGACCTACTCCAGTAATTACATGGAGCAAGCAGGGTATTGACCTTGTAAGTCGAGCTATTATTGATACTACAGACAGCTACACTCTGCTTCTTGTGGACAAAGTTAATCGATATGATGCTGGAAAATATGTTATTGAGGCTGAAAATCAATCAGGAAAGAAATCAGCAACTATTTCTGTAAAAGTGTATGGTAAGTACTGCTACAATTGTATACGGTTTTTACACCACTCAGAATGCATGATCCTCAAGAATAAGAAATGAAGTTATTCCCAAAGAATCTTGCAGCTTAAATAACATGAGAGTGGTCAGGATGGGAGAAAAACAAACTAAAACATAAGAAAGTGCATGATTTCTAAAGCTATGCTAGTTTATGAAAGTCAAACACAGTGGTGTTTTGCTTTGTATGCAGAACTCAGTCATTGAGCAATAGAAGAAAGAAGCAAAAAGAAAAAATAATATTTTCTGATTTTGTTTTAGATACACCTGGTCCACCAGCTGCCGTGAGAATTAAGGAAGTATCAAAAGATTCTGTGACACTTACTTGGGATATTCCAACCATTGATGGTGGTGCCCCAGTCAACAATTATATAATTGAGAAACGTGAAGCTTCCATGAGAGCTTACAAGACTGTCACTACTAAATGCAGCAAGACATTTTACAGAGTTACTGGGCTGCTAGAAGGAGCTATGTATTATTTCAGAGTACTGCCGGAAAATATTTATGGCATTGGCGAAGCTTGTGAAACATCCGATGCAGTGCTAGTATCCGATGTTCCCATGATACCACAGAAACTTGAAGTGGTAGACACCACTAAATCAACTGTCACTCTTGCATGGGAGAAGCCACCACATGACGGCGGCAGCAGATTGACTGGCTATGTTATCGAGGCCAGCAAGGCTGGAACAGAAAGATGGTTGAAAGTAGTGACACTGAAGCCTACTGTCTATGAGCATACAATTATCTCTCTCAATGAAGGTGAACAGTACTTGTTCAGGGTTAGAGCCCAGAATCAGAAGGGTGTGTCAGAACCACGAGAGATTGTCACAGCAGTGACCGTACAAGACCTAAAAGGTACATATCAAAAAAAAATGCATCAAATGAATGTAATATTTATAAAATAGATATTTAAAATATCAATGTTTTTCTTTTTGTAGTGTTACCAACAATCGACCTTGCTGGAATACCTCAGAAGACAATTCATATACCTGCTGGCAGGCCGATTGAGTTAGCTATTCCAATTGAGGGGCGACCACCTCCTGCCGCATCTTGGTTCTTTGCTGGTTCTAAACTAAAAGAATCAGAACGCATCAAAATAGAGACTGTTGCCAAAATGGCTAAACTAACTGTGCGTGAGACCACCATACACGATACTGGGGAATATACACTTGAACTGAAGAACACAACTGGGACAGTTACTGATACAGTAAAGGTTATAATCCTTGGTAGGTATTTAAGATAGTTGTTTATGATCTTTCTTCATCAGCAACTTTGTCACATTAACAGTATGATTCCTTTTCTCAGCATTAATTTATAATTTGTTTTATTTTAATTTTCTTCTTCCTAGACAAACCTGGACCACCTATTGGACCTATCCGAATTGATGAAATTGATTCAAATTATGTAACCATCTCCTGGGAGCCACCTGAACTGGATGGTGGTGCTGCACTTAGTGGCTATGTGGTCGAACAGCGTGATGCTCACCGTCCTGGATGGCTACCAGTTTCAGAATCAGTAACTAGGACAACATTTAAGTTCACTAGGCTTGTGGAAGGTTCAGAATATGTTTTCCGTGTAGCTGCTACAAATCGCTTTGGAATTGGATCTTACCTGCAGTCTGAGGTTATAGAATGCAGGAGCAAAATCCGTAAGTCTGAATTCTCATGATTCTCTAACTCTGTTCTCTTTTTACTAATTTCTCTATAGCAAATAATTTACATGGGCTTATATGCACAGACATAGATAAGATTTTCTAGATGCTATTACCTTTTTTTTTTTTTTTTTTTACCAAATAATGTCATGCATTATGAGGCATAGTAGTCTTCCTATACTTCTGGAGAAAAAAATGCCATCCATAAACCTAAATATATTGCTTCGTGTAGATGCACTGCATAAACCTGGTTTGGAACTTGGATTTTATGCCCAGGACTGCACTAGCATAATCAAACTGTTCTTCGCCCTTACAAACACAGGAGTAATTTCACTGACCTAATTTGTAAAGTACTGATAGCTGCTGATTAACAAGTGTTCAGGAGGGTGTTGATGTTTACTGTCTTTGTAATTCCCAATTTGTTACATGTTATTAATGTGTAGATTCATTTTACACTTTCTTCTCTAAATCTGTATTTTGTTTTTACAGGTGTTCCTGGTCTTCCTGGCACTCCAGAAGTGTTTGATATCTCTCGAGATGGCATGACATTGACTTGGTATCCTCCAGAAGATGATGGTGACTCGCCAATAACTGGCTATATTGTGGAACGCAAAGAAGTTAGAGCAGATAGATGGATACGTGTAAATAAAGTTCCAGTCACTATGACTCGTTACCGTTCCACTGGATTGGTTGAAGGATTAGAATATGAACACCGGGTTACAGCAATCAATGCGAGAGGTGCCGGGAAACCCAGCCGTCCTTCCAAGTCTGCTATTGCCAGAGATCCAATTGGTAAGTAATTCCTATATAGATTGAGCAATTAATGGCAAAAGAGAATGATACTAATAAAAGTTACTCCTTTTAACTATTTGAAAATTCTATCTGGTTATGTTAATGAATAGCAGAAAAGATTCTGACTAAAGAAAATCAAGCAAAATATTACTGAATATCTTTCATTCTTAAGTTTTCCTGCATAAATCCTACATTGATTAAATATATATTGTGTCTTGCAAGTTAGCAGTCATTACAGCGGTTAAATATTCACAAAAATACCCTGCCATCCTATCTGTTCTTCTCTTCCAGCTCCTCCAGGTAAACCTCAGAATCCAAGAGTCACTGATACTACAAGAACATCTGTTTCCCTGGCCTGGAGTCCTCCAGAAGATGAAGGTGGTTCTAAAGTTACCGGCTACTTAATTGAAATGCAGAAGGTTGATCAGATTGAATGGACCAAATGCAATACCACTCCAACCAAGATTCGTGAATATACCTTGACACATCTCCCACAGGGTGCAGAGTACAGATTCCGCGTGTTGGCCTGCAATGCTGGTGGGCCAGGAGAACCTGCTGAAGTGCCAGGAACAGTTAAAGTAACAGAAATGCTTGGTAAGGCATTCAAAGTCTTAATTCTTATTGAAAGTTGTCCTAAATAAGTATTTTGCCTAAAGAAGGCATGATACCATCTGTAAAATAGAGATAGCATGACATGTTGATTTTGTTTACAGAATACCCTGACTATGAACTTGATGAAAAATACCAAGAAGGTCTTATGGTGAGACAAGGTGGAGTTATCAGGCTTACAATACCAATTAAAGGCAAGCCCATCCCAATATGCAAATGGACAAAAGAAGGACATGACATCAGCAAGAGAGCCATGATTGCAACTTCTGAAACTCATACAGAACTTGTGATCAAAGATGCAGAAAGAGAAGATTCTGGTACCTACGACTTGGTGCTTGAGAACAAGTGTGGCAAAAAAGCTGTATATATTAAAGTCAGAGTGATTGGCATTCCAAATCCACCAGAAGGACCACTTGAGTATGATGACATACAAGCTCGCTCTGTCAGAGTAAGCTGGAGACCTCCTACAGATGACGGTGGTGCAGACATTCTAGGTTATATTGTTGAGAGACGAGAAGTACCAAAGGCTGCCTGGTACACCGTTGACTCTAGAGTGAAAGGGACATCATTGGTGGTGAAAGGCCTCAAAGAAAATGTGGAATATCACTTCCGTGTTTCGGCGGAAAATCACTTTGGTATTAGCAAATCTCTCAAATCTGAAGAAGCTGCCGTACCAAAAACACCTTTACGTAAGTCTTCATTTTAGATTTGGTGAAATAAACATCCTGGTTAACTGCTACACTGTAGTTCTAAATGTGCAATTATGCAAATGCTTTAATGATTTGTGGTTGCTTTTGCTATCATTCTTATTATCATTATTAACAGATCCTCCAGAGCCTCCAAATAACCCACCTGAGGTGCTTGATGTCACAAAGAGTTCTGTTAACTTATCGTGGTCCAGACCTAAAGATGATGGTGGGTCTCGTGTGACTGGGTACTACATTGAACGCAAAGAGACAACTACAGAGAAATGGGTTCGGCATAACAAGACTCAGATCACCACTACCATGTACACAGTCACCGGTCTTGTTCCAGATGCTGAATATCAATTCCGTATCATTGCTCAAAATGACATTGGTGAAAGTGAAGCAAGTCCTGCTTCTGAACCAATTGTATGCAAGGATCCATTTGGTAAGAAAATTCTTGCATTAACAAATCTGTAGAGTCATTTAGTGTCACTGGGAAGGAAATTTAACTTTTGTGAATATTGCAATTTTCAGACAAGCCAAGTCAACCTGGAGAAATTGAGATCACCTCTATATTTAAGGACAGCATTACCTTAGAATGGGAACGACCTGAAAGCGATGGTGGCAAAGAGATTCTTGGCTACTGGGTTGAGTATCGCCAGTCTGGAGAAAGCACCTGGAAGAAATGCAACAAAGAACTCATCAAGGACAGGCAATTTACAGTAGGAGGTCTATTAGAAGCTACAGAATATGAATTCCGTGTTTTTGCAGAAAATCAAACAGGCCTCAGCAGACCTCGAAGGACTGCCATGGCAGTGAAAACAAAGCTAACATGTAAGCACAAATATATTGTAGCATTTCCTGTGATTTTGGATGTTATAAACTGTGGTGCTGCACTTAAAATGCTCTTTGCTTTAGATGTTATTTGCTAACATGACTGTCCTAAAGCATGATGCTGCAGATATGAGAGGCACAAGTATAAATGAGGATTAAATAACAGTAATATAGTAATCAAGGAAAAATTGATAGTAATCTCCATTATTTTTACCTTTCTTGGTCACAGCTGGAGAAGCACCAATCATAAGAAAAGAAATGCAGGATGTTACAGCTAAGCTGGGTGAAGCAGCTCAGCTGACATGCCAAATTGTTGGGAGACCTCTTCCTGATATTAAATGGTATCGCTTTGGCAAAGAACTGGTGCAAAGCCGAAAATACAAGATGTCATCTGACGGTCGCACCCATACACTGACAGTAATGACAGATGAACAAGAAGATGAAGGGCTTTATACTTGTATGGCTACCAATGATGTCGGAGAAATTGAAACTAGTGGCAAGTTGTTACTGCAGGCCCCTCCTCAGTTCCATCCTGGCTTCCCACTGAAAGAGAAGTACTATGCAGGTGCAGGTGGTACCCTTCGCCTTCATGTTGTGTATATTGGCCGACCAGTACCAGCAATAACTTGGTTTCATGCCAACAAACCTTTGAGAGGATCAGAAACTGTTACCATCGAGAATACAGAGCATTATACTCATCTTGCTATAAAGAATGTCCAGCACAAGACTCATGCTGGGAAATACAAAGTGCAACTAAGTAACACATTTGGAACAGTTGACACTGTACTTAATGTTGAAATACAAGGTAATTTATTTTTATTTTAGTGTCTTTGCGGAATATTTTCTGAAATATTTATTAATAAAAGAACTAAAAATGTGGGTTTTTTTTTCCCCACAGATAAGCCAGATAAACCAGAAGGGCCAATTGTTATAGAGTCTGTATTGAAGAACTCTGTAGTAATTAGCTGGAAACCACCAGAAGATGATGGAGGTTCTATGATAACAAATTATGTTATAGAGAAATGTGAAGCCAAGGAAGGAGCAGAATGGCAACTTGTATCTTCAAGCATTTCAGGCACAACCTGTAGAATTGTTAACCTAACTGAAAACGCAGGCTATTACTTCCGTGTTTCTGCTCAGAATACATACGGCATTAGTGAAGCACTAGAGGTTTCATCCATTGTTGTTATGAAGCCGCCATTTGGTAAGCTGACACCAGAATATTCATTTTTTTTATGTTTGCATAATTGCTAAGGCAAGCTCACTTGAAATTTTGAATCTTTTTATCCTTTACAGAAAAACCAGGACAACCAGGTCAGCCGGTAGCAAGTGCTGTTACAAAGGACTCTTGTGTTGTCTCATGGAAACCGCCTGCAAGTGATGGAGGTGCCAAGATTAGAACTTATTATCTTGAAAAGCGTGAGAAAAAACAAAACAAGTGGATTTCAGTAACAACAGATGAAATTCGTGAAACTGTCTATTCTGTGAAAGATCTTATTGAAGGTCTTGAATATGAGTTCCGTGTTAAATGTGAAAATCTAGGTGGTGAAAGTGAATGGAGTGAAATATCACAACCAGTCATTCCCAAATCTGACGTAGCTGTTCAAGCTCCACACTTCAAAGAAGAATTAAGAAATCTGAATGTGAAATTTCAAGCTAATGCCACATTTGTCTGCAAAGTCACTGGTCATCCTAAGCCTATTGTTAAGTGGTACAGACAAGGTAAAGAAATCATGCCAGATGGTGAAAAAATCAAGATACAAGAATTCAAGGGTGGATATCACCAGCTGATCATCACAAATGTAACAGATGATGATGCCACTGTATATCAAGTTAGAGCCACGAACCAGGGAGGATCTGTGTCTGGCACTGCCTCTTTGGACGTTGAAGGTGAATAAAGGGTCTTGATGCCTACAACAAATTCTTTTCAAGCTCTGAATATTTAGACTATTGATGCTCTTCTCATGTATTGTTTTACTAACCTTTTTATTCTTTCTCTTTCTGTTCCAGTTCCTGCAAAGATTCACTTGCCCAAAAACCTGGAAGGCATGGGAGCTGTTCATGCCCTCCGAGGGGAAGTAGTGAGCATCAAGATCCCATTCAGTGGCAAACCTCAGCCAGTGATCACATGGCAGAAGGGGCAAGACCTTATTGATACCAATGGACACTACCAAGTCATTGTTACACGCTCCTTCACCTGTCTTGTTTTCCCAAATGGTGTCGACAGAAAGGATGCAGGTTTTTACATTGTTTGTGCCAAAAACAGATTTGGCATTGATCAAAAAACAGTTGAGCTAGATGTGGCTGATGTCCCTGATCCACCAAGAGGTCTGAAGGTAACTGACATTTCAAGGGATTCAGTCAACTTAACCTGGAATGAACCAGCTACTGATGGTGGAAGCAGAATCATCAACTACACTGTTGAAAAACGTGCTACAACAGCAGAGAGATGGATTCGCGTTGCACAAGCTCGTGATACGCGATACACAGTGGTGAATCTATTTGGCAAGACCACCTACCAATTCCGTGTAATTGCAGAAAACAAATTTGGACAAAGCCAGCCTTCTGAACCTACTGACCCAATTATAACTAAAGAAGATAAGACCAGAGTAATGAACTATGATGAAGAAGTTGATGAGAGCAGAGAAGTCACCACAGCTAAAGCAGCTCACTATTCTACAAAGGAGCTCTATGACAAATATATGATTGCAGAAGAGCTTGGACGTGGGCAGTTTGGAATTGCACACCGTTGTGTTGAGGCAGTTTCTAAAAAGACTTACTTGGCCAAGTTTGTCAAAGTAAAGGGTGCTGACCAAGTTTTAGTAAAGAAAGAAATTTCCATTCTAAACATTGCCAGGCACCGAAATATCCTGTATCTTCATGAATCATTTGAAAGTCTGGAAGAATTGGTCATGATCTTTGAGTTCGTATCTGGAGTTGACATCTTTGAAAGAATTAGCACAGCTTCATTCGAGCTGAATGAAAGGGAAATAATAAGCTACATACGCCAAGTCTGTGATGCACTAGAATTTTTACATCGTCACAGCATTGGACATTTTGATATTAGACCAGAGAATATTATTTACTTCACAAGAAGAAGCTCAGTAATTAAAATTGTTGAATTTGGTCAAGCCAGACAGCTGAAGCCTGGAGACAGCTTTAGACTGCAGTTCACTTCTCCTGAATATTATGGACCTGAAATACATCATCATGATTTGGTCAGCACAGCTAGTGACATGTGGTCAGTTGGTGCTCTAGCATATATACTACTCAGTGGCATTAATCCTTTCATTGCAGAAACAAACCAACAGGTTATTGAAAATATTCTAAATGCTGAATATAACTTTGATGATGAAGCATTCAAAGACATAAGTATTGAGGCCATGGACTTCATTGATCGCCTACTGGTGAAGGAAAGAAAAGCTCGGATGACCGCTGCTGAAGCACTTAACCACGTGTGGCTGAAACAGAAGACTGAAAAGACCAGCACTAAAACCATCAAGACATTAAGACACAGACGCTACTACCACACTCTAGTAAAGAAGGAATGGAACACAGTAGTGTCAGTAGCCCGCATTTCCTCTGGAGGTGCAATCAGATCTCAGAAAGGGGTAACAGTGGCCAAAGTTAAAGTTGCACCAATTGACATTGGGCCCATTGCTGGGCAGATAATGCATGCGGTTGTAGAAGAAGGAGGGCATGCCAAATACGTGTGTAAGATTGAAAACTATGATCAGTCCACAGAAGTCACCTGGTACTTTGGGATGAGGCAATTAGAGAGCAGTGAGAAATATGAAATTAAATATGAAGATGGCGTGGCAACAATTTATGTCAAAGATGTTTCTAGATCAGATGATGGTACCTACAGATGCAAGGTAGTAAATGACTATGGTGAAGACAGCTCTTATGCTGAGCTTTTTGTTAAAGGCGTGAGAGAAATTTCTGCATACTACAGATGTAGAACCGTTAGGAAAGTGAAACGCCGAGTTGATACAATGAGACTACTAGAACGTCCACCAGAATTTACTCTGCCTTTGTACAATCGCACTGCATATGTTGGAGAAAATGTCAGGTTTGGAGTAACTATAACAGTCCACCCAGAACCTCGCTTAACATGGTTCAAATCGGGCCAGAAAATCAAACCTGGTGATGATGATAGAAAGTATACTTTTGAATCAGACAAAGGTCTTTACCAACTCATCATCAATAATGTCACTGAAGAGGATGATGCTGAATACAGTATTGTGGCACGCAACAAATATGGAGAAGATAGCTGCAAAGCTAAACTGACAGTGATTCCACATCCACCTCCTGCAGATGCCACCCTACGGCCAATGTTTAAGAGACTGCTGGCAAACGCAGAATGTCAAGAGGGCCAAAGTGTCAGTTTTGAGATCAGGGTATCTGGCGTACCAAAACCAACACTGAAATGGGAGAAAGATGGTCAACCTCTATCCTTTGGCCCTAATTTTGATATAATTCATGAAGGCTTAGATTACTATGCTTTACACATCAGGGATACTTTACCAGAAGACAGTGGTTATTACAGAGTTACTGCTACAAACAGTGCTGGATCTACAAGCTGCCAGGCTTACCTTAAAGTTGAACGCTTGAAATATGTCAAGCGTGAGTACAAGACAGAAGAAGAGCGGGAGAAGCATGTACAAAGGCAAATTGATAAGACCCTAAGAATGGCAGAAATCCTTTCAGGGACTGAAGCCGTTCCATTAACACAGACTGCACAAGAGGCTCTCAGAGAAGCCGCTATATTATATAAACCAGCTGTTAGCACTAAGACTGTCAAAGGTGAATATGAGATTAAGAAAGAAGAGAAGAAGGAAGAAAGGAGACTTCGTATGCCATACGAAGTCCCAGAGCCTCGCAAACACGCTCTTGAAGAAGATCAGAATATTAAACACTTTGTGCCTCTGTCAGATATGAAGTGGTACAAGAGACTGCGAGACCAGTATGAAATGCCAGGAAAACTCGAGAAAATTGTTCAGAAACGTCAGAAACGCATACGTCTTTCCAGGTGGGAGCAATTCTATGTGATGCCATTGCCACGCGTTACTGATCAGTATAAGCCTAAATGGCGCATACCAAAGCTAACACAAGATGATCTTGAAACTGTGAGACCAGCACGTCGGCGTACTCCTTCGCCAGATTATGAATTTTACTACAGACCAAGAAGACGATCACTTGGTGACTTGTCTGATGAGGAGTTACTCCTGCCTATTGACGACTATTTAGCCATGAAGAGAACGGAAGAGGAAAGACTACGTCTTGAAGAAGAGCTTGAGTTAGGCTTTTCTGCCTCCCCTCCAAGTAGAAGCCCCCCACGCTTTGAACTGTCTGCTCTCCGGTATTCTAGTGAAGGAGCACAGGTCAGTTCAGAGGAGGAAAGAAAGAGAGAGATGAGATATTCAACCTATCACATCCCAACTAAAGCTGAAACCAGTGCAAGCTATGCAGAGCTTCGTCAGCGCCATGACAGGGCAGCCTACAGACCACCAAAACAAAAGCAAAGAATAATGGAAGAAAGAGAAGATGAAGAATTGCTCCGTCCAGTTGGCACTTCTCGACGACTCTCTGAATACAGGAGTGAGCTTGAATATATGGCAGAGGAGGAAAAGAGTAGACTTAGGAGAAGACGGGAAAGAGAAATAATGGAGATCGCATCAGAAGAAGAAGAAGAAGAAATAGAAATGGTGCATCATGTCCACAGGGAATTTTCACCTCCCTCTAGATTACTAAGGAGAAGAAGATCTCTTTCTCCAACTTACATTGAGCTGATGCGCCCGGTATCCGAATTAATTCGACCTCGGTCACGGCCCCCTGAAGAAACTGAGAGACGATCCCCAACACCAGAGAGAACTCGACCACGCTCACCTAGCCCAGTTTCTAGTGAAAGATCACTCTCTCGGTTTGAGAGGATGGCAAGATTTGATATATTTTCTAGATACGAGTCCATGAAATCTGCTCTGAAAACTCAGAAAACTATGGAAAGGAAATACGAAGTTCTAACTCAACAGCCTTTCACTCTTGACCATGCTCCTCGTATCACATTGAGAATGCGCTCACACCGGGTGCCATGTGGCCATAATACGAGGTTCATTCTAAATGTCCAATCAAAGCCAACTGCTGAAGTGAAGTGGTACCATAATGGTATTGAAATACATGAGAGCAGTAAGATACATTTTACTAATACCAGTGGTGTATTAACTCTAGAGATTCTTGACTGTCATATTGATGACAGTGGCACATACCGGGCTGTGTGCACGAACTACAAAGGGGAATGTTCTGATTATGCAACCTTAGATGTTACAGGAGGAGATTACACTACTTACTCTTCTCAGCGCCGAGATGAAGAAGTACCAAGATCAATTTTACCTGATTTGACAAAAACAGAGGCATATGCAGTCTCCTCATTTAAGAAAGCATCTGCTACGGAAGCAACTTCCTCGGTAAGAGAGGTCAAATCAGAAATGTCAGCAACAAGAGAATCATCATCATCATATGAACACTATGCTGCTTCAGAAGAGAAAATGACTGCAGCTGAAGGAAAGTCATTGGAAGAGAGGACTGTACACAAGGCATTTAAAAGCACTCTGCCAGCAACAATCCTTACAAAACCACGGTCAATCACAGTTTCTGAAGGGGAGACTGCAAGATTCTCCTGTGATGTGGATGGTGAACCAGCACCAGTAATAACATGGCTCCGTGCGGGTCAACCTATTGTTTCTTCAAGACGCTTCCAAGTAACACGAACACAGTACAAGTCTACCTTTGAAATTTCCTCGGTCCAGATGTCAGATGAAGGAAGTTACACTGTTGTGGTGGAAAACTCTGAAGGAAGACAGGAAGCACACTTCTCTTTGACCATTCAAAGAACAAAGGTTCCTGAAAAAACAATTACATCGCCTCCAAGAATCAAATCTCCTGAGCCTCATGTAAAGTCTCCAGAGCCAGTTAAGTCTCCTAAACGAGTGAAATCTCCTGAACCCATCAGCGCGCCCCCAAAAGCAAAGTCACCACCTGCAGACAAAACAGGACCAACAGAGAAAGTAAAATTACCAACTGCTTCTCCCCCCAAGATAAAACAGCAGCTGAAAGCAGAAGCTCTTGGAGATAGCGTAAAGTTATCCTGTGCAGTTGAAAGCAGTGTTTTAAGTGTCAGAGAAGTGGCTTGGTACAAGGATGGCAAAAAACTGAAAGAAGACAGTCATTTCAAGTTTCATTATGCAGCTGATGGCACCTATGAACTCAAAATCCATGACTTCACAGAATCTGACAAAGGAGAATACACCTGTGAAGTCATTGGGGAAGGAGGTGTTTCAAAAACTAACTTCCAATTTACTGGCCAAGTATTTAAAAATATCCATTCTCAGGTAAGAGGTGTATCTGAAACACATAAAACAGTTCAGAAAGAGGCTGAGGCACTTACAGTTTCTACCCAGAAGAAATCAGCAATGGCAGCTGAAGAAAAAGCAGCAGTTCAAGAAGTCATTAAGAAGTCAATTGTTACTGAAGATATTAAGCAATTGAAGGCAGAAATTAAAGCTTCCTCAACTCACATGACATTGTCCGAAGGGCAGAAAGTTACCTTGAAAGCCAACATTCCTGGTGCCTCTGAAGTAAAATGGGTGCTGAATGGAGTGGAGCTAAGAAATTCAGATGATTATAGATACGGTGTTTCTGGAACTGATCACACTCTAACCATCAAAAAAACTAGTCATAAAGATGAAGGTATACTCACCTGTGAAGGAAAAACTGATGAAGGCATCATTAAATGCCAGTACAGTCTGACCTTTTCTAAAGAACGTTCCAATGAACCAGCATTTATCATGCAGCCTAAGTCTCAAAATGTCAATGAAGGACAAGATGTGCTGCTCACCTGTGAAGTCTCTGGGGATCCTTCTCCTGAAATTGAGTGGTTTAAAAATAATCAACCTGTAAGTAATTATTAAAATACTGTGAAATTGTAATTCTTGATAAAACAGATCTTAATGAAACGTTGCTTTTCTTCTTCAGATTGCTGTTTCATCTCATGTCAGAGTAACTCGTTCCAAAAACATATATTCTCTTGAGATTCGAAATGCTGCTGTGAGTGACACAGGAAAATACACAGTCAAAGCTAAAAATTATCATGGGCAGTGTTCTGCCACAGCATCCTTGACTGTACTCCGTAAGTTTGCCTTCTGGGCTTGTGCTCAGACTGGTGTTTCTGAGAAACTAATTGCTGTGGTGTGTTCAATAGAATGGCTAATGATGAAATGCACTGGTAATGTTATTTATGTATTTTGACACATTTCTCTTTCTCCTGTATCCAATGACTAAAAATAAATCCTCATAATGCCTATACAAAAAGCCTATATATTCCTTATATATGTAATAGTTAACAGAAGGCTATAAGAAATCCTTCTAGGATGACCCTGATGCTGGTGATTAATCCTTCCTCAATTATTAGTTTCAGTAAAACACATTAATTCTATAGTTAAAAACTGCTGTGGTAATTTAACCTAAACTAAACGGGGTTTAGTACTTTACTGACTGTAAATCAGTTCCCAGCATCAAGGGGTTGCTATGTTTGCTTTTATATATGTGGGTGTGCTTATGTTTAAAGGAAAGCTGCAGTGATGGATGGCTTCTCCTGCCTTAGATAGCTACACAGCGTCTACAAATACAAACTGAACACACACATGATTTCTCAATGTGTAATTCTAAGTAGTGGTTTTAATAGGAAACGTTGTACATTGCTGTGTAATGGCCTGTTTCAAATACAAGTAGCAGTCAGACACTGAGGGAATAGCAGGACATTTAAATAGCTCTCCTCAAATACGATTTTTCCCTCAAGTTCATACATATCATAAACTAATGACAGTTCCATTTCCAATTTGTTTCTTTTAAAAGTTACTGTTAGTGATTTGGACATCTTGAACCAACTGGTTGGAAACAATTTTATGCCCCACTGCAGTTTTCCACGGAAAGCAAACTTTGCTGTCTCTTCTTTGTTTTAAAGTTAACCATATAGAACTGCATGACTTCCTTAGTTAATGTGTCGTTATTGGTTTTTCCTTCTATGTTTGCGATGCTCCACAGCTCTAATTGAAGAACCTCCAAAAGAGGTAGTATTGAAGACAAGTGGCGATGCAAGCATGCAAGAAAGTTTTTCTTCTCAGTCCTTTCAAATGGCTTCTTCTAAACAAGAGGCTTCATTCAGCAGTTTCAGCAGTAGCAGCATGACTGAAATGAAATTTGCAAGCATGTCTGCCAAAAGCATGTCCTCCATGAAAGAATCCTTTGTAGAGATGAGCTCCAGCAGTATTATGGGGAAATCTAGTATGACTCAACTGGAGAGTTCAACTAGTAAAATGCTTAAATCAGGTCTGAGAGGTGAGCAATACCATTACTGGTAGAGTTAGTATTTCAAATATCCTGAAGTAGTCCTTAGAGTAACCCTGCTGCATGACAAAAGATCTTAGTGAAAGTCAACTAACTTGATATTTCTTTTCCTGTTTTGAAAAAGGAGTGCCACCCAAAATTGAAGCTCTGCCATCTGATATCAGCATTGACGAAGGAAAGGTTCTCACAGTATCTTGTGCATTTTCGGGTGAACCTGCTCCTGAAATAACGTGGTATTGCAGAGGGAGAAAAATTACCAGTCAGGACCAGCAAGGCAGATTCCACATCGAAACCAGTGAAGATCTAACCACCCTGATCATCATGGATGTCCAGAAGAACGACGGTGGCCCTTATACCCTGAATTTAGGAAATGAATTTGGTACCGATTCTGCCACTGTTAATATTAATATTCGATCAATTTAGAGAGCTTGATCTGTATTATTTACACTTGTCTTTTTACAAGTGATTCATATATGGACTGAAATATCTGATCTGTAAATATAAAAAAAAATATTTTTGTACCTACCTGAATGAGACAAAGTCCAAAGATATACGTTATGACTTATAGTCATTATTGACCTAAGAATTTTAAACACTTTTTTCATTGACATGTACATACTGTATATAGCCGAAGTTAACGGTTATAGAATTTTCTACCATTATTTTATGACATTTTGAAATGTAACTTTTGGAACTATCCGTTGGTAGGAGAAAATTTCCTAGGAAACGAATATCCTGCTCAACATTTAACTAATTTTTGTGCCTCAACTCATTGTTGATGTCTAAGAATGCCTCAACAGGTAGAGAGGCTCCCTGTTGAAGATTACCTACACCTAAGAGATGATACTGTGCATAGTATTTCATACATGCACAAACACTTACGTTGAATCAGAAATGTAAGGCATTGGTAGTGTTTACAATTACCCTCCTGTAAGCATTGCTTTAATGCTTTACATTAGATCTGATTATGTCATACTATAATTTCCATGACTGAGTGACAATTTTGGACAAAGTGCAAGCGGCCAGCACTTTGTTCACCCACTATTTGGGTACTGCTTCTGGCATACTGACTGCCTAAATGGCTTTTAAAAAAAGTAACATCACCTGGCCATCCCCTTACACAATAAAGCCATTTAGGTTCTCAAGTGCAGGAGCAGTACCAACTCTCGGAGGTTCGTAGGATGCAGTGATTGAGAGTTTGTGTGGTAGTATTAGGTATCTATTAGTCACTTCTGCGCAACTAAGCAAGGAACCACAGTTTGAAAACAAGCTGTTGTTACAACATCAAATACCGCCCCGCACTTCAATTTGCTTTAGTTCTTCTAATGTAGTAATAAATTTTTTTGTTAGCTGATGAACCTCCCTGAGATAGTATTGTTCATTTGAAATAAAGCATGCTATCTGCACCTCAAAATCTGTTGCTTATTTATTTATTACACTGTCTGTATGGTTTCTACACTACATTACAGAAGCTGAGTTGGTGAAAGAAAAGATTGGGCAGAACTGAAATTCTCTGATGTAGACTGGACAGTGAAGTGTTGAAAATCCAGCCACCTACCAGGAAGGGTTTGGCTGATAATACGAGTCAGCAGACTGTCAGCAGAGAGATCTAAAAAAGTTTTCTTTACAGGTTAACTGCATGTGGCCTCCAAAAGCACAAAGTTGACACTGAGGTTCTTATCGTATCACTGAAAAAGGACAAATTCTACCCAGTCAGCCTTATACCAAGAAAATATTAATCTCTCCTTTTTAATAGCAAATCTCTGCTGAAAGTAGTTTAAAAAAAAACTGACTTCAAAAAGCTTTACTATTGCTCCTGCCAGAAGAGAAGGCAACTCATTTGTCACCTGTAGATTAAAGTTCTCTCCTCCTGAGGGTAAGGACCCATGTCCCCCATGCTCTCTAGGCCTCCTGTCAGCTGATAACACTTATAAGAATAAAGCAAACCTGCTCTGGGAAGAAAGATCTGGGAAGTAAGGTATATAGAAATTAACAGGAGTATTTCCTAAGAAAACAGTCTGAGTAGTCTCTGAATGAAAAAGCACATCAAATGAGCATTAAGATTTCAGATGATTTGCTTATTAGATTCAGGTAGAATGGAAGGATTTCTAATAGCACAAGCTGCCATACACTATGTTTAAAGATTGCACTACAGGAAACATTTTAGAAGAAAAATTTTGCCACAGAAGTGTGCGAAGACATTTGGATACCATGGTTCTGGGCCATTACGCATAGAGGAAAAAAATCCGAGCACAGAATAGTGAACTAATAGCTAAAAATTGTATTAGCAAGATGAAGCACGTTTTCTACATACAAACATTTTATGTCTGGCAGCCTGAGAAAAATATGTGTCATGGTGGATAGTCGTAATAGTACTTAGAAATTCATCTCATTGCTAGGGGACAAGAAACTCTAGTCTTAACTTTACATTTCAATTTCCACCGTCATCTCCAACAACTTTTCCTTTCAAGAAGCAGGGGGAACAGTTTAACCAAAAAATAAAAAGATTTTTTCTTTTGCTTGTGTTTCAGAGGTCTCCAAACAGAAAAGAACCCTAAATCTCTGAAAAAATATCTATTTAAACTAATTCTCCTTTAGATTTTGCTTTTTTTTTTTTTTAAAGACCACAATATTCTCAAATCAGGTTCAAGTTTGGATTAAAAAAAAATCAGAAATGCTAATGCATATTAAAAAAATATATATATATGGTATGGCACAGTCAAAAATAAATCACCCTGTCTTCTCGTCCTGGAAAAGGGAAATGCCATGGTAATAGCAACACTGATACAAAAGATAAAGGATGCCAGAAAAATAAGAACTTCACAACATGTGTGCAGAACAGTAAGAGCCATCTACAGCCACAATTACAAAATGCCTACTTCTGAATCTCTATCACTTTCACTAAGTAATGTGAAAGATGCTGAGTCCTTCAAAGATGCTGAGTCCAACCAAGACAGTGCCCATTCTATGTACACAGTAACTGGCGCTGAAACAAAAATGTACACAGGCCTTTGTGTTTCACAGCAGAGAGTTGCAGGATGACAATGCTGGTTGTGGGCCCCCCAATTCTACATAAACCACTTTTAAGCAGTTAAGTTCTCTTCTAGATTGGGTCTAAAACTCTGGTTTATTTCCAGAAGAAGTCTGTAATGATAGGCAGGCTTTACGCTTACTCTTTTAAAGCAGCATAATGAGGAATAGCTGAAAACAAATGTTAGATTTCAGTGTCCTTCATTCAGGTAGCATACACCTTTAAAAAATTATTAACCTAGATCAGGAGGAACAAAAGATACACTATCATTCTTAACTCAATGGCAAGAGAATGAACGATATTGAAATTTATAGTTTGTGAAAATAAATTAACATAAGTATTTATGACTTCTACCTTTAACTAAATCAAATTCAAAATTTTTATGTGCAAACAATATCTAAGGTTTTCATATTCCTATCATTATTCTCCCTGGGAAACAAAAAAGTGTATTAAATAAGTTGATATTTTACTATATACTGAGTGAGAAGAAACACAAACATTAATTTTCAAAGTTTAAAGCCTTTCTGAATGTGGTGCTCATTCACTCCCAAATCACCTTTCTGAGCAGTCAGTGATCCTTTAAGCTGGTATGCCATTTAAGGATGTTCAGTTGTCTACCATTCATTTTCTGATATTAGAGTCTTTAGAGTTAAAACTCAGTAACTAGCAATTCCCACTTTTTGCCTAAATATATTTAGCATGCTTGTATGTTTTATGTGATAAACACTGTGAGAAAAATTAAATTTCATTTCAGACCATCTCTTAAAAAGGAAGGGAGATTAAAATTAAAAGCACAGCTTGTACATTCTTTGCTTAGACTCAGCTCCCATTCTGTACCAGAGGGAATAATGATACTATTATGCACTACTTATTAACTCATCCTTAACTTCTGAATCTGCAAAGAATGAAAACATAACAGTCAGAATCCAGATTTTATAAAGTTTTACTACACACTGACCTTTGTGATTCAATCAGCTAAGTTTTTTTTTAGACGTGACTTTTAGATTCAGATAGTTAAGAAAGTGTGAAGGCTTATCATCCCCCTGATCTAATTTAAACACATTTGAAGACTGACCAAGAGAGTTTGGCACAGATACATTAAAAAAAATACCTATTTAATTTTAGTGGGAATATGCTGCTTATATATTAAAAGACATCATTCCAGCTTTAGTCACCTGGAAAAGCCAAAACAGTACTCCTACAGTTATGTGCAACTATTAAATCTAGGGTATTACAACTTAAGTTTAAATAATCTTACCTTTTCAATGATGATTTAAGGTTACAGGCCTAGACAGTCTCATGGATTTTTTTTTTTTTCCCCACATAGTGTGGAGCCCAAACTTCTGCTCTAATGGCTGAACAGCAGAAGTAACTTTGCATTAATGTGATACGTATTAAACACTTCATGAGCTGGCAGAAACCTCAGCAACATTTCAGCAAATAAATCTAAGTGCATATGACTCAGGACAATACTCACATTGCTTTATGACATTTACTTCACTGAAGAAGTCTTCTTTTTTTAATATTTATTTTTTACAATTGCCAGAAGACAAGTGTAATACAGAATACATTAAAGCAAACATTCAGAAAAAACTGTACACGTGTGTGTGTGTGTGTGTGTGTGTGTGTGTGTGGCTGATACACATATGCAAATGCTAGTTACATAAAAACTGACAAAACTGAGCACAAATGACAGCACTGAGCTTGTATCCACGAATAGCTCTGCTCATATAAGCTGTTCTATTTGTTCCAGACATAAAGGTTTGTAACTGGTACTCTGGGCGGGCAACAGCCTATATGTTTCTGTCAGCGTTTCAGAAATTTATAAAGAAAAAAATGTAAGAAGTGTCTGTTTTTCCCATCCTGCTTCAAAAAACACCAAGTTATTCATACATACCAAAGGAAGACTCAAAAACCAAATTAAAGATTTTGGTATACGCCTGAGTGAAAAAAAAAAAAAAAAAAAAACCCTGTACATTTATTTAACACTTACTTATGTAAATCAAAAACAGTGAGCCATTTGTTTAAAGTGCTCTACAGCAAAGATTTTATATACCAAGTTTATCCCTAAATGAATACCAAAAAAAAACCCAAAAGCTTACAATGCAAACACTAGCAACCTTATGGAGTGAGGTGCTAGCAGGCACCGTTATACCATATTATTCATCAATTATTTAAAGAGGCGGAATCTGATCTCACTTACAGTTAATGTAAATTTATACCAATATAACTGAGATTAGACTCCTTCTCCCGGTATATATCATCCTGAAGTGATACTGAGAAGTCACAAAACAGAAGTCCCTTTTTTTGTATAAATATGTCATAAATAAAATATGTATAGATACAAATATTAATTCCAACAGCAGCTTAATGGCCTAATATTTCAACTCTTGCTTCTATAATACTTTGTTAAAAAGATACCTTCATCAACAGAATAAATCTTAGCAGAGCTGAATCAGCTGTTTGTGATGCTACACACCTCAGAAACACTTTATGCACATTTTGAAGCCTTCAGTAGATCTTTACATCTTGAGTAGTGAAAGCAGGTAGAAATTTTTGATGCAAAAAAGAATAAATAAAAATTGTTAAATATCCAATGTTTGGTACAAATGCTTTATATTAAGTTATTTTTTATACATTTGTTTAGAAAAATACACTAAATATTTCTACTTTCATTGGCTAAAAATAAGGACCAGATTATGTATAGCCTTGTGTTTTAAAGAAGGCAATGTTAATTACCATCAAGCTGCTAAAGAATACCCATTAATACCTAATCCCAGAGCCCTTCCTTCTTACACAGGCAAAAAAGCCAGGGCAAGTGTATCACAGCTCCAGGAGGACTGAATGACCAGGCTCTAGAGTTTGTACAGATGACCAATAGGCCCATGGCACAAGTTATATTTTCTGCAATAACTGAAAAAAATCCTTTTGCTGAAGTTTGTAATTTGCAGGTTTACCAATGTATCAATTAGACCTTCACACTTTTTTTTTAAAAAAAAAAAAGAGCTACATTTACAAATGTATGTACTTATCTGTTAAATCATTATTTGTTCCAAAAATGCACATTCAAACTGTGAAATATTAGGAAAATACTCTTGCAAATAAACTATATAAAGATAAAATACACTTCAAAGATAGTTTTGTTATTCTATAAAGTGCAGAGAAGTCCTTCTAAAAAGGGAAATGACTACTTCCTATAAGAACTGTATAATTACAGCAGCCTTTGCATAGCATTACTTATAGAAAATTGAACACGTTCAGTTTCTTCAGGAAGAAAAGGATGGAAGAGTCTCTTCCAGTTCACATCTTTCCTTAGACACTGATTTATTTTCTTCAGGAATGGTTGATGATACCAAATCTCCATTGACAGCACTTTTAGGACAGTGAGCAGACCCTATAAAGATAGTATTTAACTTTCAGTATTTAAATTTCACCTCAACCACTCATCCAATTCTGTCAGTTACTCAATTTGCTAAATATTTCCATACATAAGGAATGAACCACACAACTGCTTTGATTTGTAAGAGCAACCCTACAGTAAATCTTTGTGCAACTAGAGCCACCAAGACTTTCCGTATCTTCTTCATATTGATACCGGCATTTAGACACTCATCGTAAACATAGGAATAAGTTCTACAGAAAGACACAAAACAAAACCATCCCTCTTCCAAACTTACTCCGAGACTCTTCAAGAGGAGGATCACTGTATGATTCTGTATCAGAATAGGTTCTTCTGCGTCGCTGTGATAATCGGTAAAGAGACGAAATCGGTTCTTTTACAGTGTGACTATTCCTGCAAATGGAATCAAACGTATTATTAAGAAAAATCTGTAATAACCCATACTCCCAACTTAACATATTTAAAATAATTTTGGTGCTTAATTATATTGTTAATATAGACTATATTTTTCACTGGGCTAAGTTCAAAATGTCATGGCCAACAAAACATTAATAATTTTCACAATTTTAAAGCCTCAAAAATGAAGTATTAATGTAATTGTGCACACAAAAGAAAACTATTCAAAAATCTGAAACACCAAACCAAAAAGAACCATAATGGTTCAGCTTTATGCATAACTTCATGAAGTTAGCAAAAAGAGTCATTGGCAGAAATTTTCTAGCATAAAGAAATATTTGCTAAGTGACTATTAGAGAGAGCAGTTCCATTATTTGTCGCTGAAACAGATAATCCTCACCTTATTTTCCAAATCTGGAAGTAATCAAAATTAGGTCAGCTTATTTATTTATTTATGTATTCCCAAGTAAGCAATTTTCTCACATTTTGCTTTTAATGTTGGCAGATTCAGGGAGATGTTTGGATGAATTTGAAGAAAAAAATGCTGAATGAAATAGAAAATTACCTCTCTAAATAGCAAGTGCTGGGGTGACTAATGGAACGCTTCATCTAGGTAAAGAACAAGAAAAAAATCAAATGCAGTTTATAGGAATATTATGCATAGCCACACTAATTAATATGCTATTCTACATAGCAGAGGGCTTTCTTTCACTAAAAACCACACTTCTTGGCTAAATATCTTATGTAGCTGTATGCAAATGGATGTATTGCCATCAATATTAAAAGTTTTAAAGCACTAACACAAGAAGTAATAAAATTCATTTCCTAAAATATTATCTAATTTCTATAGAATTTAGTCTCTCTTGCCCCAAATTACTCATATATCCATATCACCATAATTGTGGTGAACTGCAGAAATATCAAGACACTTTTTCCCAACAAATGCAAACTTCAATTCCCCATTACACACATACGAATGATTCTGCCTCTTGATTCTTTGTGTTTTTTTCTCACAAATCTCTACACATAACCACTGACAAACTTCTACACATAACAAAGTAACTAACTGACTAAAATTACTAACAATCATCATCATTAAAAGTAAATTGATTGGATGGAAGACAAAGAGCCAGGAGATCCAAGTACAAAGAAATGGAATCCCACTAAATCCTAAAATACTCCTGATCTGGGAACTTTATATATATGATCAGCATTATAATGATGCCATGTACAATAAGATAATCGCCTGTCCTAATGAAAATAAATAACAGCAAAGAGTTATGAAAATAGCAGCTTTACCATTACTTCATTTTTCGTTAAATAGGGCATGTTAGATCAAAAGAAACATTTCTGAGTGATATACATTGAAATGTAAGCTCTCTTGCTGAAGTCCTGTAATGTGAAAGGCAGTTGTCTGTTTAAACAAGAAGGAAGCAAGGTCAATGTACAGTTCGCCCTAGAGAAAATAAGGAGTTGGGCTGAGGCAAGGTTAGATTCCCTTCATTTATGAAATACCTGAATACAATCAATCGGAAATGTCTTCATACATATGACAAGTTAGTCTGATTATGTGATGGATGGTAAACAAAGACTGAGAATGGAGTAGTACTGATTTGTACTTAGGACTGGTACTGATGTTAATAGAGGGAAGGTTTCATCTGCTGACATCACAGCATATAGCAGTAACAAGTCTTTTACCATTCTTCATCCCCATCTAATCAACAATATGACACTTAGAAAACACTAGTATTTTAAAATGTCTAAACCATTTGAACAGGTGATGGTGATACAGGAGAAACTAAGGGATCAGGATGAGGCAGCTGAAACATTTCTGGCTTAAACTTGGCATTAGCAATCTTCACACATTCTTCAAGTGTTGTGATAAATGTATTACACGTGGCACTAAGCAAGGAAGAGGCTTCATTCATGTTCTGAAAACAAATGAAAGCACAGTCATCAGAAAACAAAACAAAGCAAAACAAACACCATTGATTTCTCTCCTCAATAAAAAGACCCAGTAAAAACTTACATTTCTCATTTTATTTAATCAGATGTACATTTTTCAATGAGGTCAGTTTTAATAAACAGATGTGACAACACTCCAATTTCCTTTTGAATTTCTTAACGGTATCAGCAAACAATTCTATAAATTTTTCTTGCAAATATAAGAAGCTTTTCTCTTAGAATAACTAAATTCCTACAGGTAAGGGAAGATCATGCCATGAAATAAAAGAACTGCAGCAGAACAGATACACAGCTTTATTAGCTTCAGGACAAGCAGTCTACAAGTCGACTGCAACTTTGCAGTAAGTGACACCACCTTGCTGTGCTGTGACTACAAAGTTACAACACTGCTTTATTTTGCTTGCTCACATACTGCTGAAGGACATGTAGGAGGAGGTCACTTCCAAATTTCTGGCACTAAATTTCACTCAAAAGCAAAAATACTAGAATATTTTTACTTGTGTGTATATATATATATATATATGTATATATACACACATACACACACAAGTTTATATATTTGTACTGCAAGTTTGCAATAGAGGTATCTTTCCTCAGCAAAAAAAAATAAATGCCTTCATACACAAAGAAATAAAGAATAAACAATAGGTTTCACTTAGTCACTCAAATACATGCTGCTATTGCAATAGATGCTACTACTCTGCCTATGATGAAGCTCTCAGATAGGACAAATTATGGCACAACTAATAAGGCACCTCTTCTGGCCTTTTAATCAAATGACTCAAAACACAATTGTTTCCTAATACACATTAGGATTACAGTTAAGTTATCCAGGAACTTTATGCATATATAATCTCATAGATAATTCCTGGACAACCTGCTCTTGGTGACTCTGCTTGAGCAGGGTAGTACTGGACTACGTGATATGCAGAGGTCCATCCCAAACACAGCTAGTTTGTGATTCTGCTCTACAAACTGGCATTCTATAGATTCAATACCTCAATGCTGGGAGGAGACCGAGTCTCATTATGATGAACAAATTCTTGTATTGTATGAACTTGCTGCATTAAAAGATCACAGTAGAGACGAAGTTCAGACATTTTGGTTTTAAGAGATTCATTGGTCTCACTTATTTCTATAAAAAATAAAAGAAATAAAAATTATGGCATACAATTTACATTCATATTTTAAAATATGTTCATTTAAATTTTCATTTAAAGATCCTTTAAATTTTCTGTTAGTTTGAGGAAGAATGGTTTTTGCAGTGAGTTAAGAGCTTTATCCAAAGTGGACACCAGTTTGTATTTAATGATAACTAACGCTACTTTAATGAAAAAAGCATATATCTATAATGCATAAATTTGAAATTTGTTCATTTGAAATTATGCAATTTGAAACTACAGATACACTGTAATGTTGAAAACTTTCAATAGATGAAATTTCCCACCCCAACAGAAAAATGGAATTTACCAAATAGATCACCAGTTCCAATTATAACCACAAGTGGTTTGATTGTGCATGCTCTGGGTGACATAGATGATACCTTTTTCTTTTCTTGTTCTGGTATCTGCCAAACAGGCTTTCGCACTCCCCAGAGCTACCAGCCATCTTTGCCTTTCAGCTGCATTAACTGCTTTCATATAGAAATGCTGCTCCCCTGGGATGATTAGCTCCATTCTTGTGTTGTCTGTTGCATGAACTTGGGAGAGAGGAAAGGAAAAAAAAAAAAGGGCAAAAAAAACCCTCAATGATCAAAGTAAAATAAGGATAATTTATTTATGCAGGTCAAAGCACTTCAACATTTTATTAGAGTAATGCAGTAATATCATAAATCATAACATATTGCCTCCAAATAATGGAAAATAGCTCAACCCTAGCACACTGTGGAATAAGCAGTCCAGGAGTATCAGCTACCAAACAAGAGACAGACTCGAGCACAGTGAGGTTCCTTTACTGCAGTACCAATACACAGTTTGTAAATCTGTAAAAGCTGTTCTATGCTAAACCTTGATCTAACCATGGCAAACAAGAAAGTTTTGTTGTAAGGCCAAATATTTAGAGAATTAAACTAAAAAGTGAATGAACGCCCCTCCTTGATGAAATCCTGATTCGACTCAGATCAAAAAAAAAAAAAAGGAGAGGGGAGAGGC